>JAJLZA010000008.1:0-378509 GCA_030571925.1 Yamadazyma epiphylla
TTAGAAGAAAATCCAAAATTCGTTAAATCTGGTGATTCTGCTATTGTCAAGATGGTTCCAACCAAACCAATGTGTGTTGAAGCTTTCACTGACTACCCACCATTAGGTAGATTCGCTGTCAGAGATATGAGACAAACCGTTGCTGTCGGTGTTATCAAATCTGTTGAAAAATCCGATAAAGCTGGTAAAGTTACCAAAGCTGCTCAAAAAGCTGCTAAAAAATAAGCTACTTAACTGGTTTTGGAGGTCTTTTGACTTCTTTTTTTTAGTTGTAGTTTAATATATGTTGAAATAAGTTTTTGTTACTCTATTGTATCTCTATTATCTCTATTTTTCATATGGCCTCGTGCTGGTATCTAGCCGACACCGGTCGATGCCTGCGGCTGAAAATTTCAACTTGAAATTTAATTTTATAACCATGGAGTATATCGACAGAGGAGCCAGTTTATTTGATGATAACCATCAAAGAGATTATAACCATGCCTCAGATTCAAACTATAAACAATTAAGAGCTAAAGCTGATGAGTTATACAAGAAAAAAAACCATTTATCCCAAGAGTCTCAAGCTGCTTATAAGGCTGGTGATGGTGAAAAAGCTCATCAGTTAAGTGAAGAAAGTAAGAAAGTCCTTCAACAAGCTGAAAGTTATAATCATAAGGCTGCTGAATATGTTTTCAGAGAAAACAATACTGATTCAGCTGAAGATGAAATCGATTTACATGGTCTTTATGTTAAAGAAGCGGAATATTTCTTACAAGCTAGAATTGTTCAATTTGTTAAAACCAACCAAACTCATTTAAATGTGATTGTAGGTAAAGGTCTTCATTCAAAGAATGGGATTGCTAAAATCAAGCCTGCTATTGATGATATGTGTGATGAAAGTGGGTTAAAACATAGAATTGATCCACAAAATTCTGGGGTATTAATTATTGACTTGAAAAATGTTAGTCTTAACAGCTTACCACAAAAATGGCTTCAATTACCATCTTCACAAGGTGGATATACATCAGCCCCACATCCACAATACCAATCACATGGGCAACATGGACAACAAGGCCATGGACAAGGTCATGGAAATGCCAACAACTTCAAGACTGGAAACACTTTTGTCGACCTATTTGTCAAGCTTCTTTGTATTTGTATTAATAAGTAGATGTGTATTTTTACTAGTAGAATGTATTTGCTGTATTTGGGTGGTGTCAGGTATTGAGTTATGGAGTGATATTGATTGATGGTTTGGCAGAGTGGATGCTTACCGAAGTATCTTGACAGATGCAGCTAGAGTAGAATAGATAAGTAGAAATGTATTAATTCTTGTCTATTAGACGTAGATACCGGGTCCTAGAGGGGTGAAGGGTCACAGATCTGTTCTTTTGAAGACGATAACGAAGATATGGATATGCGACATTTTGACGATGTGAAAGAGTGCTGTTAAAGATGCTAGAGAATTTGAAAATACTTTATATTCGAGTGTTTGTTATGAACTATACACATCTGCATCCAAACCGAGTTTCAGCCCAATAGGACATCTCTAAGACCAAAAACAGACCCCTAAGCGATGTCGTAACCAGCACAACGCGACATTCTTATCTTGACGTAGGACTAGGTCTAGTTCCAAAGGGCAGAAAGCCAGAGAACAGCTACAGCAGCCAGAGAACTTACACCAAAGCAAAGCCAGAGAACAAGCTACGCCAGAGAACTTACACCAAAGCAACCCTCCAAACAATCTACGTATATTCTATCAACACCCACATCCCGCTGCATCGGTCTCCAAATGAATATTAATGGCATCATTATAATCGTCACTGACATCATTCCCATTGGCATCTCGTAATTCCTCTTGTTGCAATGCCATCTTAGCCACTACCTCAAAAGCACTCTCAACGTTAATAGCGTCTTTAGCACTGGTCTCAAACACAGGATAATTCAACCCTCCCAACTGATTATTGGTGATATTATTCAATTTTTTCGTCAATGATGGAATCTTCTTGCTCTCATCAACATCAATCTTATTACCTATTATGATGAAGGGGAAGTCTTGGGGGTTACTGACGTTGGATTGCACTAAGAACTCGTCTTTCCACAGCGACAAGTTGTTAAGAGACTTCTCGTTGGTCACGTCATAACACAACACACAACAATCGGCTCCTCTGTAGAACGCTACACCTAAACTTTGGAACCGTTCCTGGCCGGCGGTGTCCCAGATTTGGAGGGTTACTTGCTTATTGTTATCGATGGTGATGTCTTTGGTGAGGAAATCGGCGCCGATCGTGGCTTTATATTGATGGCTGAACTTATTGTTGACAAACTGTTGCATGAGCGAAGTTTTACCCACCCCAGAGTCTCCTAAGATGATAACTTTCAATAATGTTTTCTTCCTTCCTGACATCGTCTAGGGATTTTTTGTGCGGGTTTTTCTTGCTGGTGGCCTCGCGGAAACTTGGTTGGTTTGGGTACTGCATACAAGAATGGTATAAGTTTTAGTTTTTTGCAACCATTTATTTGTGAGTGCCATGTTAGTGTTTGGATTGTTTGGATTAGTTATGGGGGTTGGGGGTGTTGCCGTTAGGTTGGGGCCCGATGGGGGTCATGATGGTGTTTATAAAGGTACTGAGGATTTGAATATCAAGATAGTGAAGAGAGATGTGTCTGTTGAAGATGCCCAGTTGTTTAAACAGTTATACTTTGATTCCCAGGTTAGTTCTTTTAGTTATAGTGGGGATGGTGACGAAGATGATGAAGGCTGTTATGACGACAGGTTGCCCACGAATATTGTTATTCACAAAGGAGGGAAGCCTCAACATGACAAGGAAATCGTTGATAAGCTTCGGGAACTTGATTGTGGGTTGCAATCTCCTCAGACGGATTATGCCATTATTGGGGAGGACACCTTATATCTGTTATCATCTGACGATCTTGAAGAGAACATACGGGTTCATAGTTTACAAAAAGCGATGATAAGAGACTCGGTGGTTCAATTTTTGGATTCGTATAATGATTTAGTGTACGTGGTTAATGGTACGAGATTGAACCAAATGGTGGGTCAGATGGCATCGAAAAGGGTTCCCAGAGAAGTTTTAAGGATTACCAAAGATCCTTAGCGTGTATTTTCCCCTTATATCATAATATATACAGTGTTTTCTGGATGATTACTTGAGCTGATATCACATTATACTCATGTAGTGTACATTCTCTAGGTTATAACACTCGGTCCTAACAGGCTGCTTGTAAATTGACTAACACCGTAAGTGGTACTATATCAATTTCAATACTGGAGAGAGTTGACGAGTTTGGTAGAAAGATGACCTCATCTTAATTCTCAAAAGTAGTATCTTATCTAAAATATCAGACTACCGCTGGGGGTGGTTTCTTAAGAAATTGATAGAGCCAATATTGGATAGAAATTTCCATAGTATAATGCCCTGATATTAAACATATTATTTGTTTTGCAACTTGAACTAGTTTTGAAATTACCTTCTCTTATTATACTCCAGGACCGCTCCACACAACCCCCGACCGAGCCTCGTACTACTTTTGGCACCGCCCGCACCACTCCCACGGCGCTCACCAACATCAACATTTCTCGCACAATTTTTCACTTTTCATCATGTCGAAGAAACCCGTAAGACAAGACTATATTGCCAAAGTAAAATATATCAACAACCTTCCACCCCCTCCATTGAACCCAAAATTCATCAAATATGACACAACTCAACCCGTTTCCCAAGTCACCGAAGCCAACCAAGTATTGAGCTCGTTATTCCGTAAAGAGAATTTTGTCAGCTTAATCGAAAATATCGACGAAGAGTACGGTATGAATCTTAACTTAATCAACAATCCTGGAGTATTGGACAACAAAGACACCAAAAGTATCAGCGGAAATAATGCCAAAAGCGAGTTACACCCTCACGACCGGATTTTATTAAGAGAAGCAGGTATTGGACTTAGTAAAAAAGAGCCAGAAGTGTCGTTCCTTAGACGGACAGAGTATATCTCCGAAAGAGCATTGCCAAGGGCCCAAGTTGATGTTGAAAACAGGCCGAAAAAAGCTTCAGAACAAGTCGATAGTGAGCTGCAATTGAAAGCAGTCGAGAAGACTTTTGAAGTAGCCCAAGCTTCACTTAAAGATTTCAAGTCTCTTAAACACCCAACAAAGAAACACCTTACTGCTGTTAATGCCTGGCAATTGTTGCCAGATACTTCTCAAATGGACTCGAAATATTTGACAATCAAATTCGTTGGGTCTGCTTCTGTTAATAGAGAGTTACAGACTTTAAAGAGACAACAAGGTGCTGATTTTAATGAAGACTTACATAGAAAAGTACTTGAATCCTCTGTTTTCAAGCCCATCACCAGCGCAGACGGGGAATGGATGTCTTTATACCAACCATCTACCGATAAGGTTGGACAATTATACGACCAACTCAACTCTACCGAACCAGAAAAACCAAACTTGATTGACAATGAAGGTGAATATGATTTGAAATTTTCAAAGAATTACGACATGAATTTCCAAAAATTCACCAAACCTTACGAGGAATTGGCCATCAAGTTTATTGGTGAAGGTAAGAAAAGAAGATTATCGTATTATTATCCAATTAATGGGAAGATCGAGTTGAAAAAGTATAGAACTTCCACCAACACCCAGATCAATAAGTTTGTTAATGAAAACACTTATGATGTGGTGAAATATAAGTTGAGAGAGCCAACTACTGATGAGATGAGAAGAATGGATAATGTCAGAAGTGAGTTCGATCCTATGGAGTATGAAGGAGAGGAAGAAGTAGAAGAAGTAGAGGAAGTCGAAGAAGTTGCACCAGTTGCAGAAGAGGCAGAGACAGCCCAATAAATAACATCTTGCTGAACCATAATTTCAATGTACATTACATAACTATACACCCAGATTTTTTTTTTCCTTTCTCTTTCCCTTTCTCTTTCTCTTTTTCTTTCCCTTTCTCTTTAGTTTTGCTCTTGGCTTGTTTTACGGGTGGATTCCGCTTCTCATATGATGCTTGTAACTTCTTTGCATATTCGGCATCGTCTTGTTCCTGTAATTGCTTCACAAGCTTCGTATCTTCTTCGTTCGTGTCCTCTTCTAATACTGGCAAAAAATCACCGGTGAAAAAGAGATCTTCGTTCCCACTGGCAGAAATAAGTGATTGCCAAACAATTTTTGACAGACTATTGAAACTTTCGTCGGTGATTAAGAGATAGAAGTCGTCTTGCGCCTTTTTAAAAAGAGTATTGAAGTGGTTATTTCTAAAAAATATGATGAGATCATCAACATCTAGCTTCTCATCAAGTTTCTTAAGTCCATAGGAAGTCAATTGAGTAGAAGATTCGTCCAATGAGGTTTTCAACGGTATATCATCGTTGGTAAGAAGATAATCTTGAATAGTATCAAAATATTTAAGCTCATCGACAGTCTTACGGCTCGGATCTTCGGGGTTAATCACCCAACCATGTAACATACGAAGACCTAGAGCCAGGAACAATCTTACAGCTGAATCATTTTCAAAAGTACCGTCACTTAAGTTGGGATTTACCGATAATCCGGTGTGAAGTAGCGACAAATTCCCCAATAAACCGTCCATATCTGAGGATTCATCCTTGTTGAACTTGACCAAAAGATCACCAAGGATTCCTAAAAGCGTCTCTAAGTCAATTGAATGTTTAGCAAGCAAAAATGTCTTTAATTTAACGACTTCTTCGGCCAACTCACTGTTTTCCAAACCATTAAACTGGTTATTTCTAATTTCAACGTCAGTTTTTAGGATTAAAGTGTTGAATAAAGAGATAAGAGGACATGGACCATTGACGTTTTGGAGGAGGATTGGAGAAGTTATTTCATAGTCAGACCAAACAATTTGTCTGATATTGAAGGAGAACATGGAGTAGGCGGAGTGAGGGTGGGCGAGATGATATACGAGACGAGATGAGGCAGAGGTGGGCATGACAACAGGAAGTAGAGATCCTATGCGTGTGATACAAGAGAAGAGGACAACGAATAGAAGAAAGGTATGGCAGTAAGAAAGACACTTTGTCAGTACAATGTTTATAGAAATGGTTAAGCTAGGTGTCCAAAAGAATGGCTGCAAAAAAGCTGCGCAGGTGTTCTACACACTCAGCCGCCAACAGAGCCAGCGGCAGCACAACAGCCTACAAAACAACCTACAAAACAACCTATACAAACACATACACAGCTCCAAAGATAACTACAAACGTCAACACTATACTCATCCAGCACTTCAAGTTCTCGATTGAAATACTCTTTTCGACTTCAGTATCAATTGGCGCTCTAGCTATGGTGGTTTCACGAAGTGGGTTGTTAATAGTAACTCCCTTAGGAATGAATGCTTCGTCTGGGTATAACATATCGCATAATTGCTCCAATTTAGCAATTTTAGCCCCAATCTTGAAGTAATTTGGATCTTCAATCGGGGTTTTATGGTGCATCTTACGTAAATAATGTCTAAAAACAGCAACTACACGAGGAAAAGTTCTACTTTCTAAAATCAACTTACAAGTAGTACCTCTTCTTATTTTAATATGAGAGTATAAAACATTTGGGTTATTAAATACTAATTCTAAAGTTGCAATGGCCATAACTTGAGGAATTGCACAGAAATTAAAACTAGATGGGTCTTTAACCATAGATAAGTAAATCAACACATCTTCTACATGATCCAATGCATTAAGAACAAGCTCATTAATACATCTGACCCCATTTTGTTGGGAATTTGGTATGGATTTATCAGCAAATGATGGTAATTTATCGGTGTGTTTTCTCCAGATTTCTTTAGGCCAAAAAGATCTTCCGTCGTTCAAATCTTCATTAAAATCTCTAATGATATTGGTCTTTTGTAAAAAGAGTCCCATACCATTGGCTCTAGCAAAATCATCGAGTGCAAGTTTCGAGTCTCCAAAATCGGCCAAAACGAACAATCTGGTCAACCCTTCACCAACAATTCCCGCAACATAATGACAATACAAATCATAATCTTTAATGGTTTCAACCCCATCAGTATTGAATTGTTCATCCAAGATATATCTAGCCATACCATCTCCCATTCTTTGACTAATATCCTTCAAAACGTCTTGATATTCCGGCTTAATCCGGTGGTATTCGTTCAAAATGTGAGTGAATTCAACTAAAACTATTCTATCTCTCTCCTTTTCATTGACTTCATGATAGGAGTATTCTTTTAAGCTTAATAAATTGGCAAAATTTTTCAACCAGGGAACCTTCACTTTTGGGTCCAAAGTCATGTCGTCTTCAACAGTATCCAAAGCCCTTAACAAAAGGTAGAACAAGATGACAACAGTTTTCAATTCAGGATGTAATTCGGCGATGACAGCAGCAAATGATCTAGAGGTGATGAAGAGCATCTCATGGCATTTTTTCAAGGATTCGGATTCTTTGGAAGGGTCGAATTTGTGCAAGGATTTTCTGAATCCCAAGAGCTGGATGACGGCCTTTAACTCGTCGGGATGGGATAACAATTGGAATAATTTGCCCATGGTGTAGGAGAAGATGTTGGGAATACGATAGCTACGACGGTGAACGAGCGAGAGGAAAACGGTTGGTTTGGGCGGGACACGACCCGGTAACAATATAAGATGGGAAGGATGAAAGGGCAGTGAATGGGATTGGGAATGGTAGGGGTGGGGTGGGTTAAGGGAGTTGAATTGGGGTGGTGGCAGAGAGGTGGGGCGGAGTGGAGCGGTGGTGTGGTGTTGCTTTAGAGTGGAGTGGTGGGGTGGTGGAGTGTGTAGAGGTCGGTTAGGCAAGGCTGAACTAAAACTAGACAGAGGTAAGAGTCGGTGTTCAGATAAATTATGGAGGATACAGGGTGTATATAGTAGATAGGAACTGTGTAGGTAGTTAGAAATCAGTTACAATATACAGGGTATGGAGGGTGTACGGCAGATTAGTATGTATAGAGCGGACAATGGGGCAGGAATGTGACAATGGAGTATGTATTTGAGGAAAGGGCTCTGTGTGTGATGGCTGAGGTGAATAGAGTAGGGCATTAGGGTGTGGAGTAGGTACAGAGCATGATGTAGAGTAGGATACAGAGCTAATGTAGAGTGTAAGTAGAGAGATGGAGCGTAAGCCGTGAGAACAGAGTGAATAGAGGGTAAGCAGGACAATGTAGGATGTAGAGTATAATGCAGAGCAAGTTGTAGAGTATAATCAGGATAATATAAGATGTACACTAGAATGCAGCCGTAGACACGGTATAATGTAGAGCCTTGAAGTATGGTTTTCGTACAATATAGAGCATGGCATAGAGATAAGAAAATAGTAGATTCTTCCAAGCGATAGAGACCCACAGGCCCACCTTCACACACAAACTCTCACACAATACTACATTACTATACTCTCCCTATACATTATTATACTCTCCTGCCTCATTAATACCCTCTGCCCCTCATGTGCCCCTCACTTCACATTTTCAATCTTTTCAAACCATTTCCTAGCTGACTTAATATTCTCCAACACTATAAGCTCCTCCTTATTACTAACATAATTCGCCTCCTCCTTCTTATCCTTCAATATAATCATTATAAACATATTATCCGTAAGTGCATCAATGAAAAATTGAGTATCGTTACTACCTCTAATAATCAAATTATTAAAGTTGGTTCTTAACTTAGAGATCGATTGTTTGTATGTTTTAATTACATTAGAGATCTTTTCAAACCGTTTGGGGTCTAAATTATCATCATTATCATGAGATTTAATAGAATTGGTAGACGAAATAATAAGAAATGTGGTTTTTTCAAACAATATAATCTCTTCAGCGTCCAAAATATTGTTGAATTTCAAGAGATTTTCGTTAAATAAATTCATATTCGGAATCAATGAACACACTATTTGAGACCATGCCTTATATAAACTTTCATTCCAGATAGATGTAGGGAACCCAATCAACTTAAATCGGAAAGGATTGGAGATTTTTTGAAGTTTATCCATCATAATATTAAACAATTCTTCTCTTTTATCGATTTGAACCAAATCCATCTTATGAAGCAATACAAATACTTTAGCATCTGGACTATATTTCTGGAGATTAGTTAAAGATTTGACAAAGATTTCGATATCTTTATTGATAGATTTACTCTCCACATCGAACACATGTATCAACACTTGAACAAACTTGAAGATGTGATCTTTTTGTGCTGAAAAATAGTTATCCATAAACACTTCTTGACCTCCACAGTCCCATAAATTCAATGTCATATTACCTAGGAACCGGAGATGGGAGTGTTCGACGTCAATTGTGGCACCTAACCTTCTGGTATCGAAAGCTGAGTAGTTGGAGAAGATGATGGATCTCATGGACGATTTACCGCTTCCACTTCTCCCCATTAAGAGGAGTTTCTTTCTTGAAGAAGACATGGTTATCGATTTTTCACCCTAAGGCGAGCATAAAGATATGGGGGTCGTGTGCGGGATAAACTTGGGTTAGAGGAAGATGAAGGGAATTGGATGGTGGAGGGAGAGAGAGGAATTGGGGAGAAGAGGGTGGGTGGATGAAGGAAGGGGATGGAAGGGAAAGGGATGGATAAATAGAGGTTAAAATGTTGAATGTGTGGTGTGTTGGGCGAGTAAAAGCAAGGTTCAGCGATGTTAGCGATGGAAGATAGCGATGTTAGCGATGGAAGATAGCGATGTTAGTGTTCGAAGATAGCGATGTCCCACATGAACCGGTACTGACAACCAGTTAGGAAGAGACTTTCTGCATTTAAAGCTATCCTCTTTCCCATCATATCCTCCACTACCTGTTTTACTCTCTCAGACTTCGACCCAAACACCTGAAACCACCGTCTGTCTATCTCCCACGTTAGCCCACACACTACCTTTTTGCAGCCATTCAAGATAGAGAGCCAGCATTTAATCCCGTCTTTATTGCAGAGTTCCACCCGAACCTCACCTTCTAAGTCATACGCCCGCCCAAACTACTCTACTATCCCTTTCCTTTCAAGTTTTATGTCAGGCCGTGCCAATATCTAAACCATTAGCCCATTTCTCCCCTTCAGCTCCCAATATCTTACTCTCTTCTGCTTAGCTTCGTTGCCCTTGGTTAAACAAAACTCATCTCTTTCACAATCACTTGTAAAGATCTTTACCCCTATCCCTTCCGTCACAAGACCTTTATTCGGGGCCCTATTACGATATCCATGGTCAACCTAATCTGGTATACCGGAAATTGTATACAGGAGACAATAACGACCCACGAGGGTGTTTAATTATTAAAGTTACTTGGACAAAGGCCGTACTATGATACCATTCAAGCTATGGTCAATCCAATTGGTTGGTTTAGCGTTTAGGTTATTATTTTGTGCCATGCTCTTACTCTTTTCGGTTAGCAAATGATATGCATAAACTTACTGTAGATCCCACTGAAAATAAACGCACGATTTGACCATTTTAGGCACCAATGAAATTGGGAAATTTTGCATCTTCCAAGCTTCAATAGGTGACTCGTCGTTACTCTTCATTCCTCTAATTCCAATCCAACGATTATTATTGTAGATTACGACAACATTTATATAAATTTAAAGATAGGGAAGAAACCGTTTTGAAACCTTATTTTAGTGAGCTTTTGCTTCATGACTCCAATGCCTGTTAATTTAAGCAAAAATTCTTAAGAATGGCCCAAAACCGTTGAACTACATAATAGTAACCTATACGATCTACTTCGTATCGGTATCTCCTATTTCAAACCCACGAGCCCAAGCGTATGTCATTATCAACGTTCCTTCCTATTTAGGAGCCGGCGTTTTACTCTTATACAGGAACCGGTTTTTTTTCATTTAAAAGTATAAATAGAGTTTAAGATGCCCATCTCCACCAACAAGAATGAAATTTCTGTTAGCTCTTGCTTTAGCTCCAACTATCTTGGCCCATGCTATTCCAGGTAAAGATTCCATTGGTAAACAATTATCTAAAAGAGCTGAGATTGACTTAGTCAATCTTATGTTCGATAATTTACCTTATCCAGATATTGACTATGTTAATAAACATGTAGATCTGTTAACATCCTTCAATGGTTCTGATTGTGATGCTTGTAAGAATAAAATCAGATATGCTCGTAAATTAATCGATGAAGATCCAGATAATCAACATTTAGTCAGTCTTACTCTTTTCAAATATTGTCTTGCAACCCACAAGAACAAGCCCAATAAATGTGATACCGTTGATTTCTTTTTAACTACACAAACTAAAGATAGTGAACAACCAATTGATCGTTATGATTCAGGTTTTGGTTCTGTTACTTCTGTTGATTTATATGATAACGATTTCATGCATATGTTGAGAAATTTCAATGTTTCTAGTGATTTAGATCTTGAATACTATTGTTACTATAAGAGTAAAGAAGATTGTGATTTACCTGAAACTATCGATATTGATGAAGCTTATGACATTGAGTCTTGGTGGCCTGAAAAACAAGAAAAACATTACTCTGAACCAGATTATGGTGTAGATGTTGATGACAGAGAATTATTCAATGTTTTACATATCACTGATTTCCATACTCAATTAAGATACACTGTTGGTTCTGAAGCTAATTGTAGTTCAGGTATCTGTTGTTTACCAGAATCTTATAATGAAGACTTACCAGACTTAAAAAATTATAATTGGACTGAACAATTATATGGATGGGATCCAGAACTTAAAGATAAATCAATTGAATATTCCTTTTACCCAGATGCACATTATGATGAATCTGGAAACTATGTTAAAGGTGATAGTTATGATTTAATTGGTGGAAGAGGTTACGATTCTGTTATGTTCCCAGCTGGAACTTGGGGAGGATACGGTTGTGATGCACCAGAAGTTTTAGTTAACAATACTCTTAGAGCCATTGCTGGTATGAAAGATAAGAAATTTGAATTCAGTTTATTCACTGGTGATTTAGTCGATCATGATAAAATCCATTGTAATGCAGATGTCACCAAAGAAGCTGAAGTTCTTGGGTTTAAATTAATGAAATATTATTTAGATGATATTCCAGTTTTTGCTAGTTTAGGTAACCACGATACTTTCCCATATGGACAAGTTGCCCCACAAAAATACGATATTAACAACTCTTACCAATATAATGCTGAATTAATGAGTGAAATCTGGGTTAGAGATGGATGGTTACCAGAATCAGATCAAGCAGAAGTTAGAGAACACTATGCTGGATTCTCTACTATTACCAGAAGAGGATTAAAAGTCATTTCATTGAACTCTAATTGTTACTACCAAAAGAATTTATGGAATTATATTGATTTAATGGATGAACCAGATAGATTTGGTCAATGGAAATTCTTAATTGATGAATTAGTTGAAAGTGAAGAAAAGGGTGAAAGAGTTTGGATTATGGCACATATTCCTACTGGTGACTTTGATGCTTTACCAATTCAATCAAGAATTTTTGCTAAGATCGTTGAAAGATTCAGTCCATATACTATTGCAAGTATTTTCTATGGACATGTTCATATGGATCAATTTAAAGTTTTATATTCTTGTAACTCATCTGATGCTGAAACTGTTGAAAAAGAAGTTATTAACATGGCTTGGTTAGCTCAAAGTGTTACTCCTGGTACCAACTTAAACCCAGCATTTAAATATTATGAAGTGGAAGATAAATCTTTCAATATCAGAAATGCTTATAATTATTACGCTCAATTAAATCAAACTTTCATTAGTGGAGGTTCAGAGCCTGAATGGGAACTCGAATACAGTACCAGAGAAGTTTATGATCCAGACCACACCTGGCCAGAAAAGGCACCATTGAATGCTACTTTCTGGGATAAATATGTTGTACAAAAATTAGCTGATACTAAAGATATCGATACTCATCAGTTATATACTAACTTACAATACCGTTCTACTCCATTAACACCAGAATGTGCTAATGGATCAGAAATCACAGTCGATTGTTATAATAATAACTACTGTGCCGTTGCAAATTTCCTTTCTGACGAGTATATCAAATGTCAAAAAGATTCTCTTTAAAAGTATGTCGTTATTCATTTAAATATATACCTATGATAAACACTAAATCTATTCCAGTATTATAGAAATGTCATCACCACTCAAATTAAGATCATCCAATGTAAGATCTTCTTGAATCCGTTCGGATTCCCAACTTTTGATTTCTCTTGAATCGGTTAAATCACCACCTGTAATAACCCTGATCAAGTTCTTTCTTGTATCTCTTGGAAGTTTAGCAAATTCAATTCTGGTACGCTTATGCTCAGGTGCATCATGTGAATGACCAACACTTTGACCAACTCTAATTAAAGTTTCAATACAAGATTTAGAGTTATTCAAAAGATCTGAATCAAATCGGAACTTATTTTTATCAAAAAGAACCACAAGTGTGGAGCCACCAAACTTGAAATAACCTAATTCATCACCTCTTTCAAGGAAATCACCTTCCTTTTTGGTTAATACAGTTGAACCAACCATCATTGCACCAACAGGGATGACGACAACAACACCAAATTCTTCAGTTTCAATAGAAATAAGGCATCTAATGTTCTCACCAAAAACATCAAGCTCAGATCTAATAGCCATAGGATTAACAGTATAATATTCACCCTCAATATACTTAATCTTTTTAATTTTCCCTCTAACAGGAGAGTGGAAACGATGATAATCTTGAGGTGCTAATCTAAAGATTCCCAAAGTACATTGTTCAGGTTTGGTAATAGGAGTATTCTCTAAATTATCAAAATTTCCATTAAAAAGTTTAGCAAGAGTGAAATTTCGACCTTTGATCCATAATTCTGTAGCAGAATTAACAGAATCAAAAACTACACATCTACAATCAGCAGGGGAGACAACGACTTTGTTATCACCTTCAACTGGTCTAGCACCAGGTGCCAATTTTCTATAGAAGAATTCGTTAAAAGTAGTATACTTTGAAGGATCCGGTTCGAGACATTGGGAAAGATCAAGTTTATGAAACTTAATAAATGAAGGAATATCATTTTTCAGTGATGGGCTATCAAATTTGATACCTTGTTTGATACTTAACTTCTTTAAAAGAGCCCTAACATGTCTCTTTTTGGCTGAATCGAACCCTTTGTATAGTAATCTAATTCCCAATCTTACGTAAATACCCATTTTTTCTTCTAAAACGATCCCAGTAGTACGATCTTGAACTAAAATATTAGCCGAATTACTACCTAATTTATATTTTCCATAACTGATCTTAATTAAGACCTTGGTGAACCATCTTTTTGAAGCTAATTGGGGAGTTACATAAGAAGAAACTAAAAGCTTATTAACTAAACTCCAATCTTTTGAGCCACAAATAGCAAAATGAGTGACAATATCAAGATCATGTTTGTTAATTAATCTTTTCTTAAGACAATTTGGACATCTTTCAATTTGAAAGAGTCTATTTTCTTCATCTTCATGAGATGTAATATGTTTTTCAAGACTTATACAGATTTCATTAATATCAAGAACATCACCTCCCCATGGCAGTTTACCAGAAAATTCAAAAAATTTGGTTGCTAAAGTATCACTATCAGTACAACCAAGGGTATCAAGTAATGAGATTAATTCTATATAATCATAGGTTTTAGAATCATTCAAACAATACAGATCAAGCAACCTCTTCCAAAATGAGTTTCTTAATATTTCATAAGGTTCATATCTAACTCTAATTTTTAATTTAGGATGATATTTAGGTTTATACTTTGAATCTTCAAGATTTAAACTTAAATCCATTGTTTTAAATTTTGAAGTATCTGAATACTTAAGTTTCATTTTCTTCCGAATTAATTTCTTCTCTATGGTTTCAACCATATTTCTATCATTTACAATAGTAATATTTTCATTTTGAGGAGCATCAGAATCAGAAAAATCACTTACATCAGTTAACAGAGGTCCAGACGTTAAAGTTTGAACAGTGGAAGATTGAATGATGTCGGATAATGGAATTCCTACACTAGCAACATCATCATGCAAAGAAAATCGATCTTTATCCAAGACCAAAAAATGGATATCAAAATTCTTTTCATGTTCAAGAATTTCAAATGCAAGTCTTTCATTGAAAACGGGGTTTAAATTATGACGTTTCCAACTGGTACGGAAGGTTTTCTTCCCAAATGTCACCACTACAAATGGGTCCATATCAAACCTCCCCATACCAGTAAGATGTCTAACCGGTGGAAGTCCTGAACAAGATACAATTTCTAAGAATAAAACCCCATCGACCTTTCTATTTCTAACTTCAAAATGACTTTTCTTCTTGGATCCTCTTTTAAGTCTAAATTGTTTTCTAGCCTTAGGTTCGATAGGTAAGTTGGAATCATTTGTATCTTCAACTTCGCTAGCAATATCCGATATAACCGACATATCAGATATCAGACTGACATCTGTTTTCAATCTGTTGACATCACCTGATGATCCAGACAACACATCAGACTCGAATTCAGAGATATCAGTTTCGCCGGTTTCGCTATATAAACCTTGATCGTTTACAATAAGATTATGAGAGGTATCAGTATATATCAAGCTTGAAGACCAAATATTAAATAGTTCTTGAATTTGAGATGTCGATGCCTTGATGGTGAAGGATTCGGGTTCATCCACATTCAATTCGGTGAACTTTTTCATCACATCTTTACCTATTTCGGAGGTATTCTGACGAGATGGTGGTTGGATTTTGACCACAGGACCGCCATTTTCTTCAGAATCGTCTCCTCTTCTTTTCTTCTTGATCACAAGCTCAAACAGAAGCAAAAGTGAACCTGTTACAAATGATTTATGGGCCCCATCACTATGAAGTTTATGCCAATTGAAGTCGGTTTTAGGTTGGAATTGACCATTTTTCGTGAATAATTCAACAATATCCACTCTAAGTTCTCCAAGGTATTCCTTATAACCTCTATGTTTATCCCACACGCTTAGGATCAACACGTTGCTCTTGTCGTACAGTTTCAAAGGGAATGAAAGAGTTTGGTCCCAGGTGGGATTTGACGTAAAGTGCTTTCTCTTGGTTTTTTTGGTGACACCATTGAAATTGGCCAAAACTATGGGAATAAGTTTGTAATTTTCGGGCAATTGGGACTTATCGATAAGTTCGGCACCTCTAGAAACGTTTATATTAAGAGTTAAGGACATGAAATTTAGTGAAAATTAGGTGAAAAATGACAGATTGGCAGGAAATAGGAGTGAAAATTGGCGGAGTTCCGGGGTATCAATGCAATAAAAATAAATTTATGATAAAAGAAGTACTTGGAGATATAGAAACTTGTATTTAAACCGTGTTTAGTAACACGAAGAAGGAAAAAACCAAAAAGAATTGGGGAGAAATGTATATTGATCTAAAATATTTCGCATTGCCTGGACATGGCGGCAGGGCACGACCAACAATCATCGGTTAAGCAACTAAGCCCAAATAGGAAGTGGAGGTACCAAGTTACCACATCAGCAGCATAGTCATTATCTCATAAGCATTTCAACTACTGTTTTAACATTAAGACGTTTAATATCTGTATAAGTTTGACCTGTTCCCATAAATAAAATCGGAACGTTGGTGGCCATAACCATATTTATCATTGTCCCCACAAGATCACCAACTGTATCTACTTTTGAAATAATGAAAAAGTCAAGGCCTCTCTTATTACCAAAAGCGTTGTTGAAATTGGTTGCTTGTTCGACAGAATCGGTACCAACAAGAGCTTCACCCACCATAATAATTCTATCAGGATCAGCAGCATCACCAAATTTCTTAAGTGGAGCCATTAATTTAGAATTAGAGTGGGTTCTACCGGCAGTATCGATCAAAATTACGTCATATTTTTCGGTGGTACCATATTGAATGGCAGATTTAGCTGTTGATACAACATGGTCTCCACCACCATACCCTTTTTCAAAGATATCTATACGAGCATTGGTATCGTTAAGACTTTGAAGGTTCCGTACATGGACTTTCAATTGTTCAACAGCACCTGAACGGAAAGTATCACAAGCACAGATCAATACATTTAAATCATTTTGTAAGAACCAGTAAGCTAATTTAGCAAGATTGGTACTTTTACCAACACCATTAACACCCACCACCGAAATCACATACGGTCTAGGTCTATTGGTTTTAGATTTAATATCGTATAACAAATCTGTAGATACGTTTGGTGATAAGATCTTTGTGAGTTCATCAATAAGTGCTGATTTGAATTGAGCTAATGTAACCTTGCCCTTGAGTTTATTCTTTATTTTATTAAGAATAGTGGTAGCAGTTTGAGGTGCAACATTCTTACTGATCAATTGATCATTAAACTGTTTAGAGACCTGCTCGATATCAATAGAGGAGCCTAAATAAGAGGTGAATTTACTCAAGAACCCTCCTGAAGTTGAGGTTTCTGGACCTTCGTCTTCGTCGTCACTAGCAGCGATGATGTCGTTAAGCTCGTTAACCAACACCAAATCTTTCTCTTTTTTGAACGCATTAGAGTCTATTGTCATTGAAGTTGTCTGATCGGCTTCAGTACCTACAGAAAAGTCTAAAACGGCACCATCTTCTTCTACAAGCTCACCATCTACCCATTTCCTCATTTTTTTACCTGATTTCTTGGTAGATTTGGGAGTTGCTGTGCCCGAAACGCTTGGTGAAGAACCAACGGCAGAACTTTGCCCTGCTGGATCATTAAGCTTCATCAACTGATCAAATTGGTAATCAACCAACTTTTTAAGCTTGTCTTGATCGACATCTTCCGCATCAAGATCCTCTGTAAGCTTGATATACGTCTTCAACACACCGACCAAAGTCGATCTGATTTTCTCGTTATCTATCGTCGTAACCACATCAAAATACAAAGCAGCATACGTCGTATCCCTACGGTAACAATAGAATCTTTTTTGGTTGGAGGTGGACATGAAAAAGTTGGCATCGAGTTCCACCGCCGTCTCGTTGACGATATCTGCCACCAACGAGTTGAACGGCGGGATCTTACTGTTGTACTGGTAAAATATTTCACCACTAGGAGCAAAAATAATCAAAGACTGGGACATGTGGATACACTTTTAGTGAAAAATATCTGGAGAATTGTGAGAGAAATTAAGCCGCACTAAGAATCGCACTAACAAAAAAAAGATATGGCGTTACAGACAGGATTCGAACCTGCGCAGGCATAGCCCAACGCCTGGCAGCTAAATAATAGCAGGGCGTCGCCTTAACCACTCGGCCACTGTAACCGTCTCTGAGAGGGAAATGTATTTTCTGCAGCTATATGTTACGGGTGTACCGTTTGTCAATTTGTTTCAGTAATTTGTCATTGTGTATACTTTAACACCATTCAAACCCACCACCATTATCCCCAACCGCTCTAAACTCACTCCGTCGTCTTCTCCAACCATAAACCTCCCGCCAATACGTCCCCCTCTTGTGCCCCTCCTACCACCACCTCTAAGTCCACCGCGCGCTGAAAATTCACTCGAATCCATCCCAAACAACGCATCTACACATCCATCATGGCCTACTACCAACAGCAAAATGACCCCAATAACATGCAATTCTATCAGTCCAACTACTCCGCCAACTACGGAGATCCACAAACACACGCAGGGTCCATGAACCCCCAGGGATTTGCCGGGTCCATGGACACCAACTTCGGCTCAGGCTTCGATATGTCGGGATCTATGGGCTCTGGTGAGCTCCCAAGTGGTCTTTTGGCTGCTTTTGGAACCTCTGGTTACCCCAATGAACCACCGTTGCTAGAAGAACTCGGAATAAACTTTCAACACATCAAAACCAAGACGTTGGCGGTATTAAATCCAATAAATAGAAACATTAGTAGTGATATAATGGCAGATTCTGACTTAGCAGGTCCGATTTTGTTTGTACTTTTGTTTGGAATTCTCCTTCTTTTAGCAGGAAAAGTGCAATTTGGCTATATATATGGAGTAGGATTGTTCGGAATATTGACTTTACATTACCTTTTCAAGCTTATGAGTAACGAGATTCAAATCGATGTGTTAAGATCCGCTTCTGTTATTGGTTATTGTTTGCTTCCATTGGTTTTAATCAGTACAATCGGGGTATTTTTCTCTTTAGATAACGCTATAGGTTACGTTTTAAGTGGTGTGGCTGTCTTTTGGTGTACATATTCAGCCCTGGCGTTCTTTGTTGCCGTATTGAAGTTACATAATGTAAGAGCGTTGATTGCTTATCCATTGGCGTTATTTTACACTGTTTTCGCTTTAATGGCCATTTTTGTAGAGAAAGATAGTTTTAGTCAATAGACGTTATCTCGCGATTTTTCATATTTTTCAATAATTTTTCACTATGATTTTGGCGCTTGTTCTGAGGGCCCGAATGCTGCTGAAGGCCTGTGGAGGTAAATTGGTTATTGGTCTGGTAAGAGGTGTGTCTAAAAGTGTTGAAACCTCGAAAAACCGGCCCGAATATGTTACTACACCGATATTCTATGTCAATGCCAAACCGCACTTGGGTCATTTATACTCCATGCTTTTATGTGATGTACGGAACAGGTGGTCTAGGTTGAATGGGAAGCCTACATTCTTCACAACCGGTACAGATGAACATGGACTTAAGATCCAGAACGTTGCTGCTGCTCAAAACAAGTCTCCCAAACAGTTGGTGGATGAGGTGAGTGAAAATTTCAAGTTCCTAAGCCAAAAAGTTAATATTGACTACGATAGGTTTATTCGAACGACAGATGAAGACCATGTTGAGGTGGTGAAGAGTTTCTGGAACTTAATGGACTCGAAAGGGTATATTTATAAGGGGGATCATAGTGGATGGTATTCTGTTAGTGATGAGACCTTTTATCCAGAGACCCAGATCGAAAAAGTTGGTGATAAGTATGTATCGAAAGAAACCCTTTCAGAGGTGTTTTTACACACTGAAACAAACTATTTCTTCAAATTGTCGGCGTTTCAAGACCAATTGATTGAGTTTCTTGAACAAAATCCTCAATTTATAGTGCCTGAAACCAAATATCTGGAGCTTTTAAGTGAACTTCGGAGTGAAAAATTGCCCGATTTGTCGGTTTCAAGACCCTCTTCCCGTCTCACTTGGGGTATTGAAGTTCCTGGGGATTCAAGCCAAAGAATATATGTTTGGTTTGACGCTTTAATCAACTATTTGACATCATGTGGAGTCAAGTCTGGTACTGGAATGCCTGATTTTGACGTCTTGAAACAAGACAGTAATCCATGGCCTGCTACACATATCATTGGTAAGGATATCATTCGATTCCATTGTATTTATTGGCCGATTTTCCTCATGGCTGCTGAAATAGAACTTCCTAAGCAAGTAATTGTTCACTCACATTGGTTAAGTGAAGGGTTCAAAATGAGTAAAAGTTTAGGAAATGTGGTTGATCCGGTGGAAACTTGTGATGTTTATGGTGAAGATTCTCTTCGGTTTTTCTTGATGGAGCATTCAAACCTTAGTTCTGATTGCAACTATAGTGAAAAGTACTTCAATTATACCAGAGATAATTTGATTGGGAAATACGCCAACATCCTTTCTAGATGTGGTTCTCCATCATTTAATATTGAAAAGAGTGCTCAGGACCATCTAGATGGGAAATTCCTGAACATTGATGAAATCATCAAGAGTCATAGTTTAACTCCTAGTGAACCTATATTAACCACTCGAGACCTCTTGGTTGAAAAGCTCCAAACTTTACCTCAAGATATGTCGGTTCACATGGAAACCTTTGCTAACAAAAAGGCCATCCAACACTGGTGGACTGCCCTTGAAAGAGCTAATCAATTCCTTCAAGTGTCGGAGCCTTGGGCTTACAATAAACACCTCAAAGCTGGTGATAACGAACAATTGAGACTTTTACAGAGCTACTACATATACGTAGCCTCAGAGGCTTTGAGAATCTGTTCCATTGTAATCAACCCCATTATCCCAACGCTTTCAGGAAAGATATTGGATCGTTTAAGCATAGACGATGCAGAGAGAACTATCACAAGCACGCAAGTGTTTAGAAACCTTTTATACGGAAAAGGCGCAAATAAAAAGGGATACGAACTCCCTATCAAGAGAATCAAGCTGTAAATAGAATAATATACCTAACCTCCATCGTCGTCTCCAACTCTTTACTTCCATCAAATTTGCCACCACACGACCTTTCCCTCCTACCGCACCACTTGTCCACTCGTAAATTGGCCAAGCGCTTCTTCTTAACATGCCCATAGTTAACCCCATTCATTTGGCTGCAAAAAAACTCTATCAAACTTAGTAAATGCTTATCTATACACATAGTAATAATTTCATAACCCTATTAGTCAGTATTTCCAACGTCTAACTAATTTCCACCAAACTTCGGCCAAATTTCATTCTATTGTATTTTAACACCTCCTCTAACCCTCTATTGACCATAAATCCCCCCATTTTGCCTCTTTCATTGCCTTTTCTTATCGTTAAATCTGTTGATGCAAAAAGTGAAAGTGACACAAAACCAAAACTTAATGCGACACCACGAATTTTGCGAACTATTGTTTGAAATATTCTTCAACGAGTATCCCATCCATACCATTATAAACCATAAAAGTGTTGTGGTGTTCTTCCAAGCTTTCCTTTCGAATATTTCAACATCCAAAAGTACATCTGTAAATTTGCTGCTTCCCCCAACAAAAAGTAAACGCGTTCCCTCCATTCAAAATTTTCTTAGTCACATTATCTTATAATCCACACAGACTTTTAGGAACAATGCCTAAAAGAACAATCCCACAATCAGATGATGAAGATGGACTCGGTAGCGATGCTGTGAGCGAAAACGACGTCAAAAAAGAGCTGCTTGATGATGAAGTCGATGATGATATCGAAGATGAACTGGATTCTGGCCCTTCTGATAATGATAAGGATCAAGATGACTATGTAGAAGATGATGAAGATGATGAAGATGACGATGTGGTCAGAAGACGCCGAAGAAATCGTAAAAAAGCCGCCAAATCCTTGGACTCCGATGACGATTTTGAGGATGGAGACTCTGAAGTATCCGATGACTTTGTAGAGAAACTCGAGGAAAAAAGGTTCATAGCCACAGATGATGAAGTGCTGGATGATTATGGATACGGTGAGATGCCCAAGAAAAAGAAACGGTCTCGTTCGAGGTCTGTGGAGCTCACTCCTCCTAGTAGAAGAAGACGTCTTAGGGGAGATCCTACACCTGAACCAGAACCAGAACCAGAACAAAAAGACTCCGATGAAGAAGATAGCATACAACAAGAAGTTGCTGATTTGTATGACTCTTCTCCTGAACCAGAGCCTCTTAAACATAAGCTTCGTGAACGGGCTAAAGTAGATTATTCTATTCCACCACCCATTACTAATGATGCACAACTTGAAAGTTCGCTTCCAATCACTCCATCTTTCATGAAAGGAAGAAGAGGTCGTGCTACTAACTCTAAAAATGATTTCCGTAAACTTCTTTTCCCAACTGCTGGACCTTTTGGTGGTAGTGATGTGGTTTCTCTTTTTGGAACTAATATTCCACCTGGTGGGATTCCAACAGGAGTTCCTGGAGCTGATACAACTATGACTGCCATAGGTAAGAATGATGATTCAGATTCATCGGATGATGAGGCTGGTGGGGTGGTTAATAATACCAAAATTATTGGGGCATCTACTTCAAAGAAGAAAAATACTCTTAGTGATACTGATCCTCTTGGAGTAGATATGAATATCAATTTTTCTTCTGTTGGTGGATTAGATAAATATATTAACCAATTAAAAGAAATGGTTGCATTACCATTACTTTACCCAGAGTTGTATCAAAATTTTTCAATAACACCACCAAGAGGTGTTTTATTCCATGGTCCTCCAGGTACTGGTAAAACATTAATGGCCAGAGCTTTGGCTTCTAGTTGTTCTACTTCTAATCGTAAAATCACTTTTTTCATGAGAAAAGGGGCCGATTGTTTAAGTAAATGGGTTGGTGAAGCTGAAAGACAACTTCGATTATTATTTGAAGAAGCTAAAAATCAGCAACCTTCAATTATATTTTTTGATGAAATTGATGGGTTAGCACCAGTTAGATCCTCTAAACAAGAACAAATCCATGCATCTATTGTTTCAACTTTATTGGCATTAATGGATGGAATGGATAATAGAGGACAGGTGATTGTTATTGGGGCTACTAATAGACCCGATGCCATTGATCCTGCTTTAAGAAGACCTGGTAGATTTGATAGAGAATTCTATTTCCCATTACCCGATGTAGAGTCTAGAGCCTCAATTTTAAAGATCCATACAAAAAAATGGACACCTCCACTTTCAGATGAATTTATCAATAAGATTGCACATTTAACGAAAGGTTATGGAGGTGCTGATTTAAGGGCATTATGTACAGAAGCAGCATTAAATAGTATTCAAAGAAAATACCCTCAAATTTATCAAACCAATGAAAAATTAATGGTAACCCCATCAAAAGTCAAGGTTATTGCCAAAGATTTTATGATGGCTATTGATAAAATTATTCCTTCAAGTACGAGATCAACATCTTCAAGTCTGGCTCCATTACCTGAACATTTGAAATGTGTATTGGAACCTCAATTTAAAGATATTATCGCTAAGTTGGATAATTTAATACCTAATGCAAGGAATAAATCAACACCTTTGGATGATGCCATGTATTTAGATCCAAGTATTAACGATGAAGATGGAGGATTTGCTCGTCAAGAACTTTTGAAAACTTTAGAAAGTTCCCGAATTTGTAAACCTCATCTTTTAATTTGTGGTGATTCGGGTAATGGTCAACAATATATTTCATCAGCAATTTTGAATCACTTGGAAGGATTTCAAGTTCAAAGCTTAGATATGGGTAAAATCTTTGAAGATTCCACCAGAACACCCGAACTGGCTATTGTTCAAACCTTTATTGAAGCTAGAAGACATCAACCATCTATTATTTTTATTCCTAATATTGATATTTGGTTTCAAGTTATTCCTTATAGTGCCAGGGCAACATTAATTAGTTTACTTAGATCTCTTAAATCTTCAGAAAAAATTCTTCTTTTAGGTATTTCTGAAACCAATTTAGATCAATTAGATAACGAAATTAAGTTAATATTTGGTTTAAATAATGAAGCTAATAATTATTCATTACATAATCCTGATGTTCATCAACGTAAAGAATTTTTCAAAACCTTAAAGTCTACATTATTAATGAAACCTTTTGAATTTATTAATGATTTACAAAATAGACCAAAGAGGAAATTGAAAACTTTAAAAGTTGTTGAAGAAATCCCTATAAATGATTCATTATTAGCTAAAAAGAAGGCTAAACAACAAGAATATGAAGATAATAAATTAAAAAATACTCTTAAAATTAAGTTAGCTAGTCTTATGGATCTTTTCAAAGTTCGTTATAAACGGTTCAAAAAACCAATTATTGATGAAGTATTATTAACTCATTTATTTTATCCTGAGGTATTAGAGAATCCTCTTAATAATTATGAGGTTTTATATGAAAGAGCAGATGATCCAGAGCATCAAAATATGATTAAAGAGCTTTCAACTGGTAAATATTATCATAATATTGATTTAGATATAGTTGAAGAAAGACTTTGGAATGGGTATTATTCAGAACCTAAACAATTTTTAGCTGATATTAAGATGATTGTTCAAGATTGTGTAGTGTCTGGTGATAGAGAGAGGATTTTAAAGGCCAATGAAATGCTTACGAATGCTCAATTTGGTATAGATGATATAAGTACACCTGAGTTTATACAGGCATGTAAAGAGATGAGAAAACGGGAAGTGGAGAGACAAGCTGTATTGTTGAAGGAGCATGCACAGGCCGAAGCTGCTGCAGAGGCCGCTGCAGAGGCTGCTCAAATTGAAGCTGCAAAAGGCGATATAGAGGGTGCTGAAGAGGCTGTTGTTGAAGCTAGGGTGAATGGTACTGTTGCTGAAGTGCAAGGTGCTGAAGAAAGAGATACGGAAAGCAGTGTAAAAGCTTCCAACGGAACGCATACTGGGCCTGAAGAACCCGCTAAAGAACCCGCTAAAGAACCCGCTGAACAACCTGAACAACCTAAACAACTTAACTCAACAGAACCAACCGCCATGGAAATCGACACCAAACTGGTCAATTCCAACGGCACAGTCTCCACCAATGGCGCTACCACCACCGCCGATACCTCTATAATCGCCAATGGCACATTAAGTCTCGATGCCGTCGAGTCTTCAGACTCGGAAACCGAAGACCTTCCTACAGACTTCAACAAATCACTCACTCTCCCCGATAACTACACAGACTTCTTCGAAAGACGTATCATAGAAATCACCAGTAACTGTAACCTCGAAAAACTCGAGATCGTAATGGCCCGTCTAATGGACATTATTTGGAGAGACAGAAACAATTGGGATAAAACATCAACCATGGCCAATCTTTATACCGCTGCAGATGACATCGAGAGTACTATCTAGCTATATCCTATATTATAATACATACTATTCTTCATAACGTTCATCAGAGCTGGCGTAGACCCATCTCTAATCTTCAGCACTTCCATCTCTGGGTCTATAATGAATGTTCTGTTCACGCAAGTCGTCCACGATGTGTGGAGGCAATTTCCCGTTTACTTTCACCGCATACAACCCAGGCACAAAAGAATCGATTCTTAACCATCTAGCTACCCAGGATTCTTTACTATCATCGCCTAATGCTATCAAACCTTCAAATGATGGTGAGGTACAGTCTTGCACCTGATTATCGTCGTTATCTTGATAATGTAAGACACTTTCACAATTAGGACATCCTCCGTCAACAAATTTTCTATACAGCTGGATGATTCCACATAACATACACGCTCTATCGGAACGTGAAGACATGGCTTTGTTGGTCGAGTTGGTGAAAAATTTCGCGACCTACCAGCCCATTTTTAGTACTGCGACATCTCGAATTTTTCATGTTTAAGCTGATAAGACTCCAGACAAGATTGGTGGATAGGGCAGTAGGAAGAATAGATGGGTACCTGAGCTTAAGAAAAGCTGCCTATGGGGGTATTGGTGGTAAAAGATGCTTCACATTCGACCCTCATCTCATCACATCCACACTAACTGACGGTTTCCAGGCCATTCACAGTGCATCGGGGCTTCCTTGGTGGGCCTTAATACCCATAACGACATTTACTTTAAGATCCATATGGACTTTACCATTGTCTGTGCTCCAGAGAAAGCGGTTGCAAAAACAAAGCGAATATAGGGCCGTTGTGTCGGGGACCACGCCCATATTGAAGCTAAATCTTGGGAAAAATGCCCAAAAAGCTAAAGTAGCCCATGAAAAATTGGTCAACGATCCTAATTCTTCCGACTCTGAAAAGGCCATAAGCTCCACGTCGCCTTTGACTAACATGAAGTACGAAGAAATACTTATACTAGCTACCAAAGAGACCAGAAAACGTCAAAAAGCTCTCTTCAAGAAGCATGGTATACAGTTATGGAAGAATTTCATCCTTCCTGGCTTCCAGATTCCTCTTTGGGTGGCCATGTCGATGACCATGAGAAACTTGTGTGGTTGGATGTCGTGGGATAGTCTTTCCAACACTCCGCTAGACCCAAGTTTACATGAACAAGGGCTCTTGTGGTTCAGCGATCTTACTAGTTTTGACCATTATCATATAGCGCCAATAGTATTGGGAGTGGTGTCGCTTTTAAATGTGGAATGGACGTTCAAGACATTAGAGTTGCTGAGATTAACACAGAGAAATACGCTTCGGCCTACAATTGTCGATTCTATAGGTAATTTATCTAGAATGTCTATAGTATTTATGATGGCTATAAGTTTAAATGCCCCGATGGGATTGGTGATCTATTGGATCAGTTCTCAGGTCTATTCTTTGATCCAGAACATTTTCCTTGACCAGTTCTACCCTGTCAAACACACTCCACACTCGAAGAAGACGTTTAAGTTTGTTAATCTGGACGCTAAAAGTGTTCTTACTGTAAATAGTTGATCGCGAATATACGCTTTTTTGGTAGTACTTTAACTTCTCTTGATGAGCAAATTAAATACGGTTTTAGAGGCTTCTGGTAAGTTGTACGATGATATTACTGCTTCTTTATCGGACCAGAGTTCGAAGAAGTATAATGATGGAAAATGGACGCTTCAAGAGTTGGATAAGTGGAAAAACGTCGAGCTTCCCCAGAAATTGAAGCTGAGACATGAAAAATCCGGCTGCTATCTCTCATATGATGAATTGGTGCTTCTTATGGATTGGAAGTTGGCCAAGGGGAAGTTTCGTCCCATGTTGCCCAAACTTATTCGTTCTAATCAGCCAGAAGATGTGGAATCGGCTACCAAAAAAGGTTTTTCCATCTTCTTAGACCTGAAACTTTCACTTGCTTCTGATGAGTATAAGAAAACCGTCAAGCAAGCATTAAATGCTTTGTGTGTGTTGAAAGGTGTTGGGCCTGCTACTGCAAGTTTGATTTTATCTCTTGTACATGAAATCAATGCTTTGGCACCACCATTTTTCAGTGACGAAGCGTTCATATACTATATAGTAGACTCAATAAGACCAGGAACAAAAATTAAATACAATGTGAAAGAGTATATAGAAGAGTACTTGCCGGTAATGATTGAGATTTTGTTGGATGAAAAAGATGACAATAAGAGTACTTTTGATCAACTTGAAAGAGGTGGTTGGGCGCTTAAGATGATCGACTTGTATAGTTTCGATAAGCTTGCAGATATCGACGTTGAATCATACGATGTTTCGAGGTTCAAGAGCTGGGCATCACAAGATGAAGATAGTGAATCAAAGGATCTGGACCCAGAACCACCAAAGAAGAAGAAGAAGACAAGCGTTAATTAACTAAAAAAATTATAAATCTAATTGATCTTTTTCAAAATTAACTAATGAAAACATACCATCACAATGCTTTAAACTTAAACTTTCGATATTTTCATTAACTTTATTAATGATTTTTTCAAGATTAGAAGTTTCCTGAAACCCTAAACCTTTTAAAATTTTCTTGTTAATGTTGATAGCTAATTTTTCAACTAATATTGAATATTGGTTGAGTAACAATTTCCCATTTGGTAAATTATTATAACTGTTTATATCTTTAACTAATAAAAAAACAGCCACCTTATTAATCTGCTCTAATTTTAATGTATCATTTGAATATGTCTGTTGTAAATATTCAGTCAAATTTAATGCATCAGTATATACCAGGGAACTAGATTCAACCTCAAATTTAAATGTGTCTAAATTCAAAAGCTTATCTATATAAATTTTAAACAAATAGGTCAATTTATATAATTTAATTAAAAAGATAAAGTCTCTACCTTCATTGTCACTAAATATTCCATGATAATTCGATTCAATTAAGTCAAGAACTTTATCAAATTGATTATTTTGAAGATATTGTTTGATTAATTGACGATTTTTACCATGAGATTTGACAGTTATATCATTCTCGAGAGTAATATCACTTTTATTAATAGCAGCAATATCTTTAGAAAACACTTCGTGAGTGGCTATATACCCTTCAGTGTTAAGATAACCTTTTATTAATTGATTCAAAATAGTTGGATCATCATTAAGGTTAAGGATTTTAGATTCCAAGTTATTTGAAGAAGTTGGAAACTGTTTTGAAAGAGCCAAATTAAGTTTTTGAACACTTTCCTGTTTAAATTCGTTAATATAACTAGTGATATTAAACTTAAAATCTCTAAATCCAAGGTTTGTATTCAATTTAACAATACTTGGATCGAAATTTTCATTAATAGTAAAATCATTAAGTTTAAACCCAATCATTGGGTAAACTGAATTTTCATTATTAGAGTTAGAACTAAATAAATTATCATTCAAGGGATTATTGGACATTAATTCTTCCTTTGTAATGGTTTGAATTAAAACACCATTCAAAGTGATAAATAAACTATTATTTAAATAATTAATACCAAATCCCACTACATCAGAACTGAAGTATTTTTTGGTTTCTGTGTGCATAGCACTAGTGCTGGTGTCTGTTCCAGTGGTACTAGCGGTTGAAAAAGTTATTTCAGTATCCACCTTACCTGAATCTAACTCCTCGATGTTCTGTCTACTTAAGGAAGATAATCGACGGTTCATATTCAAAATAGTAGTTCTATGAGCCGATTCAGATCCCTTAATGGAATTATAGAAGAACAGATCCGATAAATCCAATGCAAAACTACCTCTGAAAATCCCTGGTTTAGCATCCAAAAGGGCTTCAATCTTGGGCTTTAAAGGTTTATTTATAACCCCATCTTGGTTGAAAACCAACTCGTTTTTCACCTCTTCCAAATCAATCTTAGACCCATTAGTATCCGAAGTTGAACTTGGCGAAGAAGGACGACGCATATCTTGATTAATATACCTCTTGGTGAACCCCAAGCAACATTCTGGAGGATTATGCAGAGAAAGCGAAGAATCACGAACTGATAAGAGTGGTTTGAAGTTGGTGGCTTCGGTAGCTTCTTGTTGGATCTCTAATTCATAGTAAAATACACCAACAGAAGGACTTATAGGCTGATTAGAGATAAAATTAAGGTAACTACAAGAAGGGGAATATGCCTGAAGCAACCCTTTTTGAAGGGTTTTCAATTCAATCACCGAAAACCCATCTTGATGGAGCGTAGACATGCCAATTTGGTTATTAATGGTACCTAATTGGGAACTTGGAGTCAACGAAACCCATGAACTAGGTAAACTATAGTTGAAGTATCCTTCGTCAAGCTTAAGGAAACTCGGTCTGGCCATGAACAGTGTGTTTGCATCCAATTTGGACATGATAAGAAGCTGTTGAAGAGTATAATCGAGATATTTCTGGTATTTGCCGGGGATTTCCGACTTCATATGGTGCAAATACGTTTCTCCTATACGGTTTGAAGTGTTAAATGGACGCTTGGTCTGTTTCTTATCCACTTCCGGGTCTTTCTTATCGGATTCGACCTCGGATTTGGCTTCATCTTTAAGTAATCTGAGCTTAAAGGTCTCAAAAAATTCAAATACTTCCCCGTCGGTGAACTCCGAAGGGTGTTTAGGATCGGTTCCCAACACGCCTATGATTGCCAACTTGTAGATGAGTTTTTGTTTGATAATCTGGTGAATTATGGGGTCTGAAGAAAAATGGTATGGGGGAACTGGGGTCTGGGAGGCCCTTGATTCGTAGAATCTGGAGGTGGACGGGATGTAATTTTTTTGGGCCAATTGGGGGCTTAGTGCATGGAGATCGTGTTTGAGTTTTGAACCGAGTGTTGTTTCGAGGATATAGGGGGGGATGATGTGGATATCTACGGCGTCGTTTGTCATGGGAGGGTAAGAGAATGAGTAGTAGTGCGAGCAGTATTGGTGCGAAGTGTGGTGCGCGGTGTGGTGCGGCGCAGAAGCGTTCGCGGTGCGAACTGTGCGGTGCCATTAGCGCGGTGATGCGCAACAGTTGCAAGTGAAAAATTATCATGACAGACAAGGTCCTCAGCGATATCTCCCATATACTTCCGGGTATAGATGTGACGGTTGTTTCACAAGGAGCAGAGGCGGTCGTATTCAAGACCCCAACCCACCCGTACCATCCAGCGCCATGTCTCGCCAACAAATCCCAATTTATCATCAAATATAGGCCCTCAAAAAGGTATAGACACCCTAAAATCGACGCTTACATCACCAGAACAAGAACTATAGGTGAAAGCAAGTTCATGACGAAACTTCAGAAACTTGGGGTCAATTCCCCGGCGATTATCCTGGCGGATTTCTCCCGGGGGATCATATGGATGGAGCATATAGGTTCAGCTCTTCCTAATGGAGACATTTCCTCTTTGAAAAACTATCTCTGGCATATAGAGCGTACAGGCACTGCTGAAGATTGTGTTAGTTCAGATATCGAAGAAATCTGTGAGAAAACAGGCGAATTGGTAGGCCAGTTGCATATAAACGATATGATTCATGGGGATTTGACCTCATCTAATCTCATTTTACAAGGTAAAGAGCCATATTTGATAGATTTCGGATTATCTTCGTATAGTGGGCTTGCTGAAGATAAGGCGGTAGATATATACGTTTTGGAACGTGCCATTCAAAGTACCCATTCAGTGTATGCAGAGAAGTATAATGAATGGATCTTGAGAGGGTATGAGAAGGCATTTGGTAAGAAAGGTGGTAAACATAAAGAGATCATTGGACGTTTAGAGGATGTGAGGTTACGGGGAAGAAAGAGAAGTATGTTGGGGTAGTTTGTAGAAAGAAAAAAGCATGTTGGGGTAGAAAGAAAGAAGTATGTTAGGGTAGTGTGTAGATTAATAAAGGCTGTAGTGTCTGAAAGGAGTAGAGTTCTGAATGGTGTGGTATCAAAGGCTGTAGTGTGATGAAGGGTGGTTAATGTACAATGATGGGGTGGTGGATATGAGAGACATGTGTTGAGGGCAGCAAAGTGTAGAGCTGGTAGCTAGAGTTGGTAGCGGGACTTGTAGAAGTCTGAATCAGGTAAAAATCAAACTGTTCGATGTGCAGAGTTTTTGGTGGGTGGAGCTTCAAGATGTACTAGAGATTTACTGGTAGCTTTGAATGCAATACTGTTACTAATAGCATAAGCATATGCGGCAGGGCCTAACTCTCTTTTATCGTATAAATTCAATATATAACTAGTATTGTGCAAATCGGAGTGCTCCTCCAGCTATATAACCGTCCAAACTAAACAGATCTTGACATCTACAAGCCCCGAAGCCCATAGGCCCCGAGACAAAACTCCGATTTGTCAGATCTGATGGTATCTGATAACCAAGCCCACTCACTTTTCAAAGGTCTTCAAAACCTCCAATGCAAGCAAATGGTCTTCTTCCTGCTTCAATCCACTAATGGTAAGAGTCCCAATCAAATGGTCAAAGCCTTCGACCCGAATTGGCACACATCCACCATGAGAAGCGTACTTTTCCGGGGAAATGAACATGGCTTCCTCCATTGGAAGACCTTTAATTCTCAATTTCTGACCAACATAGAAACTCGAGGTTTCAAAACGAACTACAGTGTTCTTCTTTCTTTGAATCCATTGATCATTATCGAAATTTGTGCCCGAATAAGTGCAAGTTCTGAATAAAACATGGCCATTTGCCAACGCAATGTCGATTACAGTGGCTTTCCCTGGGTATTTTTCCATGGATTTTTCTCTAGCATAGCACCCCAACTTCCAGGCTATCTCGTTGTCAAACTTTGCAAGGGTAATGGCTTTTCCTTCAAGCTCCAGCAACTGTTCTAAGGAATAATCGTAGATGGACATGGTTGAAATTTTTCAGCGCGGACACGATCTTTTATAGCCAATACTCTTGACAGAGCTACTAACAAAGGTCCGCTGGCGTACCTTGAACGACGTATTGATGAAGAAGATAGGCAAACGAATCCACGGGAACTTCGATTGTCCACAATGTGGCAGTCAGTTCCGAAGAATAGACTATTTAAAGCGACATCTACGAAACCATGATCCGGGTGCTCGTATCAAATGTGACGATCCAAGCTGTGGAGAAACATTCACGAGGACAGACGTGAAGAACAAACATTATCAACGGAAGCATGGAGGACATGCGAAATCCCGAGATCCTAGGGAGGGCCGGACGCTAGTTATCAAGGACTTTCAGAGTGTGTTTAGTGTGGGGGAGCCCGAAAGAGCGTGGGGGACAGGCAAGAGAGGAGGTGTTGATAGTGTTGATGGAGGTGGTAATAACGGTGTTGGTGGTGAAGATGTTGGCGGGATGCCGGAGGGTGTTGGTGTTGGTGTTGGTGTTGGTGTTGGTGTTGGTGTTGGTGTTGGTGTTGGTGATGTTGGTGATGTTGGTGTTGATGATACCGCTGCTACAGCTGATGGCCCCAGCGACGCCAACCACACCAACGACATCTCTTTAAATGGTAACTACAACGTCTCTACGCCCATAGGGAAGATAATAACCCCCACCAATCCACATCTAACGCCCGAACCGGTCGGTCAAACGGGCCCAAACCAGCCTGGGATTATCGTTCCCGGTCCAATTGACCCTCCATCAGCACCTGGTGTCAATGGCGATAGGCCTGGTGATAGGCCTGTCGAAAGGGCTGCCAGCGATAGAGGACATGAAGATAGGGCTTCATTTTCTTCCCATGTCGCTCTTTCAAATTCTCTGGCTAGTCCTGACGACCATTACTCTCTCCCTGATCTTATAGAGTGGCTCTTTCATGATGACTACCATCAAACTAACAGCAATCACTTTAATGCCTCTCAAGTAATGGACTTTGGCCACACTTCGCCAATGTCTCGACTTGAATCGTTATTTGCTGTTTCTCCCAATTTCCCTCATGCTAATAATCGTAAAACGGTAGATGAATCATTAAGACTGAAACTTGTTAGTCTAATTCCATCTTTGGCTACAAACCCAGACTTCTCTACTACTTGTATAGAGCGATGCTTGGATATTTTTTGGAGAATATTCCATCCACAATACCCTTTGTTACATAGACCTTCATTTTCTAATGATCAAGCTCATCCTCTTCTTCTTTTGGCAATGATAATGCTTGGTGCAAGTCTCTCGTATACAACTGACGAACACAGCATCTTTCAAGATCCAAAACATTTGGCAGACAAAATTGCTGAGCCGTTAAGGTGGCTAATCTTATCGGATAGGCATTGTAAACCTCCTGCTAAAGTTTGGATCATCCAGAGTTTGCTTTTGCTAGAAACATATGAAATCACCAGTACGAGCAGAGCACTTCACGAAAGAGCCTATTTGCATCATGGTACCAAGATTCAACTTTTAAGAAGATCTCCGATTCTTGGTGGTGACCCTTTAAAAGAAGAAATTGACGATGATAATTATCCACCAAACCATGTTTGGAGAAAATGGATAGAATCAGAGAGTATGAAAAGAGCTACATTGATGGCATTTTATCTAGATACAGTCAATGCAACGGTTTATGGCCATATGATTGTTCTTTATGCTCATCAAATTAAAATCTCTTTACCTTGTGAAGAAGAACTATGGGAGTTTAATAACAATAGTAATCGTAATTTTGAGTATTCAAGACCCCCATTATTTCTTCATGCTCTAAGGAAGCTTTTAAATAGAGAAAAGGTAACCACTGGTGCATTTGGTAAAAAGATTTTGTTGGCAGGTTTACTCACAATAATGTTTCAAATGCAACAAAAAGATCTTCAGCTTTCATTCTTAGATTGGGACCAAAATAAAGATTCATGGAATGAAACTATTTCTTTGGCTGTTGATGTTTGGAGAAATGAAATTTGTCGTACTGGTTGTTGTAATACTTTAGATAGCTTAAGAATATCGCCTGATAATAGTAAATCTCTTCCTTCCATGCTTTGTGTGGAAGATACTAGATGTAAGGTGGCTTTATACCATATTGCACAAATTTATATGAGAATAACTCATTATGATTATATAATTTACGCTGGGGCTCCAAGTAGAATGAATGTTATTGCAGGGACCTCCGAATATGCTGCGGTTGAATCTAGAGTTGTTAATTGGGCTTTATCAACTAATGGGAAAATTGCAGTCGTTCATGCTTATATATTTTTGTTTGAAATGTTATTGGTTCCAGGTAAAAATGATCAGTTTTATGCCTATGATCCCAATAAAGATCCTTTTTTACATAGGAAAAATATTATAGTTAGTGCCGTTTTGGTAATTTTTGCCTATAATTTTAGCTTAGAAGGATCTGAATCTGATGTATATAAAGATGGGATGAGGTATTATCCTTGTAAAGAGGAAGGTTATGCTTATTTAGTAAGAATGAGAAAGGAATTAGCATATAGTACCAAAGAGCTCTCTAGTACAAGATTTCACGAGAAATTCAAAGAGTATGGTAACAGACTTGATTCTATAAATAATAAGAATAATATAGCCGGATTACTCAAAGTATTCCATGAAAGTTTCTTAAATTGTAGATGGGAAGTTGGAGCTGAGTACTCGAAGTTATTCTTGAACTGTATAGAGAGATGTTTAGGAAGAAAGAAAGTTACGTGTGATGATATGTATGTAAATAATGGGTCAGACTAATTCGATCCAAATCAAGGCATGTTAATATCTATTTTTAATATATATATTTATTCATAAAATGCTCTTCTTAATGCATCAGTACTATCTTTAACCATTTGTTTCCCCTTTGCAAGAACTCCATCAGTGACCATGGTAGTGTGTGGCATACCTTCATAAATAACCAATTGGGTTGGAACACCATTTTTCTTTAATTTTGCAGCGTAAGCTTCGGCTTCTGAACGAAGAACATCACATCCAGAGGCTCCAATAAAACATGGAGGAGTCTTTGAAATACTTTCATCAGAATAAAATAATGGTGAAGATTCTGGTTTAGCACAATCTTCTGGGTTAGGTAAGTAAATTCTTCTGTACCATAACATCTTTTCAGCTGGTAATTGAGGTGTAAATTCATTCTCTTTCCAAGAAATCTGGGTTTCTGGGGTAGCAGTATTATCGGTTACAGGAACAATTTGCACTTGGAATTTCAAAGGTGGTAAACTCTTTGATTGTTCACAATTGGCGTATTTGTTGGTAACTATAGCGGTTAAATTACCACCAGCAGATGATCCTCCAACAGCAATGTTCTTGATATCTATATCAACGTCTAATTGATCATTGGATCTTTCAAAGGCCCATAATACTGATTCAAATGCATCCTCAGTACAAGCAGGAAATGGGAATTCTGGAGCCAATCTATAATCTACTGTAACTACAACACATTTACCATAATCTGCTGCTTTAGTACAGTAAGAATTTTCTGTGTTGATACCACCAAGTACCCAACCACCTCCGTGGTACCAAATGAAAAGTGGGAAACCATTTGCAGGTTTTTCTGCTTTGGGAATGAAAACTCTAGCTGGTATTGGCTCACCTTGAGTATATTTCCTAGAAATTTCAATATCATAAATTTTTTCCATATCATTTAATGGACTTTGACCAGGAATAACGTTACCAGACGCTCTGGTTTCTTTCAATGGTATTCTGTGGGTTCCAATGATTTTTTCTTGGGTTGAAATAACTTCATTATAAAATTTAACATAATCTGGATCTAATTTATCAACCATTGAAGGGTGAATTGGTGCTGGAGTTTCTGGTATACCACCAGCAAACGAATAGTCTGGGTTTAAAGTATATTGATATTGGGCCATCCTTAATTATGAGGTAAAACGTAGTAGATTTAAATAGTTTTGTTAAAGCTCAGAACGTTGATTGAAAAATCTCCGTCCACCTACAAGTCTTTAAATGGAAATGGTACACCGCTAATCCTGCACAGAATTTAGTACACCAGATATCTTAATCAGGAAATACGCCACCACTGATTGTGAGCCATCCGCCACCATCCCCCACGAAAATCAAAAAATTACCCGCTTATGTTCGTGCGGCTCGAGCGTCGATCTCTTTATCAATTCCAGTATTCACTTTCAATTTTTCAACCATGTCTTTTCCTTACAAGTACGTAGCTTTACCAGATAAAGCTCTTTTAGTCCAAGATTTTAAAGGGAAGTCTATTAATGAGTTACCTACTCCATCCTTTGTAATTGACCGTAAACGGTTCCAAAAAAATTGTAATAAGATGCTTGAAAATTCCAAAGCTTTAAAGTGTGATTTTAGAGCTCATGTTAAAACCCATAAAACTTTAGAAGGTACAAAACTTCAATTGGGTAGTGGTGATGTGAAGACTGATAAGATTGTTGTTTCCACTATGATGGAAGCTTGGAATCTCTTGCCATTGGTTAAAGAAGGTTTACTTAATGATATTTTATTCAGTTTACCAGTAGTTGAATCCAGGTTAGATGAATTAAAAGAATTCTCCAAACATGTCCCTAATTTAAGAATTATGTTGGATAGTCAAGAACAATTAAAAGTGTTATCGGAGTATAACAAAGCTAATAAAGATGCTAAAAAATGGTCAATCTTCATCAAGATTGATATGGGAACTAAAAGAGCTGGGCTTATAAATGATTCGGAATTTTTAACTAATACTTTAAATACTTTGAGTGAAGTTAAAGACTCTGTAGAAGTATATGGATTTTACTGTCATGCTGGACACTCTTATGCTTCTGATAGTGAAGATACTGCAAAGAAATTCCTTTTAGAAGAAATCACCCATGCTAACAAGGCTGCAAAAACTGCCTTACAAATAGACCCTTCACTTAAACTTCAAATATCAGTTGGTGCTACTCCTACTGCCCACGCTTCAGAATGTCTTACCTTAAAAGAGCTTGAAGATACAATTGGTGAGCCATTAAGTGGTAACTTAGAACTCCATGCTGGAAATTATCCATGTTGTGACTTACAACAAGTTTCCACTGGATGTGTTAAACTTGAAGATGTTTCTTGTAAAGTTATTGCTGACGTTTTGTCAACTTACGTTGGCAGAGGAGATAAAGGACCTGGAGAACAATTAATTAATGCTGGTGTCATTGCTATGGCAAGAGAATTTGGACCTTTACCTGGACATGGTAGAATTGTTGAGCCAGCTGGGTTTGAAAATTGGATTGTAGGAAGATTAAGTCAAGAGCATGGAATTCTTGTCCCATTAGAAGATAAGGAAACTAAATTCATTCCAAATGGCACTAGAGTCTCTGTAATTCCACAGCATTCTTGTATTACTGCTAATGCTTATCCATGGCATTACGTAGTAGAAGACGGCATTGTTGTCGATGTCTGGGTCCCATTCAGAGGCTGGTGATTCTATATAAGAGTAAATAGTTAATCTATTCGTCTATTATTTATATATGTATTAAGTTACTTCCTACAGCCCTCTAAAACTTCCCCGAATAGCTTTAATCCTTTTTCGATCTGTTCTTCTGTCAAGAAACTATAACATAATCTAATACAGTTAGACCATCCTTGAGAGTTTCCAATCACTTCAAAATGTTCCCCTGAAGCTAATACAACACCATATTTCTGGTTAACTAATTTAATTGCTTCTGGAACGTTATACTTGTCTTCTATTTCTATCCAGATAAAGTATCCACCTTCACCACCGTATATTTTAGTTGTTTTTGGTAAATATTTTTCAAGACACTGCTTCATTACCTTAGCTCTTTTACTAAAATGGTCAATAAAATTGGCAACAATTTTATCCAATTCGCCGGATTTCATTAACTGGCCAACTGCAAAAGATGATAATTGACTTGGAGTTCCTCCAGATTTCGTACACCCTTCTTGGGAGAACTGTTGAGCCAATTTTGGTGTGGCAGTCTCTTGCCAACCAAATCTAAGACCTGGGGCAAGCAACTTCGAAGTAGAAGAGTTGGATACAACATTACCATATCCCGATGGATCACAAGTTTCTCTATCAAGATTAACAAGTCTTGGTTGTCGACTATTACTATAGTTTAAAAGATCATATACATCATCAGCTATGATCAACATATCGTATTGTCTAGCGAGCTCTAATAACTTCAACCTAGTGTCTAAGCTATAAGTTAATCCTCCAGGGTTAGAGTAATCGGGTACAATATAAATAAGAGACTTATATACTTTACCTGTCTTTGAAGGTGGTAAATCGGAAGATTTTGAACCATCTTTGGCGGCTAAATCCTTGAGTTTGGCCTCTAAATCGTCCAAATCAAGCTCATATTTCTCGCCAGGAGTCTCTTTGATAGAAGAGATCTTGTCTATATAGCCAGCATCTACAAATGCATAGTTAGCCAAGTAATAGCATGGAGTTACTATGAAAATTTGGCTAGTATAGTTGATATCACAAGCCATTTTCAAGATAACACCAATCCCAAATGATGCACCATTCGTTAAGTTGATACAATCTGGATTGGCTTGAGGAACGTTCAACTTCTCTGCCAAATATTGGACGATAGTGGTACGTACTTCGAGGTTTCCTGGATCAGTACCATAGCAAAGTGGGTGCTGATTGTCGGGATTTATGTTATAGGAGTCGAAATCGGTATTTAAAAGGGACTCTGAGTAAGCTTTCAGGATCTGTTCTTTGGGAAGCAAGTCATTGGTGGCATAGCCCTTAAAGAAATTTAAATTCATTAATAGTAAGTCGTGAGAGATAAGATGAAAAGCTAATTTTTCAGTTCGGGATTGAATCGAGGTGTCCGGAATTTAGAGAACACGGAATTTAGATAGCGGAATTTGGATAACGCGGAATTTAGAGAACACGGAATCTTACGATGTCTTTAGAAGGACATCTGGTTGGTCATAGATAGGCGATGAGGTGTTGGGTGTATAGGGTGTTTGAATTGGAACTTAAAATGGGTTTGTTGGCTCTTATGTCCCAAATATCACGGCTCCTCTCTTTTGATTCAAAATCTCTTTTTGCAGCCATTTCTAATGAGCCGCACACTACTGCAATGTGTAGACCATATATAGAACATAGTATAGAAAATACCCTATATAACAGAGTCCCCTTCATAATTCTCTGCCTGCTTTGTATACCACATAACCGAAATCAATGTATATTCCTATAAACCTTTTTCAACTTCAAAAACAGCATCTAAAGCTTCTTCATACTTAGCAAATGACTTTAAGTCTGTCTCTTTACTTAATGGAGGTCTACCTGATAACCTTTCACCAAAACCAAGGTATTTATTAATAGCATGCTTGGTACCAACTAAATTCAAGTCCATGATCATTCTATCTGCTGTAGAAACCAAGAATTGTAATTCTGAAGCTTCCTTTAATTTACCTTCATGAAATAAATTATACAATCTAACCATTGTTTTAGGAAATAATCCAGATAACCCGTCAATGGTTCCATAAATTCCAACTGATAACGCTGGAACTAAAACTTGACCTAAACCAGTAAATGGTCTGAAATTATTTGTTTCACAAATTTCAGAGTTCTTACCCAACATTGCATACAAATCCAAGTTAAAATGAGTTAATTTAACTCCAGAGATATTTGGATGTTGAGATAATTCTTTAAAAGATTCAATTGTAAGAGTAACATTATTACTGGTACCAGGATAATTGTAAATCATAACTGGAAGAACAGATCCATCGGCAACTGCTTTAAAATAGTCAACAATTCCATCTTGACTAGTTAAGTGGGGGCCAAAGTATCCTGGTACTAATAAGATAACGAAATCTGCACCAGCAGATTTAGCAGATTTTGATTCTTCGATGGCTTCTTCAATTGATCCCAATGGTGGTGCTCCAGCAATAAGTTTGAAAGCAGGGTCTGGAATAGCCTTTCTGATTGCAGCAACTAATGAATGTCTTTCTTTAACAGTCATATGGCCAGCTTCACCCATTGATCCAGCCACTACTAAACCGTTGATTCCATTATCATATAAATATTTAGCATGTTTTACTTGAGTATCAAGATCAAGACTAAAATCGTCTTTGAAAAAGGTAACTATAGGGGTGTAAACTCCAGATGGTATTATAGCTGAGTCAACAGTCATTTAAAAGTATATTTTACAATTTAGAGATTTTATCATATTTATATATAATCACGTGAGCTTGTGATGGAGAACAATAGAGGATATTGTCGTCCACTAAATTTCTCCACCAGCGTATGAGCGTTACCCGTCGATCGGTTTGCACGGCACCAATGGTGGACCAAATCATTGGATCTGTCACCCAGATTCCCCCCAGTTCCCCACCAAATGTAATGCAACCTCCCAATTCGGACAATGTCGAACCCGATCCTCCACCAAAGATAAAGTAACATCATCGATTTAAAATGTTCCTCCACCAAGGCCAATGAAACGTTCACAATCTTGATTTAACCCCATGATAGCTTCCATATCTCTGAATGGCGAGATAAGGCTCCAGAGATATCGCTTAATTTTATTCTGGATGCAATTGATATGTAATAATGTTTATTTCTACTTAATCAGTACTAGCAATGGCTTCAATCTCAAATAATACTCTATGGTCCATAAAAGCAGCAATTACACAACTTCTAGCAGGTTTATGAGGGAAATATTGAGCGTAAATTTCATTCATTTCTTTAGAAAACTCAGCATGACTAAGGAAAACTACTACCTTAAAAGTCTTATCAAGCGAAGATCCACCAGCTTCTAAAATCTTTTTTAAATTAGCTAACGCTAAATGCATTTGATCTGCAAATCCATTTGCCCATTCGCCAGTGGCGTAATTTTGACCGATAATACCAGATGTATATACAACCCCGTTATTAACATAAGCAGGAGCAAGTACTGGGTGTTCTTGGCCTTCAATTGAGGCCCATTCAACTTTATTAGCAACCATTTCGTTATGAAAATTTTGAATTTTTTCAATGATTTATATAGTGAAAATTTCGACATAACCGCCAAGCACGTCCCAATTAGGATATTCTGGTGGATGTTATCTCCGCATTATCTATTGTGAGCGCCGTGAAGCTCGCGAGATAAGATAATTTTTCAACCTGGAATATAAATATATGCATATGCCCGTTCTTTGTTTCATTATTAAGCTAAGGTAGCACATGAGTAAAGACATGGCCAAAGGCACCACTGATATTGAGGTTCAAAGAAAGAATTCACATTCTAGCCTTGATTCCAACGAAGATGCCATTCAACAAATCGTTTCTGCTAATGGAGATGTGATTCATATTACTGATAATAACCATATCGACCACAAATTAGAACGAAAACTTAGATTTAAGTTGGACTATCATATTTTACCATTAATTTGTTTATTATATCTTTTCAATGCTTTAAATAAAGGTAATATTTCCAATGCAAAAACTGATACAATTCAGCAAGATTTGGATATAAGTGAAGATCAATGGAATTTATTGATCACTGTGTTTTATATTCCTTTTGTGTTATTTGCTTTCCCAATTTCTTTAATTGCAAAAAGGTTTAATCCTGCAAGAATCTTACCAATTCTTGCTTTTTTCTTTGGCTCTATCAACATTTTGTTAGTTAGTGCCTTTAATTTTGCTTCTTTAATGGTGGGGAGATTATTTTTAGGGTGCATGGAATCTGCTGTTTTGCCTATTATTATCTTCTACTTGTCTTGTTATTACAGAAGACATGAATTGGCATCAAGGCTTTCTATTATTTATTGTTTTGCATCAATTGCGAATGCATTCTCTGGTCTTCTTGCTTTTGGATGTTTCCAAATCGATAACCTGAATCTTAAAGGCTGGCAAATTTTGTTCTTATTGGAAGGTTGTCTTACTCTTTTAGTTGCAGCTTTAGCCTTTTTATTCTTACCAAGAAGTATCGACAGATGTAAATTCTTAAGTGAACAAGAAAAAGAAATTGCTAGATTCCGTATCACCACCGATGCTTCAGCTGCTCAAGGTGAAAAAGTTGATTTCAAGGATGCTGTTAAAGTCTTTGCAAACCCTGTTATTATTGCATATCTTTTCCTTGAAATTTGTATTGGTGTTCCGCTTGGTTCTATCAATAATTTCTTCCCTCAAATTGTTCAAGCTTTAGGGAAATCTTCAATTCAAACAAATTTACTTACTGTAGCACCAAATGTTTGGGGAGCAGTTTGTCTTTTAGGATTTGCTTTTGGATCAGATTATTTCAGAGTTAGATCCTTATTCCTTGTTAGTGCAATTATAGTTACCTTAATTGGTTTTGTTGTGTATGGTGCCGTTGATATCACCTTAAACAATGCTGTAGGTTACTTTTCTTGTTTCTTGATGACTACTGGTGCCAATGCTTCGAGTGTTTTAACTAGTACTTGGTACAATAATAATACTCCTAACGAAAATAGAAGAGTTGTTCTTTCTGCTGTTGGTATTCCTTTGGCTAATGCTGCTGGTCTTATTTCTGCTAATATTTTTAGAGGTAAAGATGCTCCAAGATATATACCAGCATTAGGTATCACTGCTGGATTCGGTGGGGCCGCTGCATTAATGGTTTTAGCTATAGGTTCATTTGTTCTTTATGACAATCATAATAGAAACAGAAAGCAAGGTATCAAATTGACTTATAATGATGTCCCAACGACAGAATTACATGAGGGTCCAGTTAATCCTAACTTCAGGTGGATGTATTAATATAATGAGAGTATGTGTGATTTATTTGCGATTTATCTCTGTCTCTATCTCTCGACGTTTTCTACCTTATTAATATTTAAAGTTAACTTACGTTCTAAGTCAGTTCGTGAATTCATTTACTCTAACGTGATATGCGTGTCCTGATCAATTTTAATTGGCTGCAAAAAAAATACTAGTTGCCTTATTACCTGCATTCGGCTTACCAGTATCGATATGTGCATGTAGATACGTAATTATAAAGACCTGCATTAAATGCTGGTTGTATACAATAGAATAAAAAAAAAATAAACACGCTTTGCAATAAAATTAAATTATTTTTTAGATAAAAATTTAAAAAATATTTAAATATGGAAATTACACGATTTTTTGATAATATCATCCGCTTGACCAACCCAAATGAGGCAGGATGTTTACAATTTCTTGTGAAGCTCCTAACCTTTCTTCAACAGTATGATGTACATTTCCTGCCGAGTCTTATTTTTTTTTTAATTATAGAAAATATATATAGATAATATACATATAATTTGGGGTATCCATTTATTCAAAGAACTAAAAAAATGTTACGTTCAACTTTTTTCGGCCTATTTTTTGGCTACATGGCCATGGTATTGGCTATGAATGAATGTTTTAGTAGAGAAATTCATAGAATTATGGGAGAACCACCAAAACTCGACCAAAATCCTTCAACAGAAGGAATTAAAATTGTTTTTAAATATGTTCAAGCAGATACCGCTCAAGAAAATGGTATTAAACCAACTAAAACACAATGCACAAATCAATCTACTTTTACTACAAAAGTAGCAGAACAAACTTCAGTTGGTAATCTCTGTAAAGTTTGTGAAGTATTAAAAATCGTTAAAACTGAAGCTACTACTACTCGTATTTTATTTAGTACTGAAAGAGATCCAGTAATTCCTAGTCAAAGTTTACTGTCACTTTCAAGCTCCAGAAATCCAGTTACAACTGGTCTTAGTATATCTTCAGAATTGAGTAATCCTATTGAAATATCTACTATTCTTGGTTCTGGTTCTACTGTATCAGACCTAATTGATGATGTTTCTTCGAGTTCTAGAACTTCAAATATAGTTTCTTTCAGTTCCGATCCTATTATTACTTCGGATCCCCTAGATCCGTCATCGGATGTAGTATCAATGGATCCGTCATCGGCTATTACCCTGTCAGCCATTCCTGAAGAATCCTCAAACCTTAATACTATTACAATCGAATCAAGCACTGTTTTGTCTGGTGGTTGGGCCAATTCTTCATTAGTCACATTGGCACCCGGTAGCTCTACTAGTTCAGACTCATTAAGCAGTGAAAGCTCGAGTAGTTTAATTTCTAGTGATGTTTCTAGTTCCTCTGAAGTTTCCAGTTCCTCTGATTCTACTAGTTCTTTAGAACCATCAAGTTCTTCAGAAGAACCATCAGAAAGTTCCTCAGAATTACCAAGTTCAACTGTAGAAACTCTCTTTACTGCAATGTCTTATTATAATGGACCTAATGGATTTTTTGGAGACTTATTTGAACCAATAGCTACCGATGCACCTCCTTCTGTTTTCCCAACAGAAGAAATACCTGCCTCTATTCCTTCAGGTGTTCCCACGTCGGATCCAATCCAAACTAATAATTTCTATAAAAACCTTATTATTGGAACTCAAAGAAATTTGGTTTGGACTTATCCTTATGGGTTACAATTCACAACTGATGACTTTTATGGGTTTGCTATCCAGCATACCAATCCTGATTCAAGAGTTTTTGGGTACCTTGATTCGAATAATCCATACCCGGCTTATTTTTTTAACCCTATCAACCTTAAAGAATTAGTTATTGGTGCAGAAGGTTTTGATTCGGATATTTCAATGTCCGTAACCAACTTAGATGTCTTGTCAATCACTGTTGAATTAAGAGGCGAATCTGTTAGTGTTGTTAAAAGAGCTGATTCCTATATTGAAATTCCTCTTGTTGAAGGAATGGGATTTGTCACCAGTATTTATCATGGAAATTTGGTTCCACAAATTAGTTCCTTGACTGGTATTACCAAAGTTGCTTTAGAAGTATCTTCTGGATTGCCAGTAAATGTATCTAAATACAGAATTACTTTGGCTAGTAATGTTGAGTATTTGGTTTATATTACCAATCCAAATAGCAATTCCCAACCAATGAGGTTAACTGTATCTGATTCTGGAGTACTTAAAGCTGATAGATCTATTGATGGTGTTATCATTCAATATGCTGTAGCACCTACAGAATCAGCTGATGATCTTTATTACGAACAAGCAGTTGGTTCTTACCAAAACGGTGCAACTATTGTAGGTACATCTAATGGAGGAATCAGTGTTGATTATGGCTTTGACTATGAGATAGAAGGTTCTTCTGTTTCCGGTTCTTCTTTAGTATGGCTCTTGCCTCATCATTTAAAATCATTAACTGCTTCAACTTTAAGCAAAGCAACTAACTTGGTTCTTAGTTCAACTACTAAAGGTAATATGATTGCCTTCTTAACTAATAAAGTAGAATTAACAGAAACTTTAGACTATGAGGTTCAATTTCAACCTTGGGTTCAAGGAATTGGTCGTGATAGATTGGTTTATACAAGTGAACAAATGATTGAAATTGCTAAAGCCTTAAACGATGAATTGTCGGTTGATATTAAGACTGCAGTTACTTCATTAAACTCTAATTATTTCTCTGGGAAGGTGTTGGATAAATTTGCATTCCTTTTATTAGTAGTGAATGACATAATCCAAGATGAAGATTTATCCCAGGAAATTTTAGCTACCCTTAAAGAAACTATTAAAGTTTTCACAGATAATGAACAATATTATCCACTTATTTATGATACAAAGTTCAAGGGAATTACCAGTTCAGCATCACAAGGTGGTGATACTGGGGCAGAATATGGATCGGGTTATTATAACGATCACCACTTCCATTATGGATACTTTATACATGCTGCAGCAGTCATTGGTAAAGTAGATCTTGATTTTGGAGGAAGTTGGATAGAAGAGAATAAAGATTGGGTCAATTCATTAATTAGAGATGTAGCTAATCCTTCTTCAAAAGATACTTATTTCCCAGTGTTTAGAATGTTTGATTTCTTCCAAGGACATTCATGGGCATCGGGATATTTTGAATCTCAAGATGGAAATAATGAAGAATCATCGTCTGAAGATTATCATTTTGCTTATGGAATGAAATTATGGGGTAGAGTATCTAATCAACCACGTTTAGAAACTACGGGTGATTTGATGATCCAAATAATGAGTAAATCAATGAATGATTACTTTTTATATACAGATGATAATTCTGTTGAACCTCCAAGCTTCATTCCTAATAAAGTAAGTGGAATTTTCTTTGAAAATAAAATACATTATACTACATATTTTGGGGCTCCTAAAGATAATCCAGAATTTGTTCATGGTATCCACATGTTGCCTATTACACCAATCTCGTCTATAATTAGAGGAAACCAATATGTTAACGAAGAATGGGATTCACAAATATCAACTTTTATTGATGATACCAAAAATGGGTGGTTAGGTATTTTGCGTATAAACCAAGCTCTTATTGATGCTGAAACGTCTTATGAGTTCTTTGCCTCTGACGACTTCAGTGATTCGTATTTGGATAACGGTTTAAGTAGAGGATGGGCGTTGGCATTCAGCGGAGGAATAGCTAATGCTTTAGGTTGATGAATGTATGGGTTTATAGTTAAATGTATGAGTTTATTGGTATTACTAGTGTGGTGTGGTGTCTAAGTGTTACGATTATAGTATATTGTTATAGTAAGATTATTCAAGATGCTAAATAGCGATAAATGTGATAAATGTGATAACGATGAAAATTAATGCATATGTCTCTAATTTAACCAGAAAAGGTCAGTAAGAATAGGAAAGACGTAGGAACTCATCCAACGTAAATAGGTCAAAACAAAGTCTTTTAGGTGTAAAATCATCTACAATTAATATAGGCTCATATAAATCACGAGGCCCAGAAAACCAAGGCAAAAACTGTCAAAACAATCCCGGGGTAAACCAAAAGACCAAAGACAAACTATATACACCACTCTATATACAAAGGTGTAATTCAATACCAATTACAAGAAACTTAGCTACATCTATTTACAAATACAAAAATCTACCCCCACCACCATCTACGCAGAACCAGCACCTCTACCATTTAGTCCATTGGCACCATCTCGGCCTCGGACTATCACCTCGGCATTTTTAGGAAATACCTCGCCCGCAACTTCCACTTCATAAACCATCTAATACCAACCTTTAACCACACCAACACCTCTCCCCAAATATACCATCACCAGCCCATCAGCCACACCATCACCTCCCCCAATTCCCCCCCTCTACCAAACCTACACTAAACCTCTGCCCCTCCTTCGACCCTCCCGGAAGTTTATCACATGACTCACCCGCACGTCCTTTCGCAGCCAATGAAATTATTTCAATTGTTAATATTTCAATCACCCGGGGTCGAATATTTTCAAATCGTTTTTTCTTCCTCTAATCATGTTTAAAAGTATATTACGTTCAAACGTTTCTATCAAAAGATCTCTTGCCACCAGTGCAGAACAAAGATTGAAAACCTTCCAAATTTACAGATGGAACCCGGACACCCCAGAAGTAGAGCCAAAAATGCAAAGCTACCAGGTTGACTTGAATCAATGTGGTCCTATGGTTTTAGACGCTATATTAAAAATCAAAAATGAACAAGATGCAACATTAACATTCAGAAGAAGTTGTAGAGAAGGAATTTGTGGATCATGTGCCATGAATATTGGTGGTACCAACACCTTGGCTTGTTTATGTAAAATAGACCAAGATGCTTCAAAAGACTTAAAAATTTATCCTTTACCTCATATGTTTGTTGTCAGAGATTTGGTGCCAGATTTGACTCATTTCTATAAACAATACAAGAGTATTCAACCATATTTGCAAAGAGATGACCATCCAAAAGATGGTAGAGAAAACTTACAAAGTATTGAAGACAGAGCAAAATTAGATGGTTTATATGAATGTATTTTATGTGCATGTTGTTCTACTTCATGTCCTTCATATTGGTGGAATCAACAAGAATATTTGGGTCCAGCAGTTTTGATGCAAGCTTACAGATGGTTAATTGATTCAAGAGATCAAGCTTCAAAAGTTAGAAAAGAAATGTTACAAAATTCCATGTCTTTATATAGATGTCATACCATTATGAATTGTGCTAGAACATGTCCTAAAGGATTGAATCCAGGAAGAGCGATTGCAGAAATTAAGAAGCAATTAGCATTTGATTAAGCATATTTATTTATTAATACACGTAGAAATTGGTTTGGTCTCTAACGAGGTGTTTATTGGAGAGGTGTTTATTGGCGGGCTCTAATTGTGAAGTGTCTAACTCTAATACTGCTATTCTAGTGCCAGTCTGCTGCCAGTCTGCATCTCTAGCCAGTCCGCGATGCCCTCGGCGCCGACTCGGTACGCGCTCTGGGTTACTCTGACCTGACCTCAATAGCCGACACTACTGATCTGCCCTCTAACCACCATCTCTAGTCCCATACCTGGCTTGATGCCTAGACCCGTGGCTCGATAGATAGACCCATCTCTATCTCATCCACCGTCACTATACCATCCCCATAACATTCCTGGCCTCCCCCGCTATCCTCATTACAACAGTATTCTTGTCCTCATCTAATTCCGAAAACTGGGGTAATTCGCTCGGACTCTCACCACTTTAACTATGGTTGAGCCATTTTTACAATGGGTCCCTCAACAATTATCCGATCGGGGTTCTGTGTGCTATTACCTAATTAGGTTTCTAGACCCCTAACTTGACCAATAATTGTCTCTTATGACCTCAATTGACCTATATTCACTCGGACTTTATAGTTCTCGGAGTTGTAATTATAACTCGGACTAGTGTGGAGTTACCTATTGTAATAACTGCTATTTTATTTAGGAGGGGCTCTTTTACAACTATAAAAGATGGTTAATTCTACTTAATTATCATCAATTTAAATATTTTAAATATTTTATACGTTTAAAAATGGCAAAAGGAAAAGTTTTATTAGTCTTATATAAAGGTGGAAAGCATGCTGAGCAACAAAAAAGATTATTAGGTTGTGCAGAAAATGAATTGGGCATTAGAGAATTCATTGAATCTCATGGATATGAATTAGTTACTACCACCGATAAAGATGGTGAAAATTCCACTGTTGAAAAGGAAATTGAAGATGCAGAAATTGTCATCACCACTCCATTTTTCCCAGCTTATGTAACTAAAGAAAGAATTGCTAAAGCTAAAAATTTAAAGATTTGTATTACCGCTGGTGTTGGATCTGATCATATTGATTTAAATGCTGCTAATGAAAAGAAACTTACAGTTGCTGAAGTTACTGGTAGTAACGTTGTCAGTGTTAGTGAGCATGTAATGATGTTGATCTTGAACTTGGTCAGAAATTTTGTTCCATCTCACAAAATTGCTCTTGAAGGTACTTGGGATATCGCTGGTGCTGCAAAAGATGAATATGATTTGGAAGATAAAGTTATTGGAACTGTTGGTGCTGGTAGAATTGGTTACAGAGTCTTAGAAAGATTGGTTGCTTTTAATCCAAAGAAATTACTCTACTTTGACTATCAAGAATTACCAGCTGAAGCCGTAAAAAAGATCAACGATGCTTCTAAACTATTCAATGGTAAAGATGTAATTCTTGAAAGGGTTGAAAAATTGGAAGATATGGTTTCTCAATGTGATGTGGTTACAATTAACTGTCCATTACATGAAAAAACCTTTGGTTTATTTGACAAAGACTTAATTTCTAAGATGAAAGATGGAGCTTGGCTTGTTAACACTGCTAGAGGTGCTATTTGTAATGCTCAAGCTGTTGCAGATGCTGTTAATTCTGGTAAACTTTTGGGTTACGCTGGTGATGTTTGGTACCCACAACCACCTCAAAAAGATCACCCTTGGTTAAGTATGGAAAATCCAAATGGTGGTGGTAATGCTATGACACCACATGTCAGTGGTACTTCTATTGATGCTCAAGCCAGATATTCTGCTGGTGTTAAAGCTATCTTGGAAAGTTACTTTAGTGGTAAACATGATTATAGACCTCAAGATCTTATTGTCATCGGAGGTGATTATGCCACTAAAGCTTATGGTCAAAGAAAATAGTTCAAATAGGGTTTATAGTTATTAAATAATTGTTCTTAACACAAAGCCACTTTCGAATTCTTCTTTGCTATCATTAAATTATTGCAATGGTTTCTTTTTCAATTAGCTTTAATTATATTTTTTGCAGCCATTGAAAATTTCATAAAAATTCAATGATTGCTAAGAATAATCGCTACAAAAGCCTATATAGCCATGATTTAATAAATAGACTCTAAAGAGTTTCTAACGACCATTGATCTAGAATAAAGAGATATAACCACTAAAAACTCTACTAACGCTCAAAACACAGTTATAACAATTATAGTACAATGAGAGAATTAAATGACAGACTTTAAGAGACAAAATCTATTCTTGAACTTTGCCTATTCAAATATATCCGTTAAATTTCTTTTAAATAAATAAGCTCATTGAATAGTGCAAAGGATTGCTACCTTTGAACGCAAAATTATCTCTTTTCTCCAACACAGCTCATGAGTCTACTAGGTTATTTGGAGCGAAGAGAGGTGCCTGGCTCTGAATCCCAAATCAGCTAAAGTTCTCTATCAAAAGTAATTCAAAAAGGACCCTGAAATAGAATTTCTAGACATCGGTTAGAAGTGAAACGAAAGGCTATGGCTGCAAAATAACCTTTAACGGTTTTGTAGACTCACGTAGCAACTGAGATTTCCTTTCTTGAATCCTGTATCTTCCTATATTTCTATTTACACGTATAAATTATCATTGCCTTGATTATGAGCGTAAACGTTTTTCAAACGAAATTCATCCAATTGATCTCTATTGAACGAAGAAATGGTGATGCTCATCGATTGCTAACTCTACTATAATCATAAAAAATTATCAATATCTATTCATTGATGGCATCTTGGATAGCCAATTTTCTTGAATGACTATCGAAATGTTGAGTTAATTCAGTGAAGGTGGCTTTTTCTGGATCAATAGACATTTTATGCTTGTCTTTAAAGGTTACTTCAACGATTGGTTTGTCTTTTGATACGTCTGTCAAAACCTTAAAATCTACAGTACATTGTTGTTTCAATGATGTGGGTATTCTGGACAAAAATAGCCTTGCTGGCTTGGCACCAGCAGTAAATGGGTTGAACTTAACACTAACTTTAGTAAAGTACTTAGTGATCATTTGGACTGAAAATTTTTTATCGGCGCGCACTACAAAAATGGCTGCAATTTTTTCCGTTCTAGCGAGATATCACCACCCCACATAAAAAACTAAGACTACCAATAAAGAGTTAAAAAAAATAGTTAAAAATCTGGAATTATCATTTATATGAAATTTGAGGTCGTGTTAATATGGGGGATTTCTTCAGGGAAATTTTTAGCCATTTCAGCCCCTGTTTCGGTTAAATAGTAACTACCTCTATGTCATAATCATCTGGTTCGGAAATCTATTGTTGCAAATTTCACACTTTCAGTAAATTATAATAAAATGGAATTTGCTCACAACTATAAAGAAATCGTTCGTGTTCAGTTAACAAAAAGGTTTAATAAGGTTTATGCAGTTCATGAATCTAGTTTAACCAGATCTTATTAACTTTAATCTACTCTAATTAATTATATGGTGTATCATATTATGACAGTAAATAAATAACTCATTAGTTATTAGACGATAACTAAAACAATACAGTTCAATAATAAACGAGCGCTGGCATAAACAAACTTTTCGGGTAACTTCACTACTCCATCCGATTACCCAATAAATGAACAATTGTATAGTTCAATCAATACACAGTTTTTTATGCAACTTTAACCCGATGTTAAGTTTATTTTTCATAGCCGACGTTTTGAAAGTTAGTGGTTATTACCGACGTATACGTAAAAGATATAATATTACTAAATATGTATTAAATATTTCATAGACTATTAAGCCAGCATTAATAAGGTAAGAGTGGTGTAGATTAATTATAATTAAGTTTTTATTATTAGAGATTTCTTTTAATAAGCGTTCATATGAAAAGCAACCCATCCCTTTGGAGCCGAAATTGTGGCTAACAAAGACCCTCAATTCATGTTAACAATAATCATCAAGGGTTCAAGAACAATGACATTTCCATGAAAGTGGAACATCGCGAAATACCATTACCAGAGTTCATAAGTACGACAATAGGGTCGTGGGAATATCATCAACACACTTTATATACTTCAAAGTACTAACAATGAAGTGCAATATATTTGCTTTTGTCTTTGTTGAAATGTTTTCATTTCATTCAAATTATTGCTCTGTATTGTTGGGCGGTTTGTAAATGAATTATGGCCACTGCCTATTATATTGTACGTCAATAAACATGAATTTTCATTTTAATTAATTAATTGTTTATTTAAAATAATTGTATAAATAGCCAGCTTCTCCCTTTGAAATAATTCTAATATCAACATTCGTCATGATTTTCTCTAAAGTTGCTGCAATTACTATCGCTTTATCTGCTTCACAATTTTTAATTGGTGTACAAGGTGACGAAGCTGTATTTAAAAGAGCTTTAATTGATGCTGGTATCGGTGGTTCAGCCGGTGCCTCCTTATTAGGTGCCACTGCTGGTGCCTACGCTGGTGCTGAAGGTGAAATACTTGGTGACCATTTAGCTGCTGCTGCTGCATCTGATGGTGCCAATGCTGCTTTACCATTCGGATTAGCTTCTGCTGGTTTCGATAAAGATGCCTCTGCTTCTATTTTAAAGAGAGATTCCTCTTCAACTGGTAGCGATCAAGGTGAAGTTTTTAAAAGATTTTTAAGTGAAGCCGGTTACGATGCTGACTCTCCATCTATCGTTGATGACATTGTTTCAGTTATTAAAAGAAACGACCAAGAATCAGAATTATTTAAAAGACAAATAATAACTGCTTTTGGTGATAAAATTGGTAACCAAATGTTAAATGAAGTTGTTAAAAGAGAAGAACAACCTGCATCATACAACAGAGTTGCTATGGTTAAGAGAGCTTTAGCTGAAGCTGGTATTCACGGCTCTGCAGAAGGTTCATTATTAGGTGCTACTGCTGGTGCCTACGCTGGTGCCGATGGTGAAATTGGTGGTGACCATTTAATTGCTGCTGCTGCCTCTGATGGTGCCAATGCTGCTTTACCATTCGGATTAGCTTCTGCTGGTTTCGATAAAGATGCTTCTGCTTCTATCTTGAAGAGAGCTTTAGCTGACGCTGGTATTAGCGGTGAAGTCGCTGGCTCATTATTGGGTGCTACCGCTGGAGCTTATAAAGGTATTGAAGGAGAAATCGGTGGTGATCACTTGGCAGCAGCAGCTGCCTCTGAAGGAGCCAATGCTGCTTTACCACTTGGTTTAGCTTCTGCTGGTTTCGATAAAGATGCTTCTGCTTCTATCTTGAAGAGAGCTTTAGCTGACGCTGGTATTAGCGGTGAAGTCGCTGGCTCATTATTGGGTGCTACCGCTGGAGCTTACAAAGGTATTGAAGGAGAAATTGGTGGTGACCATTTAGCAGCTGCCGCTGCCTCTGAAGGAGCCAACGCTGCTTTACCACTCGGATTAGCTTCCGCAGGTTTTGATAAAGATGCTTCTGCCTCTATCTTGAAGAGAGCTTTAGCTGAAGCTGGTATCCATGGCTCTGCAGAAGGTTCATTATTAGGTGCTACTGCTGGTGCCTATGCTGGAGCCGATGGTGAAATTGGTGGTGACCATTTAATTGCTGCTGCTGCTTCTGATGGTGCCAATGCTGCTTTACCATTCGGATTAGCTTCTGCTGGTTTCGATAAAGATGCTTCTGCCTCAATTTTAAAGAGAGCTTTAGCCGATGCCGGTATTAGCGGTGATGTTGGTGCTTCATTATTAGGAGCTACTGCTGGGGCTTATAAAGGTATTGAAGGAGAAATCGGTGGTGATCACTTGGCAGCAGCAGCTGCCTCTGAAGGCGCCAACGCTGCTTTACCACTTGGTTTAGCTTCTGCTGGTTTCGATAAAGACGCTTCTGCTTCTATTTTAAAGAGAGCCTTAGCTGATGCTGGTATTAGCGGTGATGTTGGTGCTTCATTATTAGGAGCTACTGCTGGAGCTTACAAAGGTATTGAAGGAGAAATCGGTGGTGATCACTTGGCAGCTGCCGCTGCCTCTGAAGGCGCCAACGCTGCTTTACCACTCGGATTAGCTTCCGCAGGTTTCGATAAAGACGCTTCTGCTTCTATTTTAAAGAGAGCTTTAGCTGACGCTGGTATTAGCGGTGAAGTCGCTGGCTCATTATTGGGTGCTACCGCTGGAGCTTACAAAGGTATTGAAGGAGAAATTGGTGGTGATCACTTGGCAGCTGCCGCTGCCTCTGAAGGCGCCAACGCTGCTTTACCACTCGGATTAGCTTCTGCTGGTTTCGATAAAGACGCCGAAGCTGCTATCTTATAAATAATATTCAATGATCAAAGGAAACACTTGTTTCGTAATGTTTAATTCAATTTTCGTATAAACTATTTAAATTTAATATACTTAAAATATCTTTTGTATTTACACATTTTCCCTAAACCGTATCATAACCCTTACTCATGAAATTGGATGAAGCTCTATACCTTCAGCATGTGTATTAGCAGTAGAAGTAGTTGCTTCAACAGGTAAGTTTGAAGATGTAGAGGATCTCATTTTTTTTTCCAATTCTTTAAATCTTTCAAGTCTTGGGCCACGAATATAATCCCATTGGAAGTAAGCTACAGGTATATAAGATAATATAGTTGCTTTCAAAGCCAACTCGAGCCAAGTAGATTCATCAGCAAAACCTAATGAAAGAAATATTAAGATTATTTCGGAGATAAAAGATAATGGAAATGTAACCCAATAATGATTGAAATTTAACCAAAATAAAAAGTAAGGCGAGCTTCTTGTTTTTATTCTGAAAGAATAGTAACTGTAATGTATCATATAGATCAAGCACCATGAAAAAATCAATAAAGAATATGAGGTATGTTTAGCAATCTTGGGATGAGGAAATATAACACCATAACATAACCATATCATTTTGATCCCATTTAAAAGTGGCCACACATCATTTAAAGTAAATTTGAAACTTAACAATGTTTTTGTAATAATAAATCCGGCCATTGGAAGAATTGATACTACATGAAAGAAATCAGCTATGCCTGCTGGTAGGAATTTTCTACCCACCAACGGTAATAATATGAGAAACCTGCAAAAACAGCAGAACCATACGGTGAAGGAACATATATCAAAGAAGAAAACAAACTTCAATGTAGATGATAGTGGATATAAATGGGCCATAGAAGAAAGTGATTCAAAGATCTGAAAAATCTTTGGCTGCGACAGCCTCTTACTGCGACTCAGTGAAAAATTATACCGCGCGTTGTACAACTCTACGTTTCATTAACAGAATGAAATTTTGGTTTATCTTAGCCTTATTTTCGATTTTTAGCATCACAGTTGCTTCTAATTGGAGTCCTGAGGATTACGAAATCTTTGGTTTAAAAGATAAAATTGAAGAAGATTTAGGTAAAGGAACTACATTTTATTCATGGTTAAATTTGAATAAAGGTCCGAAATCAACACTAGAAGAAATAACCAAGGCGTATAGAAAGAAATCCCGTCAGTTACATCCCGATAAGTTTCATGGATCCAAAAAAAGTTTGAAGAAAAAAGCTGAAGAAAGGTTTCAAAGGTTATCACTAGTGGGTAATATCTTAAGAGATGCCGGTTTAAAGAAGAGATATGATTATTTCCTTGATAAAGGCTTTCCTAAATGGAGAGATACAGGTTATTTCTACACAAGATTCCGTCCAGGAATGATCATGACTGGTGCCTTTTTATATATAATTGTTGGTATTTTCCATTATGTTTCATTAAGGATCAATAGAAGTCAAGATTATAAGAGAATTGTTCAATTAAAGGAAGAAGTTAAAAAATATGCATGGAATGGCTCTTTGATACCTCCAACTGATGGTTCTGATAGAAAAGTGGTTAATCCAAGTAATGGAAAAGAATTTGTAGTTTATAATAATGGTGATGTAAGTCTTTTAGAAACACAAGAAGATGGGTCTAATGTTTTGCATAGTTTAAATGAAGATGATATTAGTACTAATGTTGGATTTAGAGATACAATTTTTTATAGATTACCTGTATTTACATATAATAAGACCCTTGGTAATGTTTTTGGTACTATTAAACCACCATCAACACCAGTTAATACTGAAGTTGAAGAAAAACCTAAACCAAAGACCAAGAAAGCAAATAAAGGTGAAAAAGTTGAATTACCTAATGGTAAAGTAATTTATAAAAGAAAAAAACGTTAAAAGAAAATTTATATTAAATGTACAATAAATATTATGCATTATGCTTTTTAACTCTTGTGAGTTTATTATCATCAACTTTTTCTTCTTCATCTTCTTCAGAAGAACTCAGTTCGGATAAATTTTCAAGAAATCCTTCTTGAGAGAATCCTTCAACATCTTGATCATAATCATCACCCAAATCATCATGTTTAGTTTCATGTTCTGGTTTAGGTGACATATCTTGTATACGAACATCAGACATAGTAGACATAATTTCTTCATCGTCTTCATCGTCTTCATTAAGTGAATCATTTTTAGTTTTATATGAAGAATCCATGTCCATGAATCCAACTGTTGAAGAATCAAATCCAAATGCATCATCTCCGTCATCTTCATCATCTCTATTACCTTTATTATCATCTTCATCATCACTACCATTATCGTCTTCTTCTTTATCATCTCTTGATTCAAAACTATCATCTAGTCCATCCATACTTTTATCATCAGTTTCTGCGCCCAAAACAACATTATAAACTTCTCTTGTTTTTAACAAAACATCATTGACAAACCAATCCCATTCCTTAGAAGTAATGGCATCAACTATCATTGGAGATATCAAGTCTGGCTTATATAAAGAAGTGAATTTAACTACTTCTTCACTTATAAGAATTAAATGACCTAAATAACCGGGCCTTTCATCGAATTCATTTTTATATGCATCAACAATTAAGTTAGTTAAATTAGTTTCATCCTTTTTAAATAAATTTGAAATTAAAAATGAATTATATGAATTTAATTTCCCATTAAATATTTGTTGAATTAAATCAAAAACTACATTATGGAAAAAATTATGCCATGGATATTCAGTAAATTTAGATATAATGTTTGATAAAATACTCAGATCAAGTAATTTAATCTTATAATAATCTCCAACGCTTGGATTACTTCTTATAGATTCATCTCTGGTTCTACATACAAATGGATTGGTAGGAGATATTGTTGGTTCTTCATCATCTGAATCTTCAACTATATCTAAAGAGTCAATGATTTGGTTATACTCTTGGATTTCTCCTTCAAGAAGAGTATCAAAATCAGTATCAAGATTTATAGAAACATCATTATTATCATTATATTGGGTACCTTCATCGTTTTCATCATGCTTTTTTATGGATTCTGTAGGATCAACTTCAAGAGATATTTCACTTAAATCATGTGATATATGATCCAATTGTTTATCATCACTTATAAATGTATCATTTAAAGCTCGTTGTAATCTTTCAATCTTTCTTACTCGTATTTTATCACGGAGTTCTACAATCTTACGAATCTTTTTAGAATTGATTAAAATCATATTTGAACAATGTAATAATTCAGCAATTAATTCTGATATTCTAAACTTGGTAAAACCTAATATCTTTGTATTTTGTTCTACTTTACTAGGTAAATCAGGTTCCAAGCTCATTATTTCAGAAAATTTATCTAAATTATCCAGAAAAATTTCTAACATTTCACCAAGATAAATTGGATCTCGAGGTCCAGGTATATTTTGTTCAAAATCTTTTAAATATTGAAACATCACATAACTATTAATTTCAGTAGGTTCTCCATTACCAGAGTTTAACATCGAACTATAAGAACCACAATTAAGATCATAATCAGAATTATTTTTTCTAATTAATTCAATTATAATACCTACAACGTTATTAATACCATGTTTATTAGTTAATTGAATTCCAGTTTTAGGATCTTTAACTTTAAATAACATAATATCAATCATTTGATTTATTATATCTTTTGAAACCAATTGTCTAGTTAATTGATTAGGCCCAATATTAGCCTCTACAACCACCGCTAATGCAGTATTTGAAGATATAGTAACTAATGCCTTCAAAAAATCAGTAGCTGCTGTCTGTTTAAAAAACAATTCATGGTTAGGTATAGTATCAGAACCAATTACAAATTGAGATTTATCAGGCTTTAAGATGTTTATGAGCTTTGGAACCAAATCTTGTTGATATAAGGTTTCAATTATACCAGTTGGAGAATCTGGTTTATCACTTTGAATTATACGTAAAAAAAAATCCATCAACATAGGTACTTCTAACTTATTTAAAAACGTATCTACAAGATCATGTCTATTTCTTAAGAAATTTAATAGTTCAATACTATTAGTGTTCATTAATTGATCAAATATATGAACTAAATGATTGACTGTAGGATTACTTTCATTCAAATTAGGTAAATAAAGTACCAGCCATAATCGGTCTATTAACAGGGGATTTTCTATAATTCTATTCAGGATAACCCACACATCAATAGATAAGATATCGGCAGATACTTGGATACATCTACGCATTTTGTCATCGGCGTCTTCGTTATCTTCGTCATTATCTTCATCTTCGTTTTCGATATGTTCATCGTCGCTTTCGTTGGAGTTCGACTTTGTGTCATCGTCATCGACGTTGTCATCATCATCACTATCACCATCTTCGCTATCTTCACCATCTTCATCACCTTTATTTTGGGAACTTAGTCTCTTTTCATAGTGTTTTGTAAGATACTCTTCAAGCTCCTTGGACTCTTTCTGCTCCTGTTCATGGAAAAAATCCACACTTTTCACAATATAATCAAGAAACCCGTCAAGAATATGTGGCTGTAATAAAATCTCTATCAACTTGCTGCTTCTGGAGTCTTTGGTGTTATTAGTTGATTCGGCATTGGATGAATTAATGGAGTTGGTATCGCTATCTTTTGTAGCAGCAGAATTATTCTGAAAATTGGATCCTTGTGATGGTTGTTGGATCAGTTGCAGGAATTGGAACCCATTGATGTTATTATAATCACTTTTGATGTTTTGTAACTCGCTGACTAGTTCTTTCAGTAGGGTTTGATCTTGGACTAAATCTTCAACTGTCAAAGAGGTTAAATCTTGAAGTTGGTCAAGAAACCTTTGGATTTGGGTGTTATTATTGAAACTGTTTGTGAAGGGCCAGAATGACATGTTAAAAGTATCTATCACTACCTGTTGATTCCTACTTGTTGTAGGGTGTTAGGTAACTCGCGGTTAAAAATTGCGGCTATTTGGGATGATTAAATCGCGGGTCGCCGTGGGCAGCCCGACCGCACCAACGACAGTCCGGGGTGAAATTGGGCGCTAGTGCGAGCGTTGGGGGAGATTAGACTCACCACGTAGCAACTAGGAAATAGATAAGACAGCGGAAGCATTGAAATAAAGTTAATGAGAGTGATTAAATCATTGACCTTTTTGAATATTAGAATAGAGAAACCACTTTAAACGGAAGTTTTAGTGCCATGAACGATTCACGTGATTTTTTGGGTGCAAAATATGATTATCAAAATTCATTCATTATATACATGCATATACTCTACATTATTTATACATTTTAATCTACAGTTGGGAGCATTTCCAAAACTTTAAGAGCCTTATCTCTACGGGCCTTAAATTCTTCAATGACTTGATCGCTCATTTCCCTGACTAACTTTTGACAGTTGATTGCACTGTGTTGCATCCATTGACGAATAGTCATTTCCTCTTCTGCCTCTGGCATAGCTGATATAAATTGAGTTAATTGGCCCTCTAAATCGTCATTTAAGGAGTAATCGGATTTAGAAAGTTGTTCAAGATATTCACAGGCTCTTTCCATATTTTCAAGACTTTGGTTAATAGCACCAAGGTCAAAATTTTCCCAATATTCAGGATCAACTTCTGTCAATTGTTTTTCCTGTGGGGCCATGGATACCGGTTTAGAAGGTGCTTCCAGAGACGGTACAGCAGCAACGGGTGACAGTTGTTTTGATGTTTTTTGGTCTAAGTTTTGATGTACTGAAACAGTATTATTTACAGCATCATTAGTATCATTTACAGAACCATTAGTATTATTTACAGCACCATTAGCATTATTTACAGAACCATTAGTATTATTTATGCCACCATTATCAGCAACACCAGTACTAACATGTTCTGCAGTTTCACTTTTTTCATTCCCGTGCAACAGCGGCTTATCAGAATTGATATCACCAGAAACTTTCTCTACACCACTGAGACGACTTTGTCTTCTAGATGAGTTCATATACTCATGATAAGAAACTCTAGGAGGCGCTACACCAATAATAAAACTACCGTCTTTTTCGTATTGGGAGTATGTATCCTCCTTCTCTTTGAAAACAGGACTCACGTCGAGTGAAGGACGAGACGAACGCACTGGAGGTTCTACAGGCTCTACAGGCTTTACAGGTTCTACAGACTCTAACTTCTTAACTTCGGGCTCTTGTTCAACTGGTTCTTCTGCAGTTGATTGAATACTAGTATTCTCTGCTAGAGGCTCATCGGAACCTTCTATTAATGGTTGTTTAAGAGCATTGGTAATATCTGCACTAGAAACAACGATAGAGGTGCTATCTTGTATTTCTCCTGGAGGTTTAAGTTTGGAATCATTTTTACTATCTCCATGTTTACTGTGTTCCTGTTTTGCAGATTGCACTTCTTGGTCTCCTTGCTCTTCATCATTTCCATCAAGAGTCCCATGAGCATCAATCTCACCAAGAGTTCCATGAGCATCAATTCTATCAAGAGTCCCATGAGCATCAGGTAAGTCGTCTCCCAAAACATCATTAAAATCAGGAGCCGGAAGCATCTCGTCTTGATCGTCATCACCAGAATCATCCGAATTTAACAGCATAAATGATTTTTCAAACTGGTTGTTCAAGTCCATTATATATTTGATATCTTGTTGATAATCATCAACCACTTCTGCCTCATTGAATGAGGAATTGGGAAGAGGTTTTATTGGTGATTTATTTGGCTTTTCAGGTGATGCTAAGTCTTTATTCATTGATTTATTAAGCGTTTTACCATTGAAAATATCGGTAGATGCAGAGACATCTGAAGGAAGAACCGTCCTCACAGGTGAATTTTCAGTGGTATTACCGTTATTAGGTGGTAGAGAGACTTTTGCAGGGACTAAATTCTGCTTGTTTTGCAGTTCTTGAACCTTTTCAAGCTCATGATTATTAGAAGTATTCAAAACTTCTGGTTCTAAGATAAAGCTTTGTTTACGCAAGACCTTAGGTACTTCTTTTTGTTCCATTTCTGAAGACGAATCAATCTTCTGCACTCTTGATTTCCTATTATTTTTATTTCTTTCCGGTACTTTCTTAGGTGGTTTAGATTTCTTTGAAATTGGTTTTTCAAGGAAATTAATATTACCTTCATCATAATCACCTAAATTATGACCAGAATCATCAAAGAATGGAGCTGGTGAGTGCTCTTTTGGAATTTTAAATTTGATTCTACGTCCTTTTTTAGGTGGTGATTTAAGAAGTTCATCTATATCACGGTCATATAAATCAGGTATAAGCGATGGTTTAGGAACATTTTTTGGTTTTGGAGGTTCAGGTGCCTTTTTGGGTTCTTCGATTTGAGAAACTTCGTATGAATCATCAACAGAACCTTCTGTTTCAAATTCTTGATCTGAATTTGATGATGATATAGAATGTTCAGATTCAGAAGCATACTCTTTTGTATTCTTTTTGGACCGTTTAGACTTAACAGGACTTGTTTTAAACGGTTCAACAGGCTTACGTTTACGGGTACTTCTTCTAAGACCAGGCTCAGGTTCCGACTGTGATTGTGATTGAGTGTCAGGAATTTTAGCCTTGGTTCTAGGTTTCGGTGGTATGATTTCTTGAGAGGCATCAGAGGTTTGTTTCTTTCTCTTTTTCAGTGCTTTATCTACAGCTTTACGTTTAGTGGATGTATTTTGGGAGTCAACAATTTGAGGAACTTTAACAGGTTCAGGTTCTATTTCTTCAGATAGGTCCCTAGATACACTTTCAGAACCAGCAGAAATGTACACTTCAGATTCACCAGAATCGTCAATATCGTCACCATCAAAAAGCTTACTTATCATTTCCCTCTCTTTAAGATTCTGTTTGAATCTCCTACTATTTCTTCTTGGTTCATGGGTCTCAGAGTAATCCGATTGAGAATCTTCAAACTCTTCTTCCTCTGTACTCATACCTTCAGATTCAACATCCAACTCAACAAGATCGTCTGGCAGCATCTGTTGTGACCTCGTTAAATGTTTGGCAGATTGAGATTGGGTTTCAGGTTCGGAATCAGAACTACTTACAGCAAGCTGATAGTCTTCATCATCAACACTTAGGTCAGAATCATCAAAAATATCTTGTTTAGGGTTTTCTTTATAGACGTATCTGACCTGAGGACGACCCGCTGGAGATTTTACAGTGGATGCAAGAGATCCAGGCCCAGAGTTGCCGCCATCAGGCGCATCTTCTATATACAGCTGCATTCGGCGTATACGTCGAATGGGATTTTCCTCATCAATAGGCTTGGGCTTAATAAGATTCTTATTCTTCAAAGATGTTTGACTAGCAGGTTTCTTTGGAGTCTCGTCGTCACTATTCAGAAAAGCATTATCATCACTAAATAGCATTTCTAGAGGATCAGTAATGGTTTCAGGTATCAGAACTTCTTTAGGAGAATCCTGGTAATCAGAAGACTGGCATTGAAGGAAGTAACACGTTTTAACAGTCGATAATTGCCGGTGTTCCTTAATTGGATCATCATTTATATCCCAATTCTCTAAGGCCTGTGAGCAGTATACGCATTGAACACGATCATTAATATCTTCAGTCAAAGGTTCATAGAAGAAGCCTGCTTCTGCTAGTCTTGAACTTGTGACCGAACATCGTTTTTTGGAATCAAAGTGCCAATATTTGCCAAAAGTTTTCTTACGAAGTCGTATAGATTCTGATGAATTTGGATCGCTAAATAATGGGGAAGCCGACTTCCAGTACCCTGGATCGCTGGAATTTTGAATGAATTCAAGCTGATGTTTATAAATCAACGAAAGCGAACAATCTGGAGACAGCTGGAGGTGATGGTCTATTATATCTAGGATACCTTCGACGTTTGTTAGCTTCTTCTTACATGATATGCAGGTGATTTGATCGGGGAATTTTTTTGTGGGAGTGAAATAAAAGCCATAGTGGGCCAATTGGGCTTTGTCTGGGATGCTATAAGTCCAAAACCGCTTGATTTTGGAGCTCTGCTGGTATGTTTCCTCGAAGGTAGCATACCTGTTGTCTTGGTATTGCATAGCGCGTTGGAGAGATCGCGAGATTTTGGCTTGAGATGAGCGAGAGGAGAGAGAGAGAGAGAGAGAGAGAGAGAGAAAGAGAGAGAGAGAGAGAGAAAGAAAGAAAGAAGAAAACGTAACCACACAGCTCTATTAAAACGTATGTCCTACTAACAACTGAATTGTCTTCAATGCTTGGTATTTCAACTCATTATCTCCACTATCCAATAATTTCATGATGTACAACTTATACTGTTTGTTCTCATTGATAAAATCAATCAATTCTTGACCCAAATTGCTAATAAGAAACTGTAAATCACTCAACAAGATTATTTTAGATAAATCTGAATAATCATTTGTAATAATGTCTAAGAGTTTTTTAGTTAATTTAAAGGAATTTTCTTTAAATTTATAAGAATTTTCTAACCAAAAATCATTTGATTTATGAGTTGGAGAAGACCAACTAATTAAATTTGGATTTTCTAATTCAGTTAAATATTCATCAAATGAAGTTAATTTAGTTTCAACAATTTCATTTAAATTATCGAAAATTTCATTTAAATCATTGGTTAATTCTTCATCTGACCCATTAGATGACATTTTACGCTCTTTTAAATTTTTAATTAAATTTAATCCGTCATTATATAAGACAATCTTAATGAATTTAAATCTATCATGTTCACTATCATAGATGGTGATGATGTTTTTAATAATTGAAATAGATAATCTAATAATCTTTAATTTAATCAGATTTTTACTAATTATAAGCAAATTACCAATTAATTCAGGGTAATTAGCAATGATTTTTAAATTGATTTTACTATTAAATGATAAGATCCAAATGGTTAATAAGGTGTTATAAATCAATTGTAAATTCGATGAGTTCATAATGATATCTTTATTACTGGAATAATCAATAATACTGTTTATAGGCTTGAAATTTTCAACCAAATTGGCTTGTAAAAAAACTTGTTTAAAAGCCTTATTAATAACCAATCTTTGTAAAAATTGAATATTAATGAATTGATAATTCAAATCTTTGTTACCTATAAGTTTAGAAATCTCTTGGAAAATTTGGTTCAAATTCTGTTTATCAATGGATTCTTTATCTGGAACCTCATTTAATAGAATCACCAAATTATAAAGAGACAAGTTTTTCACGAGCAAATCGGAATTTTGCAAATGTTTAATGAATGGTTGGAAAGGTAACAGATTATCAATGGTGGAAAGGTTAAGTACTTCGGATTTAAACGATGGTAACTCTAACAATAAGTCGTTGATAAGAACTAATAAATTTTTCAACACATCATCCCGGGAGTTTACGTCTAATTTGTTCAATAAGTTCAACAAAGTGGTGGAATAAAGCTTTAATTGTTGAGAAATGGTTGAATTTTTGTTTTCAATTGACTGTTTTTCAAGGATTTTGATGTAATTAGCTTCGTCTTCTGTGATTATGTTTGCTCTTGATAAGCCTTCCCAAGGGATAATTCTTTCTCTGATGATTTTTTTTTGGTCCACGAGGAAATGGCTATCTACTGGCTACGATAGGTTAGTAATTGGGGGCGATTAGGGGCGGGGGTAGGGGGATACTTACTTCTTCGACTGTCATGATAGGGGAGGAAATTTTCTGCGGGTATGAACGAGAAAGGTCGCGGGAGCACGTGACGAGGAAGATAAAGAGGAAGGGAAGAGGATGGAAAGAGAAAGACGGGAAGGAGAGGAAGGGAAGATGAAGGGGAGGATGGGAAGAGAAAGAGGGAAAAAGTTAGGAATGTGTTAGGGATTGGGGGCGTAAAGGCGTGACAGTGTTGGCGACTTAAGCCCAAATAGAATTTCAAGCAAAAAAAAGACTGCCGGTCCCAGGAATCGAACCTGGGTTTGTTCGGCCACAACGAACTGTACTAACCACTATACTAGACCGGCATTTCTATAGTTAAAGAAATGGGAAAATTCCCAAATCATGCAGTCTACCATTATGAATTAATTTTATTCTGTTGGCAGCCTTACAATACGGCTAAACCCCATAGTATATCTCGCTTATAATGGCATATATTGAACACTAATGGCCAAACCACCAAACCTACGGCCTTCCACCCCCTCGCCTGTCATTTCCAAAGTTGCCATTTCATGAGTGGCTAGCCTCATCTCCTTGCGTCCACCAACTATCATTGCGATTGGCTACAATACACCTGTGTCATCAAGAAGGACATACGCTTCCGTCCGGTCAAGGCAGTTTCTCACTTATAAGTTCAATACAATATTACAATCAGTCTAGTTTTACAATCAGTCTACGTATATTTCTAATCAGAGCTTTCTCTGGCAAATTCTTTTGACATATCAGCATCAGGAATTGAACCACAAATGGTTTCAATCATAATTCCAGTAACTAAATATGGATCAATATTAGAAGCAGGTCTTCTATCTTCAAAATAACCATAACCTTCTTTAGCAACAGATCTTGGGATTCTAACAGAGGCACCTCTATTAGCAACACCAGATGAAAATTTTTCCATTGAAGCAGTTTCATGTCTACCAGTTAATCTTTGATCATTATCACTTCCGTATAATAATAAATGTTCTTTATGTCTAGTAGCTAATTTTTTAAGAGCTTCTTCAATATGTTTCATACCACCTTCTTTTCTCATGGCTTCAGTTGAAACATTAGTATGGCATCCAGCACCATTCCAATCACCTTGTAATGGTTTTGGATGGAATGAAATTTTGGCACCAAATTCTTCGGCTACTTTACATAATAAATATCTTGCAATCCATAATTCATCTCCCATATTAATACCAGTACATGGTCCAACTTGAAATTCCCATTGAGATGGCATAACTTCGGCATTAATACCGGAAATATTAATTCCAGCATAAAGACAAGCTCTGTAATGGGCTTCAACAATATCTCTAGCGAAAACTTTACCAGTACCAACACCACAATAATATGGTCCTTGAGGTGCTGGGAATCCTCCCTTTGGCCAAGCGTAAACTTGATCATATTGATCAAAAAGAGTATATTCTTGTTCAATACCAAACCAAATTTTTTCCTTTTCATGAGCCTTCATTAATTTAGCACATTCATGTCTATGGTTAAACTTATTTGGGGTACCGTCATTGTTCCAACATTCAGCTAAAACAATGATATTATCACCTCTTCTGATTGGATCTGGGTAAAAAGCAACCGGTCTAAGATAAATATCGGAATCGTGACCTGGAGCTTGACCAGTTGAAGAACCATCAAAGTTCCATTCTGGTAAGTCATCGGCGGAAGAAGGTTTTTTATCTAAGGTCTTACATTTTGATCTGGTGTTACCTTCGGAGTCGATCCAAACATATTCGGCAAGAACCTTACCTCTTTGATCTAAATCCATATATTTAGCTAATATAGCTGATTGTTCTGTAATTTGAACCATTATTTTATCTTGTGATATAATTATCCAAGGTATTTTTTTTGCGAATTTACCACTTATATATTAATTTTAGTTCTGAGTCACACCTTTGTTACACGGATCGGGTGGAGGAGGGTTTGGGTTTTGGTGCGACGGGTGCGCGCTTGGGTTCGTGGCCTGTGTGCCGGAAACCGTTTGCGAGAACCAATCAACAAACTGCTGATAACCCGATAAGACGGGTTTGCGCTTTCTTTTTTGTGCGAGGTAATCAGGATATTTTGTTTGCCTAATTGGGTCGGGTGATGATAAAACCACTTGGGTGATAAAGGGGATGGAGAGTACAGGGGTGGTTTAAAGGGGCGGGTTTTGGTGGGTTTGGTGATTGGTTACTTTGGTTGAGACATTTGAGGTATTTTTGTTGCGGCTTTTAATAGCTCATGTAAACATCTCAGCCATCTCAGGTAAACACCTCTTTTAAATAATGGTGCTCATTTCCCGGTCTAAAGGCGGTCGTGTGAGGGCGAGGTCTTTATTTAGATTTAATTGTTCCCGGTTCAGGAGATCCAATCAAATAGCTCTTACTTTGACTGATTGGTTATTGGTCCTTTTTTTAAGGGCATATTTTGATAACTTGAGTAATATCTGGGGTTAAATTTGATTGTTGATAAGCATTGTGGAGTAATCTATTATGATTTCTTGATTTCTTTTGTTGTTGTAACTCCCATTCACCTCTCAACTAATGGGCCGATGGCCCGTTTTCGGGCGATAATCGTAAATCGTCGGATTAAGTTCCCCAATGAATATTCCGCTGATTTCATTATGATTTTTCATGGGCTCTTGTATACAATTTCTCCATGGGGGGTTTCCATTTATGTAATTGTATAAATCCGTTCTTAACTTGTTGGGCTTATAGTTTTTAACGTTAATTTTAATATTTAACTATTTATTTTATTATTTCTCCTATCTAAGTGGGGCTAATCCTTTATCTCTTATCAGCTCCGCGGGACCTATGATACGAGGCGCTCAATTACATTTATGCCAGAGCCATTGAGTGGGTCAGATTGACACATTTGGTGAATATCTACGTTAGTTGGGTAATTAGGCGGTGTATGTATTTAAAAAATTCAATTAAACTTTGAATTTGTATAATTTAGATATTTGATAAGAGATTGATAAGCGTAAGCCTAGATGTGGGGACTTTTATAGTAGCATAGACGACTAGAAGAAGCTTCGCTATTGGCTAAGTCAATGCATATAATAATGTATGTTAATTGTATGTAGAGTGTGTAGTAGAATATTTTCTCTGGAGCCCTGACGATAAGATAAACCAAAGAATAACCTTGAAAAATAGCTTAAATAGCCTTTTAGACATCCTTTTGTAATAGCATAAGGGCTCAATTGAAGATCCCAAACCATCAATTGTGGTTTCTTAGAACTTAAGAGCATTATCGACTAGATTCTATTCAAGACTCAGCCAGATCAGTCTGCTATAGAGGGTTCATTGTATCCAATTCACATCAAAAACGAATTCTAGCGTACGAATATACTTAATTTTTCACTTCATAATGATTTGAATTCAATTCACTACATAATTGGACATATTGTGCATTATCTTATCTAAAATACCCTAAAATCGAAATTTGTCTATATAGAGATCAATATCTATATAGAGACCACACCAATGAAAATTGATTCCATATACATTAAATCAAACTATATGCAAGTGTTCTGTACACACCTACAATTTCCAAAATTGCTAAGCAGCATCATATCTCTTTTCAGCTTCTTTCCAGCTAATTACATGCCAGATAGCCTTAAAGTAATCTGCTTTAACATTTTGATATTGTAAATAATAAGCATGTTCCCAAGCATCAATTCCAATCAATGGAATGTATGGTGATAACACAGGATCTTGATTTTGAGTGGTGATTACATCAATTGAACCATTTTCAGAATTTTTAACAATCCATGCCCAACCTGAGCCTTGAATACCTGCTAATTTGGTATTAGTTAAAGAAATTAAATTTTCAAAACTGCCGTATTGGTCAATTACTTTTTTTCCAAATGCTGATGAACTGGATGGTAATTTTCCACCATCAACTTTTTCTGGAGACAAATTTTTGAAAAATAATACATGATTGATGTAACCACCTCCATGGAAATTAATAAGTTTCAATAATTCAACACTCTTCTTAACATCTCCTTTCAATCTTGCTTCTAAATATTGCTCTGTAGCAGTGTTGTACCCGTTAACATAAGTTTGGTGATGATTTTTATGGTGAATCTCATTAATTTTACCAGAAATGTAAGGCTCTAAAGCATCATATTCCCAATCTAATTTTGGTAAAGTGACTTTAGAACTAAGATTTGCAACTGGTGAATCAGACATTGGTATTAAAAAATTAATTTACTGGGAATTTGTGGCTATTTAACCTTGATGGTTTTCATTCGTGTGGCAGCTGAGATATTTTAATTTCCTTTTTAGTAACCGGTTCCGTTTAGAATAATTGCTAAAATTGCCGTTAATGGAAACAATTAGTAATATTATGGCTCATAAAACTATATATTTTGTTACCAATTATATGTTGGTGGTTGTGGCAAAAGTGCCAAATTAAAGATATGGCGAGCTCCACAGATATTATGTGGCAGAAATATACATTTACTACTAATACAACATTATATAAGAACCAAAGAAAACATTAACCAATTAGGTATCAAGAACTCTTTTCTAAGCAAACATGAATGCTCATTAGGGCTTTTAATTAGCAATTGTGTTTGGCTGCAAAAAAAAAAGTACAGGTAGGTTAAAATATAGACTCCTCTTTAGAAATAATGGATTCCGACTCGATTTTGAAGTCCTCATCAACTTCAGGTTCAACATGATCTGGATACATCGAGTAAACTAATCCATTCACTATAATGTTTCTACATCTTTCAATACGTCTCTTCCAAGCTTCAGTTAGAAATTTCTTACCTCTCAATTCAAAAATCAACAAGTCATGTTTCTCTTTTCTAGGCCAGTATGTTCTGAAGGGAAGCTTGTAAAATAATAGCCATTTTTCAATTTCAGATTCCGACATTGCTTGAATTTTGTCTAAGCTTTCAAGGCAATCATCAGGAACCTGTCCATTCTGATTCATTATTAGCTTTAATTTCCGTCCTTTGGTCTTTTCATTATATTTTCTACATACATATCTTGGCTTATCAACAACCATTAGCAAATCAACGCCATGTAATCTTAATAACTCTCTCCAAGGTTTCTGATTCGGAACTTCACCAAAATAATGCAACATTTGTTGGGCTTCATCCATGGTCAATTTACAAATATCGTTAATTGTTTTCAACTCAAACGGTGGATCTTCATAAGCAGCATTAAATACCCGATGTAAATTCGATTTCCTATCAATAATAAAGAAATTTCGGCTTCGAGCCCTAACATTGGGATCTTGCAGATAACCATAAGACCCTAAAAAGGGCAAGAAAAACTCAAAAGAACCAACCATAGTATTCAAAACACCTCTTGTCATTAATAAACAATGAATATAAAACGTAGAATTCCATACCAAACATGTACACCAAGGATATGGCATAACCCGAAATGCCAAAGAATGGCTGCAAAAATAGGAAACGGCTGCAAACATAAAGGCTACGACATAGATCTCGATCGATTTGCGACATTCTCCCGACACGAGGTCCGCACTTATTCAGTCCCTTACCACGCGATGATCATTAAAATAAACATGTTCAAGGCATTCATCTCCTTAGTGATCTTGCTGATAGCGTACATATCCTTGTCCGTATACATCATATGTCCCAACAATGTTCCAGAAACTTACGAAAAGTTCAGTATTTCGCCGCTAAAACCCGTCGTCGACCTTAACTGTGTGTACATGGAAAAAATTAACCACGACAATGTCAATGCCTTGGTAGACAACTTGGAGTTTAACTACAAGATCTACGTCAAGCCAAAGATCAGTTTCTTCCAGCAGTATCATTATCCGAAGATCAAGGTGTTTGTAGAGGCCTACACCAACCAAATAAGTAACTTTTTCAAGTTCAATGTATGGCCACAAGTACAGAAATTCAGCCACCAAACAGGTCAAGTTCTTTGTAGAAATTATGAACTTGCTCATTTACAATTGACCAAATTGAAGTTACAAATCGAAGATTCGGTTTATTTTCACCAATTTATGGAGTTTCTTAGAACTTCTGGCGTCCTTCATTACTATAATCAGTTGTCTGAATTATTGCAAAAGTTGTTTACTCAATCTTCAAATCTTCAAAAGTTTCGTGATCAAAAGAATTTCCTTAAAAATGAATTCAATAATCTTTTAAATATGAAATTTGCTAAAAGATCCAGCTCAATTGATAATACTCTTATCGATGTGGCTAAAGATATTTTGGATGATTCTGGTTATTATGATTATGATGATGATGAAGAAGGTCCAATTACCATTAGGGTTACTTCAACCATCTATGAAATCACGCCTACTTTGACTCCTTTTGAGCAAGAAGTTGAAGATTTTTTGGGTGATTTTGAGATTAAAATCAATAAAACCGTTAGTTTGGCGCTTATTAACATTAGTAATGAAATCAATCCTATTATCAATGCCACCATTGAAGAAATAAGATCGAATATGACCGCCAATTTCCAGGATTTACAACGTAATAATTACCAATATTATAAAGAAGCCCATGATTTAATTAGAAAAATCGATAAAGATCTTTCAAACTTAAAAGAAACTGGAGTTTATAAAGAAACCATTTCAAGACAAGATATGAGAGATTTCATTTCCCAAGTTAAAGAGTATAATAGTGATCAATTATTAGCTATTGAATCGTTGGTTGATGGAAAATTCGAAAAATTAATCGATAAGTATCTTTTAATTATTCAAGAAACAATTGATATTTTAGAAAGTTTTGCAGATTCTTCGTTTCAAAATTTTTCAAATTTACTTTCAGAAAAGTTATCAGAAAGTGAAGATGAAGAATTTAATTGGAAAACTTGGAAGAAATTCCATAATTTAAAGAATCTTTTATTAGATAAAAGAGATTATATCTTTGATCAAGCCAACTATTTAAAGAGAAAACAGTTTGGACAAGTTGATCTTGATAATGATTTCAAGAATTGGCTTTCATTCTTGACTACAATTGACATGCACATGAATTTACTTAGTCGTGAAAATGACGAGTACATGCAATTGATTCGAGCCAAGGCCAATGTATCGTACCAGATGAGGGAAGCCGAGCTTAGGGCACGAGAGGAAGCAAAGGATGGAGACAAGGCAGGTGAGGAAAGTGCAGAGAAGGTGGGCGCTGTGGCCGCAGATGAGGCCGATGAGGTAGCTGAACCAGCTGAGCCAGTTGAGCCAGTTGAACCAGTGGAGTCAGCTGAACCAAGTGAACCAATTGAACCATCTGTTCAACAGTCATCAGTCCAAACCCCCAGCAACGATCCAAAAGTCTCATCTTCCTCAACCGCCAATGCCCCAGAATCAGACCTCGACTCAGACCCAGACTCAGACCCAGATTCAGACGTCGACACCGATCCAGATCACGACTAGTATATTAACTATCTACTAAGCTAATTTTGGAGCAACGTGTTCTTGGTATAAACCAAAAGCTCTTTCATATAATTGAACAAGGTGATCATAGATATGAATTTCAACAATTTCAATAAATTCAAATAATTTTGTAGCAAATGGGTGAATAAATTCAATGGATTGATTCAAACCAAAAGCTAAACGTTCATGAATTTGATATTTTTGGAAAAATTCAGTTGAATGAACATGATCATCTAAGAATTGATGGCCAGATTTCAAGTAAGGAGTTGAAAAGTTTTCGACAAAGTCAACGCCTTTACATAAGTTTTGGTGATGGTTATTAATTGGGTGTAAAATTGTGTCTAATAATGAAACTTTTTCACATTTATAAAAGAATAAATATGAAGTATATACGACAAACAAAGTAATAAATAAGGATTTAATAGTTGTACCACAAACCATGATAGTTGATATTGGAGGTTTTTCGTAGAGCAATGATGAAGTGAAATTTCGCACTCATATGACATTATTTAGTATGCGTCCAAAACAGGAAAGTTAATTAGGGGTTGCGCGTGGGTTTTACTGTGGGCAGGGGGATCGTGGTAGATTGGACGGGGGCCGTGGTAGAATGGACGAGGTGCCGTGGTAGAATGGACGGCGACCGTGGAAAGAAGGGCCCAAACCTTAGCGAGTCAAAGATATTTTACTTCAGATTTGCATGTGATGGCCATCTAGCGTGTGACTTCTATAGTATACATTTCTATCTAATCATCCTCTTCTAACCAATCTTTAGCTCTTTCAATAGCTTTTTCCCATCTCTTCCAAAACTTTCTTCTTTTATCATCAGGGAATTTAGATTTAAATAAATTATTTTGTGAAGTTTTATTGCCAATTTTTTCAACAACTTCATCAAGATCTTTCCAAATTCTTTCATTTTCATCTTTAAAGGATAACCCAGCAGCAATGGCAGCTCCTAATGCAGTACATTCAGAAATTGCAGCTCTTTTAACGGTTACACAAGGTCCTAAAATATCTGCTTGAATTTGTAAAACTTCATCAGCTTTTGACATACCTCCATCAACTGCTAAACTACTTAAAGGTTGCTTTTCATTTTGTGAAGTTAATGCAGTTTCTAAGAAATCTTCACTTGAACCAGCATCACTTGCCATAGCTCTTAAAATAGCACGAACTTGGAAACAAACCCCTTCTAAAGCTGCTCTTGCAATATGACTTGATGAAGTATATTGAGTCATTCCAAATATTGTACCTCTTGCTCCACCATTCCAATATGGTGCATATAATCCAGAAAATGCTGGAATAAATACAACCCCACCAGAATCAGGAACTTGAGATGCTAAAGGTCCAATATCTTTTGCATTTTCAATTAATTTTAAATTATCTCTAAGCCATTGAATAATCGAACCTGCAACTGCAATTGAACCTTCTAAAGCATAATGTGGTTTAGCATCTTCACCTTTTAAACTTGGGAACCAATATCCAATAGTAGTTAAAGCTCCATGTTTACTAATTAATTTTTTTTCTCCAGTATTATAAAGTAAGAAACATCCGGTACCATAAGTACATTTAGCACTACCACTCTTAAATGCCATTTGTCCAACCAATGATGCAGATTGATCTCCTAAACATCCACAGATTGGAACCCCATTAATGGTTCTTAAAATTTCATACGCTTCAGAGGTAATACGATTATGAAATCCTAAATAACTTAAATTTGGTGAAGCAAATGAACCATAAAATTCAGATGATGATACAATCTTAGGTAATCTGATTTTTTCCGGGTCAATCCCCCAAAAATCTAAAAGTTCATCATCATAATCACCACTTTCAATGTCCATAAAATAAGTTCTTGATGCATTGGTGATATCAGTCAAGAAATTCTTTTCTTTGGTCAAATGATAGATCAACCAAGTATCAACAGTTCCAAACATCAAGTTACCATCACCTTTTTCATATTCTTCTCTAATAACTTCATCATTATCTAATAACCATCTCAATTTAGCAGCACTAAAATAAGTTGAAAGTGGTAAACCAGTCTTCTCCTTCAATTCTTGCTTTTTATCATCGTCAATCATTTTTTCTAAATGTTGAACAATTTCAGCAGTTCTGGTATCAGTCCATACAATCCCATTACTTAAAGGTTTACCAGTCTTTCTAGACCAAACAATGGTAGTTTCTCTCATATTAGCAATCCCAATACATTTAACTTTATATTTGGTCTTCAAATTTGGATTCTGGTTGATTTTTCTTAAAGTAATCAAACAAGCAATCAAACATTGAACAGCATTAGCTAAAATATGCACTGGCATACACTCAACCCAACCTGGTTGGGGGAATCTTAAAGTGGGCCCAACACTGGCCTTATTGTTTTCAATCTCAATATCATCGTTAATACTGATAGAAACACCTTCGGCGGTGAAGATGGGTTGGTTATGTCTCATTAAAGAGGATCTTCTTCTGAACTGATCTGTATTTAAAGATTCGTCTGGGGCTTCGGATGCAGAGGTGGAATATTCGATTTGATGTTTTGCGATTTCTTCACCTTCATTATTGAAAAGGATTGCTCTTGTTGAAGTGGTACCAATATCAATAGTTCCAATCAAAGGATGGAATGGGGCATTACTGTTTCGACGAACCATAGTGGAAAGATTGCGGATGCGAATTCTTTTGGTGATTTTTCGGAGAGACTAAATGCCCGCGCCGCACCCCGTCTTCCTGTACAGGGCCTTGATGCGACGTGGGGCGGCTGAATGCAGCGAGACGGGCCTGCGAGGGCTGTAGTGGGGTTGGTTTGCTGTAGGGTTTGCTGTAGGGTTTGGAGGAGGCGTACGATTTGCCGAAGGGTTACTTTGCTGTAGACCTATATATTGCTATAGACCTTGTATTTATTGTATAAGCCTGGTTACATATTGCTCTGATTCCGTTATATATTGCTGTAAAACTGTATATATTGCTATTAAACTATATCACCGTTTGAAAACTGCTTCTCATTTACAAACTCTAATCCTTCTCCATTATAACTGGTGGTGGAACTAACTTCGACTAACTCACCGTCATTGATTTTCCCTCCATTGGCTTTGACCCATTTGGTTCCTAATTCAAGGTAATGATTCCTGCACGTAGTGGGGGTATCGTTCTTAGCTCCATCAGCATTTTTCAATGGGGAAAATTCCTCTTCTCTTTCTACTTCAAGACATCCAAATTTAGACAATTCAATAGATGGGAAAACATCAAATATGAATTGTTCTAATTTGATCCCGTTTGGTTCAGTTGGTTTAACAAAATTACCATCTTTATCTAAGCTTGGAATCTTCTTCTTCGCAATATGATAAGGTAAGTATTGTTGAGAACTTATCCAATTTGGGATTTGGGTCTTCAAAAGGTCAACCGAATAATAATGATTTACAATATTTGCAGCTCTTAAAAATAATTTTGAATCATCAGTTGGCTCTTTTTTATTGGCCAATTCAGATGAAATCTCACTATATTCAATAACGCATGGCCTATTTTTAGCTTCATCTAATACAATTAAACCAACACTTTCAGATGCATCTCTTTTTCTAACTACTTTTGTACCCAAATCGATCTTACGCTCAATAGCAAACCCAATAAATACAGGGTCTGCAACTTTTACAAGACAATTATCTACACAGTACATATGTAAATGCTTTATACCTTTGGTATCAAAGTCCTTTAAGATCCCATTGACTTCTAATGCTTTATATAACCCTCCATTACCATCTGGACTCTCACAGATCTTGTTTTTATCCTCCATCAAGATTTGTGACCCGTCCAAGTTGAAACACGGCAAAGTACCCTGGTTGAAAAACGTAATTTGATCTTTACTTAAACCAAAGTAGTCACGTGACGCAAAATATTTTTCAGTTGATTCTCTAGTGGGTTTACTTGTCATTATATACCACTGGATAACAGGAGTTGATTGGGGATACGATTTCTTGGTGAGTTCTTGAATCTTTAAGATCTTTTCTGCTTGGATTTGAAACAAAGATTTGCCAGAAGGTAAGTTAATGTTGTAGCACCCTTTTGGATCAGAGGAGCCTAATCTAGTACCTTGACCTCCCGCCATTAACAACACCCCAACCTCATTTTTACTGATGGCTTCCAATCCTAAGCCGTACCATCTGTCTTTTTGAGACTCGGAGATATCAATAGTCGAAGCACATTGTTCTTGAGGCAACTGGGTCAAAGATCTCCCTTGGCTATTATTGGTGCTGAAATTTATGGCTTGTTGGACACTTTTCACCAAGTCTGAAGGGTCTTGAATGGACGAAAGTTGATCCAAAAGAGCTTTCTGTTGATCTTTTGACAACGAGTCGAAGTATTTGAACAAATGACGCTGGTTAGCTTGGGTAAACCCATCAATGGTGGAATCAGTCATGATGAATTTTTTTTCCATTGCAGGTATTTATAATGCGCGTCATTTAACTAAAGAGGAAATAGCAAAACAAAGATGAAATTATAAATAGGCCGGGCGCAGGTGGGAGGTCAGGTGGGCTCTAGAGCGGATGCTAGGGCGGGAAGGGGTTAGAGTTGTGGCCGGAAGAGGTTAGAGTTGCAGCCGGAAGGGGCAGAGCTTGTCAACAGACATGAAACAATGTATTAATACACACTTGAGGTAGCAGGGGAGTCACGTGCGCAGGACCACCTGAGCTCTATTAAATTAAAACAGACATGAACGAAGAGATGATGATTGCAATGATTCCACCACTGATCAAAGTGGTAGCACCATCAGTAGAAGAGGTGGTAGAATCATCATCTTCGTCATCTGCACTACCGGATTCACCAGAGAAAGTTTCGGTTTCTAAAGCATCACCAGATCCAGATTCGGATTTTTTCTTTTTAGATGGAGCTACACATTTGAAGTTGTGTCCTTCAATCTTATCATCACTGTGTAATTTCTTAAATTCTTTACAATCGAAATCTTCGTTGTCACTCTTGACAGTAAAATCACCATCAACTTCTTTTAAGCTTGGCATACTAAAGTTACTGAAAGAACCTTGAATGTTAACTGCACCTTTAATGGTTTCTAAAGATTCAAAAGTGTCACCCATTTCTTCTAATTGGGAGTTGTTGAAGATTCTAACTTCACCTCCGACTTCAGTCAAGTTAGATAATTCAAAACCAGTTAAATCATCATTAGCGAAAACTTGTAAAGCACCTCCAACTTCTTCAACTGGAAGTTCAAAAGTTTCAAATTTATTATAACCTAAAATAAGAGATCCATTAACAGCATCTAAACTTGATAAAGAAATAGAACCAGCATCTTGAATAGTCAAGTTTGAAGCCCATTGTAAGTTATCAAGAACAACTTCACAAGAGTCACCGTTAAAACTTAAAATTAAATTTTCACCAACAGTTTCTAAATTACCTAATTCAATTGATGAAATATTTTTGTTGTTATTAATGTTTAATTGACTAACAGTATTAATGTTAGTAATTAATCCTTGTAATGAACTTAAAGCAGTATCAGAAACTTGTAAGTCACCTAATTTGGAAACTCCAGAATTTAAATTAATGGTTGATAAAGATGGTAAAGAAATTAAAGATAAATCAGAAATTTCAGTTAATTGACTAAAATCAATGACATGTAATTGAGTTAATGCATCAACACTTAATGAACCAGTAATTTTCTTTAAACTACTAAGACCAATATCAGTTGCAGAAGATGAGTTAAAAATGTGAACATCACCTTTAATTTCTTCAACACTTCCTAAGTTTAAAGATCCAATTTCGTCTCCAGAAATTTCTAAAGTACCTTCTAAAGTTGGACATGAAGCTAATTGGGAAATTGAAGCAGCAGCAGTGACAGTTTTATCATCAAATGAACAATCTGATTTAGCTAATCCACTAGCTAATAAACTAGCTAAAGGAATTAAATTTTTGAATAACATTTAAGCGAATGGATGTATAACAAAAAAAAATCTGTTAACTTGGTGTGTTTGTCCTCTATATATAAGGTATAGCCCAGTTTGCACATTAGCCCGTCAAGTAGCTACGTTTACTTTAATATATACAGGAGAAAGATCAAAGCTCTCAACAAGGTATTTGTTGCAGCTGATGATAAACCTTTTTTACTTGGAAATGTCGTACGAGAATTACAGTTAACTATGTAATCTAGACGTTCGCGTGGGAAACCCTAAATCACGACATCCAGATGTTAGAGGTTAAGAGTGAAATTATCATAATAATTAAGGTACCAATGTTTTGGTTACAAATCGTTTACTCGATTGTTCGAGCCATTTCACGGGCTCGCGTTTGGCTGCAACTATTTCCTATTTCGGAAGAATTCAATTGCTGCAAACTTTTCGGCGAGGATCTACATTGGGAAAATATAGTAAATCAGGTACTGGAATAGGGCAAGTAAAGCCAATTTGGTGGTGGTTATTCGTATTTTGAACATTTAGTTATAGTTGTAGTGTTTAATATATATTACTTCTATATATATCCAGTGAAAATTTTTTCGTCGGATGTGTTGCCGTTACAGTGCTCAAACATTAAGGAGGCGATGATGGCATTTGAATTCGTGTGGGTGCTTAATTAGGCGATAAAAATTATTACGTAGCAATTTGAGCGAATAAAAGAAACTTTTTTGCCCAATCCAGGCTAGTGTAGCGTGATGGACCGTGGTGGGTTGACATTGATTTCAATGGGGTCGCCCAGGCGTGTCTGAGTTGATTCTTTTGAAGTTTCTTCCCCGTGGGAGGGCTGGTATCTTTGTTTGAGCCCACGAAGATGAATTAAGGACCAGGGTTACATATATGATAACTACTAACAGATATAAGGTAAATAGGAAGTGTTTATGTTTTTGAATCTCGTCAAGAGGTGATATTGTGCGGACATAGATAGTGCAGCCGGAGATGGGAGGGTTCGGTAGGGCGGAGAGAGGCCTAGAGACGGATTTATGGATGTTTAGAGAGGTCTATATTATGGACTTTATAGATACCAGAGTTTGCGTTTTGGATATTGCTGCTTGACTGCATTTTGGCAGCCTGTACCACATCGCATCAGAGTCTTGCACCAGAGTGTAGCACAACCGCTCGCACCACGCTTCACCACCGCTCGCACCACCTCCACACCGCTTTCCCACACCACCCGCGACATGCAAGACGCGCTAATCAGCATTCCTCGAAGCATTCGTCGAAGCATTCTCCCGCCAGTCGCATTCCCTCATCACCTCTCAAACAACCTCTCCAACCACTTCAGCCACTTCAAATAACCACTTTCTCTCAATACCTCAAACCCATCCCCCATCCCATCTCCTCTACTCCCACACCTGTCATTCACAACGTCTACCCCAAACCTCCCCCTCTATAACATCCCCCACTACACTCCAAAACTCGTCCAGAGACGCGATGCTTCCCCGGTACCCACACGACTCCCTCCATAACCGCACTAAACATAAACAAACTGAAATTGTAAACACCATCTTAAGGTATCGTCAAGTATGTATTCGTCTATCTACACATCCCAACACCATTAAACACCCGTTCGTATCATTTCCATCATCACCCGATCCCAATGATCATCCCCCTTCAATTTCCGCTGATAATTCGCCCTAAAGAGCCCCTGCCGCCCATAAATTTCACTGAGTTTTTTTGCTCTTAAACATGGCGTTATAGTACATAACAATTACACTTTATAACGTATTTCCTTAACATTCATTAGCAACCGAAGACCCTAGTTTTATATTGGCATTGTAACCATCCAAAACCCTCTCGAATCTCAGACATTAGGCGCAATTTGACTAAACATCTCCACCAAAATTGACGTTAAAATCACCAAAGAATAATCTTCAAGACCCTACATTCCAGTTGGAATTTTCCTTTTGTGTTTACTAACCGTTTTAGGAATTTGTTTACTATGAGTGAAGACGCGATCATCGATGAACCTGCCGTGAAACCTCTTCATATTAAACAAGAGTTTCCTTCAAGTTCTGATACTTATATAAGTGATAGTAATAATAATAGTGTAACCACCCCAACTAAAGTGGTCCAAGTTAAATTAGAACCTTCAGACGAAGTGAAACCAATCGATATAAGTCAAATAGACGAGAAACCAATGAATTCTTTTGATAGAAATTTTAATCTTGAAAATGATGATCAACTTAATAAGACAATCCAATCAAAATTTACCATCGATAATGATGAATTTTCATTTATAGTTACTGATCCTTTAAAAAATTCCACTTCTTCAACTCCTATAGTTACTAAAGTGTTACCTTCACCTTTATCACAATCTCCAAATAAATCAATAATGAAGAAAACTCCTACATCTTCTCCGAAGAAAAATGTGGTATTTACATCTTCTGTACCCGAAGTTATTCATTATGATCATAATCAAGACTCTTCAGTAGATAAATCTTTTGATTCCCATCATGATTTAGAACATGATGATAATTTTAGTGAAAAAATAGAGAAAACTTTAAATACTCATTGGAATCAAGTTAGAAAAACTTCTGTAAGTTCTGATGAAAATACTCCACCTCCTGTACCTCCTCATCAAGGTAATAATCATAATTATGGTATTATAAAAAATCCATTTAATCAAAATTCTGCTGAAGAAGAAGATGACGATCTTGATAGAGAAACTTTAAAAGGATTCAAATTGGATCTGAATAATATGCCATTAAATGAAAAACTTGACATTTTTCTTAATAATCAAAGAAAAGAAGAATTAGATCAACATTTACAAGATCTTGAACATGCTTCAAAATATCAAGTTGAATCAAATATTCATCATTTATCAATGGATTTAAAAGATCAACAACATTCTGTTGAAAATCCTCTTAATAGTTTAAGTAAGTCAGTTGAAGTTCCATTAAAATCTGCTGGATCTTCTCAATCTTCTTTACAATCTTTAATGGAATCCAATAGAAGATTAGAATCTAATGCTCTTAATCAAAGAAGTTCAGGTATTGAACTTAATGATGGAATCCATGGATTTTCTAATGAAATTGTTGAACAATTAATTCCTAATAATGCTAATGTTTCTTCTGATGAATCTCAAGTTCTTACTATGAATTCTAAAAGACAATCAATTATTTCTGAAGATGAATTTCATGATTCATTTGATAAAGAATATAATAATACTGAACAATCTATTATGAATTTATTAACTTCTGCTGCAAGTAAAGAAAAAGTAAATGAACCTGATTTTAAAGACAATATTAATGAAAAGGCATTACCAGAACCAGAAATTAAAGTCAAATTAGAAGAATTTGATCAAAGTATAGAAAAGAATCCAATTATTAAAGAAGAAGGTGAAGATGAGTATTCTGAATTAAGTGAATTAAAGAGATCTCCAAGTGAAAATGATTTATCTCTTAAACGTGAACTTGATGAACCAGTTTCTAAATCAGAAATCCCAGACACTCCTAATAAACCAGTGCTAGATTCTCCTGATTCTTTCTCATCTGATGGTTCTGGTAATTCATTTATTATTCGTGATCATATTCAAGATGATTGGAAATTAGAAGATTCTAATGACGGTGATAGGGAAGATAATGATGTTTATACCAATAATGATATTACACTTTTAAGTAATCCTGATGAATCATTTGAGATTAAAGATGATCCATTATCAGTTAATTTTTCACCTGATACTACTAAAGAAATACCCGAATCCCCTGGTGTTAGATCTCTTGCTCCTCCAAGAAGTGAAATGCCATCACCAATAAAACCTGCTCCTAAAGTTGATATTGCAATTGATGCTACTGAACCTCCAACACCAATAAAACAGGCAAGAGAAGAAAAATTAAGGAAGAAGTTTGAACTTCCACCACCTCTTCCGCTTCTTACTAAATCTGATACCGTTAATGCTTCTACTGGAACTGATGATGTTAAAGCTGAAAACTCCAGTTCCAAGAGTGGTGTTTCATCAACAGCTGTGGCTACTGCTGGTGCAGCTGGTGCAGCTGGTGCAGCTGGTGCTCTTGCTAGTGGTATAGCGCTTGCTTCAGTGGTCAAAAAGGAAGAAAAAGATGAACAAACTAAACCAGTTCCTTCCAGAGCTCCTGTAATCGAAGGTGAAGTACCATTAAACAAACCAAAGAGTAATGTTATTAATGAAGATGAAGTTCCATTAACAAAACTTGAGGTTAAAAAAGTTGAATTGCCTGCAAATAAGAGTTCAACTAAAGAGCCTGTAAAAGAAGAAGAAGATGTCCTTGCCAACTCCACAAGCGTTCATGACGTTACTCTTCCTGCATTGGAACCAAATAACTATTCGTCTTTCGAAGAAATTACCAAAAATATGGATCAATCAAATCAATCAAAAGAAGATTCTTATGAACAAATGTTATCTGCTGAATTTGATGAAGAAAAACCAAACAAAGCCACCAGCTACTTATCAATCTGGCATTCACAAAATAGGAAACATAAACCATCTGTCTTACCAGAGATCAAGCCTGTTGATGCAAGTAATATCAGTGTTTATAATCCATCACTTCCTACATCTAGAATACCAAGTAATGTTCAAACCAAGAGGTTTAAACAAGGTAATTTAATTAAAAGGAAAATTGTGGATCCTGATGCAGTTGACTTAGATGAAGATCCGTGGTTACCAGAAGTATCTCATGATTCAGGATTTGGTAATCAATTCCGTGATTTAATTAATACTTCTGATTCAAATGTTATTGACTCTAGTGTTGTAGAAGAACAAGAAGAATCACTTCGTCCTAGTCCATTAATTCTTAAAGGACCAGATGAGAAAAAAGGATCAAAATTCAGAGTTCCATCTTCTGAAATTAAGAAAGCCTTTGAAAAAGCTCCACAACATCCTCAAACTAGAGATCAATATAATGATATATTTAGTGATGAAGCGGATCCAAGAGCTACCATTAAGAGTCACGGTATGAAAACATTACCAAGTATGGATAGAGATGATGTTAAGAAGATTTTGAATACTAAGAGAATGATTAGTCAAGAAGAATATAGTCAACTCAAATTAGTAGGAAGAAAATCTTCTGTTGTTCATGATAATGATCATCATTTATTACCTCAACAAGCATCTATACATCATGCTGATGCTTCAATGGACTCATCTCCTTTAATGGATAGTAAAGAACTTATGCCTCATATTGCTGGTGAATTGATGAAAGATCCTAAAGCTTTATTATCTAAAGAACAAGTGTTTAATGAATCCGATTTGTTTTCTAGTAAAGATTCAGTAATTCATCATGATTTCCCAGATCCAGATCCAGATTTAATAAATTCTCTGCCTGGTAGAAATATTTTCAAAACCCCACCTAAACAAGAAATTGAAGCTTTAGATGAAGTTATTAAAACTACAGAAAATAAAGAAAATAAAGAAAATATTCCAGATATTAAATCTAATTTTACCAGTAAAGAGAAAACCAAACCAATTAAAATTAAAGGATCTCCTATTAAATTGGTTAGAAGAGGATCTGCTGGTTCTTCGGTTATAATAGATACTCCAAAATTCGAAGTACCATGGGTCACACCAACTGCTGGAACTTCTGTAATTTCAACTTCACCTGAACAATCTAGAGATGTTTCTAAATCAAGTACTAAAAGTCAAGAACCAAAAGTTCATGTATTTGATGGTAATGAATTATTGAATTCTAAAATCAGAAAGAAACATTCAAGTATAACGAATTCTGACATACCAGTACATGAACAAAAACCAAGTATGGTATCAGTTCCATCTGTGTATACTAATACTACTGCACCATCAGGTACATCATCTCATACTTTACTTAACCAATATAATAATAAAGCTTCACATATTTGGAAACAAAGTTCAGTACAAGATAGTGTAATTAGAGAAAATGATGAACCATTACCAATAGAAAGAGGTAGATTATTTTTCAGAGTTGTTGGATTGAAAAATATTAATTTACCAGATATTCGTAATAGAAAAGCAGAATTTTCATTAACTTTAGATAATGGAGTTCATTGTATTAAAACTTCAGAATATCCATTAACAGATCATAGAGTTCTTATTGGTAAAGAATTTGAATTAACTGTTGGTGATAGTTTAGAATTCATTTTAACCATGAAAATGGATTATGAAAAACCACCAGCTGAAGTTGTTGAAGTTAGAAGACGTAAAGCAGTTAAATCAAAATCTAAGCTTGGTAAATTATTTGGATCTAAAGATTATGTTATTTCTAGTGAATTCATAACTAAAGAAGTAGTTGATAGTTGGGCTCATAAATTTGCAACTGATGGATCATTTGCTAGATGTTATGTTGATTTAGAACAATATGAACATAAAGTTACATATAAAACTACAACATTTGATATTCCATGTTTTAATGAATGGGAAAATATTCCAACTAGAGATCCAGAAAATTTCATTAAAGCTAAACCTTATGTAATTGGTACTTTAGAAGTTAAAATGTTATATATTCCAAGAGTTGAATTACATGAATCTTTACCAACAAGTATTAAATCTGCCACCGATACCATTGAAAAGATCCAACAAGAACAACAATATTATATTGAAGGATACTTACATCAAGAGGGTGGTGATTGTAACACTTGGAAGAGAAGATACTATAAATTAACCGGTACTTCATTAATTGCTCATAGTGAATTTTCTCACAAAACTAGAGCTAAAATTAATTTATCTAAAGTAATTGACGTCATTTATGTTGATAAACAAAATCCTTCAACTACAAAGAACGCCAGAATCTTTAGTGATGTTGCTTTAGTACCAGAATCTTTTAAGATTAAATTTGCTAATGGTGAAATAATCGATTTTGGTGCTCCTAATAATAGGGAAAAACTTGAATGGATTGCTATTTTAGAAAAAATCGCTCAACACAATAGGTTTAGAAGGTTACCATGGGTAAAAGCCATGTTAGGTGATAATAATCCTTGGAGACATGCCAGTAGTGTTTATAATAAGTAAATGTAATATATTTAAATTTGTTAAGTGCGCGAAGTGAATTTTTCAATTATTCATCATGGCCCACTCTGATGACGACGATGCATATCTTTATTCCGATGAAGAACCTGCTAAGAAGAAGCAAAAAGTAACATCAACAGATAAGGAAGAAGAAGTTAAGGATAAAACGCCAGCAGAAGAATCCGAAGAATCATCAGAAGAAGAATCCGAAAGTGATGATGATATTGATATTGTTATAGGAGATACAGCACCCAAAACATCCACCTCCACCGCCTCAAAAGACACAGCAACCGCTGAAAAACCAGACCAACCACAAGAAACAACCACCATTGTCTCCAATAATCAAGCCAGAGAACCTTTGGATATTAATAAAGTGGCCGAATTAGAAGGTAAACCATTAACTCAAGTAGATTTAGAGAACTTAAAGAATAAACCATGGAGAATACCCGGTGCAGATTTGACAGATTATTTCAATTATGGATTTGATGAAATCACATGGACGGCTTATTGTTGTAAACAAGATAAATTAAGAGGAGAATTCAATCCTAAGAAGATCATGGCTAATATAATGAAGACTCCAAGTGGTGGTAATAGTTCGATGCCAATGCCACCAATGGGAATGATGGGAATGCCTATGATGCCACCAAATATGGGTAAGATGCCTCAGATGCCTAAGAACATGTCACAGATGCCTCAGATGCCTCAAATGCCTAATATGCCTAAGATGAACTTTAATGGTAAGGGTATTCCTCCACCTCCCCCACCTCCTAAGTAATTATGTATACTACGATAATGTACGATGGTTAAGACGCCGTTTGTGAGAATACAGCTTCTACTCCTCTACGTTCTACCCTAGTCCATAGTGGGTGACAGACCGATTAGCGACATCCTGTCCCCAGACTCTTTAAATATACGCCCTACCCTAAATAATGGTGGTTGACAGGCCTAATAGCCGACTGAAACCCCCTACATACAACTAACTAGTGCCTCTATTGATATATTACTATCTACTACATATGAATCTACTCGTCATCACTTTCTTCTTCAGCTTCTTGTAACCACTTAACAAATGGCTTAGCAGCCTTACGAACCTTTTTAGAGATATCTTTTGGTACATATTTCTTAGATACTTTTGTTCCCCAATTAATAATAACTTCTTCAGAGATTAAATCTTTATCGTAAACTGTAACCAAGATCTTTGGTACTTTTTCAATCAATTTGGTGTTTTCTAATCCAATGTATCTTTCTAATCCACCAAGGAAAGCTTTTTCAAACTCTTCATCATGGTTGATCAATTTAGCTAATAACCCAAGATGTTCTTCAATTTGTTCAATAATATCATCATCAAATAATGTTTGTGCTAAAACTTGAACAGTTTCAGGTTTTTCAACTATATCAAATTCAACAATCTTCTTATAAATTTCAACATCGTTTGGTAAATCGTCTTTGGATTCTTTGGATTCTTCCAATAACCATTCACCAAGTTCGGTGAATTTATCAGTGGAAGAACTTAAAGATAATCCATCTAATTTGGCTCTAGCTTCAATAGCTTCTTGTGACATATCAACAGCCCAATCATCATCATTAACTTCAATAGATTGATTTTTCAAAGCTGCAGCCTCGGCATTAATCTTCTTGGTTAATGCATCGTCATCTTCTTCATCTTCACCTTCAACTTCAACAGCCTTTTGATCGGTTGCAATATCACTAATAGATTTACCACCTCCAACAACATTAGCAGTGGCAGTAGCAGCCTTTTTACCCTTTTTACCCCCCTTAGGTGGATTTTTCATGATGTATGAAGATAATTTGTGTCTAGGATCAATCATTGAAAGGTGACCACAAGCCTTACAATCTCTTTGTAATAAACCTTTCTTGATTTGGATCTCGGTTTCTGGATTTTTACAACTAGCACATAAGACAAATTTATTGATAAACCCATCTAAGGAATCTTGTAACTCGTTGGCATCATGAGAACCGTTAATAAGGTAACGGTCTTGACTTTCGTTTGTTTGAGCACCTAATTCACTACCGAAATATTTCAAGACGTAGGTGGTTGGTCTACCTAAAGCTCTGGCGACTTCTGATAAGTTAACTATGGCGGTTTTGATACCGTTACCTCTACCTTCGACCTTGGATTGGATAGGAGGCATTTTATAACGGTAGAAGGGATCGGTGTTGTCACGACAGATGTTTATAAAAGACATGGTGATAGTATCATTAACTGAAAATTTTTGCTACTCGCGAAATGCTGATGGGGATGGAGATGGTGGACGCATGGTGGTAAGTTTGGCGCGGCCGAGCGTGGCACTGGGCCGAGACGTAGGCCGAGACGTGGGATGAAAAATTATATATTAAGGGAAGGGCACTGTTTTAGATAATACTATACATTTGTTGGCATGAGATAAATACCCCTTGATTCGCCCGTCGGCTATTAACATCGATAAAATACATTCGATTTGATTTAAATCGTAATCGTAACTAGAACCATCTTTAATACCATTGGTAGAAATATCAAAAGTTACTTGAAATGCGCTAAATGGGACTATATGACTAGTTTTTGAATCTTTATTAAGTTGTTGATGGAATTTAACGGTTTTTTTAATCAATACCAAATAACAAATATCTAAAAGTTTTTCAAAAACCAAGTAAAGATTCCGTTTAAGTAAGAAATCTTGATACTCTATACAATATTGATTAAATGCCCTGATATTACCCTGTTTGATGGCCTTAAAGATGGTATCATTATAAACCGTTTTAAGTACAGTGCTTCTTTCCCAAACCATCAGTTTTGGCAATTTCTTATTGTTGTACAAGTAAAGTGGGATTAAAAGAATCATAATTTTATCATATTGCTTATTGATTACCAGAGAGTTTTTAACATAAGAAAGTAATTCCATAGCTTTTAAAAGCTTCTGTTCCCCCTCGACGAAGTTCAAGTCATCAAGACATAAGATAGCACTATAATAAAGATAATTAATGGCAGAGGATTTATCTTTAAGAGTATGGTTTAATGGAGGTAATTCAAATCTTGTTCCTTTCAAAGCCTTTTCAATCGACTTGGCCAATTCAAGATTATTCAATTTGAAGTAAATTTTGATCAAACAACTCAAAAAGAAGTAAATATCGATTCTTTTACTCTGACTTAGGTCCAAGTTCTTATCGGTCAAGGACAACTTAAATGACTTATTGATGGTGTTTGCAAGCTGTTCTATGGAACTCACGTTTGCAGTGTTAATGATTTCAATTCCAGGTTTAGGAGTATGGATCTCTTCGGGGAACTTCTTTTCCATTACTCCATAGATATCAATGAGCTCTTTACAGGCCTTCATTAGCGGGAAATTGATCCAATTTGTCTGGGATTCGGCAGCACGATTCAAATTGTTAATTAGCTCCATGTAATCAATAAAAGACTGCTTTATGCTATGAGTAACGTATATGGAATGCATTAGTTTAAGATAACTCTTCAAGACCCCAGCGAATTTTTCATCTTGAAGTTGGTACAAATCAAATTCATTTGGAGTGTTCCAGCTTCCTCTAACTTGACCACCAGAATCCGGAGGATTGATCTCTAGACAATTCCCAAGAAGTTGAGAGTCTTTCTTTCGAACTGCTACGGTGAATTTACCTATGTAGTCTGATAATGACATAGCGCGATTTTTAGAGGTTGCAGGCTATATATAACACAGGGCAAATTGACGCCAAAGTGGGTGAAATTTGCCAACAAATATTTTTTTACAACAATAATTAAGTGATAAACTAAGGTCAAATATCAAACTTTAACTACTTCATCATCGCCCAATTCAAACTTTAGCGCCCATTTTACCAACGCAACCAACCAAAAAGCCTCCAGAAATTCGCATTAATAGGAGACCGTTTATTTCGGAACGAAATTATTCACAACGTCAAAAAAAGTGAACACAAAAAAACTTGTACTTAGTTAATTCAAGCAATTTACTTGATCAATTGAAACCGAACCGTTTACTTCCAATCCTTTAAACCATTTTATTTAACCAAGGCGAGCAATTTTCCTTATTGATGAGTAATAGCGGATCTACGTCACCACCATCGATTTCACTAACACCTTCTGCTGGCATGAATGTCAACGGCTCTGGTGCTGGGGATTCGGGTCCAAATGGTAGAAGAAGTAGAGCCGGAACAATGCCAACCACCTTTCTTAGCACTTCCCCTTTGTTGGCATCATCCAATCAAGAGTTATTTATTGATAACGTTAATAGTAGTCGTATGAGATCCGGGTCTCTTTATTCGATTTGGAATGATGATAATTCTTCTTCTTCGTTTATCAGTCCTACGTTGTCTGCACAGCCTTCAAGTTTGCAGTCTTCCAATCTTCAACCTTCAAGCTTGCAGTCTTCCAATCTACAACCTGCCAGCCTACAGTCTTCAGGCTTAAGTGGCTTGCAACCCATTCAACAAAACCTACCTGCAACCTTTCTTGACGAACCTCATACTAGAAATAGATCATACACCTCCAATGCAGCCATACCTAATCCTAACCTTAGTACTTCTCCATTTATGAACTCAAATAATAACCATAATAATGATATTAATAATCTTTTAGATAATTTAATGATTCAAATGAATGGCAATCCCATTAACAATTCCGTCAATGGCGCCAACACCACCAGAAATAGAGCCCAAACTTTCTCTGGTCCTCCAATTACACCATCTACTTCATCTTCTACACCTTTAAATCAAGGTATTCCTATAAACCCACCAATATCATCTAATTATAATTATTTACCAGGTTTAATTGATGATTTTGATATTGGTCTGGCTTTATTAACTAATAGTTTTGAAAATCCAAATTTAGGTCCAACTAATTTCCTTTTATTTGATAATTTACCTATTTTTTTCAATGCTCTGAAATTATGGTCAGTTTTAAGTAATGGAATTACTCGAAATGGGAATGGAATTTTAAGTATTAAAACCACTTCAACTATTAATTCAAAACTAGCATTAGTTGAATGTTCATCTATAGATATTGCTATGAATTTAAAAGCATCTTTTAATCATTTTGAAATTGTTCCTGGTATTATTTTATATATTGCATTTGCTAAATGTAAAGATGAAAATTTTATTGATGTACCAGTTTCTTCAAATCAAAATTCAGATTCTTCAATTATTAGACCAACAAATATGAATGAAATTAAAGATCGAATTTTAAATTATATATCAATTTTATGTGAAAGATCAATTGATATGAATAAAATTATGTCATTTATTAATAAAAATGGACAAACTAATTATCAAGATAATTTTGGACCATTACCTGATCCAATTCCAATTAGACAATTCGATGCACCAAGATTAAGAGAACTTCGTAAACTTTTAGAATTTAATGAACAACTTAAAATTGATGGTAGATTTGATGAAAGAAGTTTAAGTCAAAAAGATTTAGAAGATCTTTGTTTAGAAATGTTGGATGAATTACCAGAATTATGTTATGATTATTTAGGTAATACTATTGTTCAAAAAATCTTTACATTAGTTGAATCACCATTAATTAAATTATTAATGGTTAAAGAAATTGCCCCATTTTTAACTCAATTAAGTATTCATAAAAATGGTACTTGGGCAATTCAAAAAATTATTAATTTATGTAATTTTAAAACTGAAAATATTCAACAAAAATATTTAATTGGAGCTAGTTTAAAACCTTATACAGTTAAATTATTTAATGATCAATTTGGTAATTATGTTTTACAAGGTTGTATTAAATTTGGTAGTCCATTTAATGATTTTATATTTGAAAGTATTTTAGATAATTTCTTAGAAATTAGTTTTGGTAGATTTGGTTCAAGATCAATTAGAACTATTTTAGAAACTTTAAATACTAATTATATTACTAATGAACAAATAATGTTAGTATCAAGTTTAATAGTTGAATATTGTAATGAATTAGTAATTAATAATAATGGAAGTTTATTAATTACTTGGTTTTTAGATACTTTTAATGGAATGAATAAAGATTATGAAAAATATAGTCTTTTAACTGACAAATTTATTAATAATTTACCAAAATTATGTACTCATAAATTAGCTAATTTAACTATATTAAAAATTTTAAATAATAGAATTAATCTAAAACTGAAACAAAAAATTATGACAAAAATTTTTGGTGAATTTAATGAAAATGATGATGAAATTAAACCTCCTTCAAAAATTCTTGAATCAATTTTAATTGAAAATAATGACAATAATGCAGGTCCTTTATTTATTTATAAAATTTTATCGAATCCTTTATTATTAAATATGAATAATGAAGAAAGAAATGCTAAATATCAAAAATTTATTATTCAACAAATTCGTAGACTTTTATTAGAGCTTAATATTTTAAATTATCAACCATATAAGAAATTAATGGATGAAGTTGGATTATCTAGTACAAGAGTTGATAGAAGTTCTTCATTAAGTAAGAGGAATAAGAAGACAAGAGGTGGGGGTCCAAGTGGGGTACCACCAAATTCGATGCCTGGCGGAATACCTGGTGGAATGCCGAGTGGAATGTCAAATGGTATGCCTGGTAACATACCTGGTAACATGTCGGGTAATATTCCGGCAAATATGGCCGGTAATTTACCACAAATGCCTCCAGGAATGCCAATGATGCAAAATAACATTAATCAGTACCCTCTTTATCAATCACCAATGGTACCATTGAATTATTCGCAACCATCATCTACTGACTATAATCAAGATTTTGTAATGCAACAATTAGAACAATTATCTTTAAGTAGTGCAGCTATGGGATATAATTCAAATCCTGGTACTCCAAGTGATAATAAGGATTTTTTCCAGTAAATATTAATTAAATAAATAACTTTTAACAAAAATCTCTATTAAGCGACGACGTGGTCACATGACTTTGGGCGGTCCCAAAAACAATGCGCGATGCATTTCACTTGTAAACCGAGTGATTTATAATAAAACAAAAGCGATCGGTCAAAGCAAGTTTCCCTGACCAACAGCTTTCTTTAATTTTTTACTGCATTTATTGAGTTCCATCCGTCCTTATTTATAATTCAAACATCTCCTTGACTTGATTAGTTTGCCGGCCATCCACATAATTTAAGTCCTTTTTTTTAACAAATATTCAAATATGTCGTCTCCAAGTAGTACAGATTCAAGAACTGAAATGATTGAAGATAATGGATATGAAGAGTTGAAAGATTCATTGATGATCAAACGAAGAAACAGCTCAAATGCCTTCAAAACCACCGAACTACAAAAATTAAATTATAGAAATTCTCCCCTTTTAAATTTACCAACCGAAGTTTTATTACAAATATTTCATCATTTAGATAGGAAAGATTTATTTTCATTATTGACTGTTTGTAGAGAATTTAGTGAATTAATTGTTGAAATTTTATGGTTTAGACCAAATATGCAAAGTGATAATTCATTTAAAAGAATTAAACAAATAATGTCATTAGATCCAAAAGAAACTCATTGGAATTATAGAAATTTCATTAAAAGATTAAATTTATCTTTTATGACCAAATTAGTTGATGATGAATTATTAAATTTATTTATTGGATGTCCAAAATTAGAGAGATTAACTTTAGTAAATTGTAATAAATTAACTCATAAACCAATTGTTAAAGCATTAAAAAATTGTGAAAAATTACAATCAATTGATTTAACTGGGGTGGTGGATATTCATGATGATATTATAATTTCATTAGCTAAAAATTGTCCAAGATTACAAGGGTTATATGCACCAGGTTGTGGTAAAGTAAGTGAAGAAAGTATAATTTTATTATTAAAATCTTGTCCAATGTTAAAAAGAATTAAATTTAATAATAGTGAAAATATTACTGATGAAACTATTTTAGTTATGTATGAAAATTGTAAATCATTAGTTGAAATTGATTTACATAATTGTCCAAATGTTAATGATAAATATTTAAAATTAATTTTTAGAGATTTATTACAATTAAGAGAATTTAGAATTTCAAAATCTCCTGGTATAACTGATAAATTACTTGAATATTTACCTAATGAATTTTATTTAGAAAAATTAAGAATAATTGATATAACTGATTGTAATGCAATTACTGATAAATTAGTTGAAAAATTAGTAATTTGTGCTCCAAGATTAAGAAATGTTGTTTTATCAAAATGTATGCAAATAACAGATGCATCATTAAGAGCTTTAAGTCAATTAGGTAGAAGTTTACATTATATTCATTTAGGTCATTGTGCTTTAATTACTGATTTTGGAGTTGCTTCATTAGTTAGATCATGTCATAGGATTCAGTATATTGATTTAGCTTGTTGTTCTCAATTAACTGATTGGACATTAATTGAATTATCAAATTTACCAAAATTAAGAAGAATTGGTTTAGTTAAATGTGGTTTAATAACTGATAATGGAATTTTAGAATTAGTTAGAAGAAGAGGTGAACAAGATTGTCTTGAAAGAGTTCATTTAAGTTATTGTACTAATTTAACTTTAGCACCAATTTATTTATTATTAAAAAATTGTCCAAAATTAACTCATTTATCATTAACTGGTATAACTGCATTTTTAAGAAGGGAAATTACTCAATATTGTAGAGAACCTCCACCAGATTTTAATGAATATCAAAAATCATTATTTTGTGTATTTTCTGGTCCAGGTGTAAATCAATTAAGAAATCATTTAACTCAAGCAATGGAAGAAAGAACTTATTTTATTGATCAACCAGATATTCAAAATGCCGTTCAAAATTTACAACGAAGAAATTTTGATGAAAATTTACAAAGAAGAAATTTTGATGAAGATATGCTTTTATGGGCAAGACAAAGAGGATTAGGTATTTTACAAAATAATGGTAATACAAATAATAATAATGACCCCAATAATAATAACACCACAACCATTACTACAAATACTAATAATAATGATATAACAAATGAAATGAGAGAAATTAATCGAGAAATCTTGAGTGAATTGAATGGTGAAATGACTAGTCAAGAAATGAGAGAACATTTTCAAAGATTAATTAGAACTCATCATCAACAAAGAATAATAGAAAGAAGCATTAATGATTTAAATCAAAGAACTGGAGGTAATTTAACTTTAAGAGATCTCCAACGTGAATTTAATAATCAAAGAAGATTTAATGAAAGAAATGATGATGGTTCTAATGCTCCTCAAATCACCCAACCAGCTGTATTTCCAAATGGTGATACAACCATCCCAATAATAAATGAAGGTGAAGATGAAGATATTGAAATGCAATCTGCAGATTTGTTTCCAAGAAATGGTAACTAGTTTAATATATTTATCTTACTAATAATGACATCTCTTATCATATCGGTTTAATGTCATCTCTAATGACATTTAGTAATCACAGCGACTCAATCTTGCTTCTATTTCCTTTAATCTTGTCAGAAGTGAACGTTGTGGGTAATTTTTCAACCGAAAATTTAAATATGACATGACTTCAGTGATTTTAGATGCAGAGTATCGGGAAAGAAGCCCTAGGTATCTAGCTCTTTGAGACCCACTAGTTGTAGTTGATAAATAAGAGGTAGAAGTTGAAGAGGAATCTGTGAGTTTATCACCCGCAAATTGCAAACCCAGAGGATGGGAGGGTGGTCCATACTCGTGGGTAAGACCGTCTTCAAGTATTCCAAGGTTATCATTCCCTCTAAGCCCTACAATTGCACCATTTCTACGGGTACCAGCCCCTCTACCATCACCATATCTACCGTGATATTCCGATCTTGCATTGCTTTCATTTACATAACGCTGTCTGCCGTTGGCTTGAGCTCTCTGTTCGGCCAATGCCCTAAATAACATACGTCTTCTTTCGTTAAACAATCTATGCTCCACTCCCTCTTTATACATCAAATCAAGCAATGGAAGAGACCTTGGAATCACAGATTTCTCGTTAAAACTATGAACTGGACAATTGAGACTCTGAGTGCATGGATAGTTACCTCTACCGCCTGCTACTCCGCATATATAATCGTATCTCAACAGTAAGATATCTTCATTATCCAAGTCCGATGCCAACAAGTACGATACGTTCGTGAGTGGACTAGAGCTATCAGTTTGTTTGATTAATACTCGTTTTGGTGAACTGACAAATAAAGGGCCACCATTTTGTTCAGGAAGGAAGAACTCATTGCCTATTTCTAAGATGGTTTGAGGTGATAATACCGGAGTATGGTGCAAAAAAGTATCGTTGAAATTATCATTGAACACGCGATCTTCGGAATTTGTTGATATTTGAAGTTCTGTTGATGCTTTTGAACTAGTTGACAGGTTTCCAACCGGCTTGTTTTCTGTGGTTGATGGGTTATCGTTTGAAACCTGGGGTACAGTAACGTCAGTATGACAGGTTTAGAGATGTATTAACCGAAACTGAAGAAGCACTTACTAGATGCAGATGGTAAATATAAAGAGGAATCTGCGCTATGTTCGGGTAATTCTATAAATTGCTTGATAAACAGAGAGTGATAGGTGGGATCATTAGACATGTTATAGATTATTTCGCAGCCAAATTACAATCAATAGTCTAGGGCGCCAACCCTAAATCGCGACGATTTTAAAAGTCACGGAACTAATGCAATTTTGTGTAACTTTATCCTCGCTGGGATGTGCACGAACAGTTTTTCACAATTTTTTTAATAGTGAGAAAAGTGAAAAATTTAATTTTCATAATATCATAGAGAAATGTATGTAATGATAATTGAATATATGTGGAACTAATGAATATAAACATCATAAATATGACTCCTGACATCGATATGTTACACAGAATACTTTAGAATTGCTCCTATTCCAAATTATAATCCATAGATTCAATCAGTAAAATTTTCAATAGAGATGACTTCAAAGTTTGATATTCGTTGTTAAATGCTGAAATTTATAATAATAATCAATTTGATACGTCCAATAGCATCCTCCTGCAATAATAATATATTATATCATGTTTCATTTCCTAGAAACAGAGATTTATTCGAGTTTTACCACATGTTTAAAATTTTCAATATACTAACAAATTTAGGACTAAAAGAACTAGAAAAGTGGGAATTACCGGTAAATTCGGTGTCAGATACGGTTCATCTTTAAGAAAACAAACCAAAAAGATGGAAGTTCAACAACACGCTAAATACGACTGTGCTTTCTGTGGTAAAAAAACCGTTAAAAGAGGTGCTGTTGGTATCTGGAAATGTGGTGCTTGTAGAAAAACCGTTGCTGGTGGTGCTTACACCGTCTCCAGTGCCGCTGCTGCCACTGTTAGATCAACCATTCGTCGTTTAAGAGACATGGCTGAAGCTTAATCTTGTATATTTTAAGTTTGTCATGAATACATAATAAGAATGAAATTATTACTCTAACTCTGATCTTGTCTTAATTCTCTTGATTCTTTTTTTCACTATCATATGACATAACACAATAAGCCTCTATTCTCTCTTAACTCGATTTCATCCTTCTAAGTTCACTGCTTAAAGCTGGAGTGCTAGTGAATTTTCATGGTATGAGTCCGCACCAAATAGGGTAATCTCACTGAGCATTATCACCAATGGAGCCATTTAAATTCCCCAGAATTCATTCATTTCCTCCATTGTATACAAAACAACCCAATTCAACAGTCCACCAGAACCAGTTAGATACTTGGTGTGATATAATACTCTCATACTGTGAATATTATCGTATAAGTTCATTAACTTTAAATGGATCCGTTAAGCACTCGCAATTTGAAGACTTAGACATCACTGTTTTACCTCCCATTTTTGAAAATAAAACCATTGAACGGTCTGCAAATGATGAATTGAAGAGAGATATCTTTAAGAATTTATTATATAAAACGAATAGGGCCGGGTATCTTAATCCTAAACAACCTGATCAAGGTATACTTATATATTGGAAGACTTTGGCGGAATGGGCCGATATAATTTACGGACATGTTGAAAGAACAGGTCAGCTAGGTAGTGTTTTGACGATATATGAGCTTACAAAGCTGGAAGACTCGGGATTGCCTGAAGAATTAAAGAATATGGATTATAATTTATTAGTAAAAGTTCTAAAAGATGTCTTGATTAAACAAGGTAAAGCACAAATCTTAATGGAAGATAACGAAATAGGTGGGGTTAAGATTGTATAGTATTATATAAGTTAATAGATAAACGGATTAGCCCCGGTAAGGTGGGAAAACACCATGGTGGGAGAGATCCTGCCAGCCAAGGCACATAGAAAAGAACGCTATTTAGGTGCTTTGCTCCGGGAAATAGAGCTGAGTGTAAACATAGCGAATATTCGTAAGGTATATATAAGCTGTCATTGCTTGACGAGTTATCCCTGATTTTTTGACAAGCTATCTCTTGATTGTGGGGTGGTGGTTCTTCTAGGTCGAGATCGCCGGCCCAGGTGGTACCAAATGTGTGGTATCCGACCTATTCTGGTGCCACTGCTTAAACTTCCAATTAATCACCAATTCTTGTCATTTTTCTCTCAAAATTGTCCCAGGGCCAATCAATTCAATTACCCCATCACTATATTAACCTCTATTGATTATAAACTAAAAGCATACCCACAAACATCAACCCCATTCCATATGTTAACCTCATCACCTCGTCCCAATTAGGAAATAGGGCCCATCTCAAAAAATTTTCATCTCTGCGCGACCCTCAAAATACTTCCTTTTAATCATCACTTTAAAAGGCTTCATCTCCTAAATAAATTGATTACATTAAAAGTTATTTCCTTGAATATCAAACTTGGTCATAACTAATCCCATATTATTGAAGAATCTTCCGTGTGTTACCTTATAAACGCGGTCTTTACATATACTTTTAGGGTCTATTTTTTTTTCAATCAAACCTACAAATGAAATACGTTGTCGTATCTGGAGGTGTTATTTCCGGTATTGGTAAAGGTGTTTTGGCATCTTCCACCGGTCTTTTATTCAAAACCCTTGGTTTCAGAGTCACATCCATCAAAATCGATCCTTACATGAATATTGATGCTGGTACCATGTCACCATTAGAACATGGAGAATGTTTTGTTCTTAATGATGGTGGTGAAGTTGATTTAGATTTAGGTAATTATGAAAGATACCTTAACATCACATTAACTAGAGACCATAACATTACCACTGGTAAAATTTATTCTTCCGTAATTGAAAGAGAAAGAAAAGGTGATTATTTAGGTAAAACCGTTCAAGTTGTTCCTCATATCACCAATGCAATTCAAGATTGGATTGAAAGAGTCAGTAAGATTCCAGTTGATAAATCTGGTTTAGAACCAGAAGTTTGTATTGTTGAATTAGGTGGAACTGTTGGAGATATTGAAAGTGCACCATTTGTTGAAGCATTAAGACAATTCCAATTTAGAGTTGGTAGTGAAAATTTTGCTTTAATTCATGTTTCATTAGTCCCAGTTATCCATGGTGAACAAAAAACTAAACCAACTCAAGCTGCTATTAAAGATTTAAGATCTTTAGGTTTAACACCTGATATGATTGCTTGTAGATGTCAAGAAGAATTAGAACCAAGTACAATTGAAAAAATTGGAATGTTCTGTCATGTTGGACCAAATCAAGTTATTGCAGTTCATGATGTTAATTCAACTTATCATGTTCCATTATTATTAAAAGAACAAAAAATGATGAAATTTTTAACTAAAAAATTAGCTTTAACTGAAGTAAAATTATCTACTGAAGCCGTTAATAAAGGTGAAGAATTATTAGGTAAATGGAGAAAATTAACTTCAAGTCATGATAGATCATTTGAAACCGTTACAATTGCTCTTGTTGGTAAATATACTCATTTAAAAGATTCATATCTTTCAGTCATTAAATCATTAGAACATAGTTCAATGAAATGTCAAAGAAAATTAAAAATTGAATGGGTTGAATCAACTGATTTAGAAGAAGAAACTAAAGTTAGTTCATTATCAAATTATCATAAAGCATGGCATCATGTTTGTCAAGCCGACGGTATTTTAGTTCCAGGTGGATTTGGAAGTAGAGGTATTGAAGGTATGATTGCAGCTGCAAAATATGCAAGAGAAAATAATGTTCCTTATTTGGGTGTTTGTCTTGGATTACAAGTTGCCGTAATTGAATTTGTTAGAAATGTTTTAGGTCTTGAAAATTCTACTTCAATGGAATTTGATTCAACAATTGATGAAAATATTGCATCTGTTGTTTATATGCCAGATGTTGATCAAATTAAATTAGGTGGTACCATGAGATTAGGTATTCATGAAACTAAATTTGTTTCTGGTACTGAATGGTCTAAATTAAAAGCTATTTATGGTGGTGCTGATAGTGTTTTTGAAAGACATAGACATAGATATGAAGTTAATCCTTTATTAATTTCAAAAATTGAAGAAAAAGGATTAAAATTCATTGGTAAAGATGAATCAGAAAAGAGAATGGAACTTTTAGAATTAAAAGATCATAAATTTTTCTGTGGTACTCAATATCATCCAGAATATGTTTCAAAAGTTTTAGATCCATCAAGACCTTTCTTAGGTTTAGTAGCTGCAGCTTGTGGTATTTTTGATAGTATTTTAGAAACTGAAGATTTAAATTACAAAGGTGAATTTTAGTTAGCATAGAAATGATAGAAGATTAATATAAATGATTATAAAATGCCCTTTCTTATGTAAATAAAATAAGTTATATTATTATAATATAATTATGTGATATCTAAAAAATTGGTTAATATTATTTTAATGATGACCAATGTGAATTCTACAACTCTGATAATTTATCATAAAAATAAAAAACAATTACAAATTAAGTTAAAATAATTTATCTATTTATTGTATACAAAATCATAAATATACAAACTGTATCGTTCAAATCACCAGCAACTCCATTATCTAAACCTCCAATTAAAAGTAAATTAGTTCATGATTATACGGTTTTGTGTAACTTTATCACATATATAAGTCGAGTGTGCTTCGCACAGAAAATCTCCTATAATTAAATTAATTAAGAATGGCTGTTTCTACTAAAGTTTTCGTTGATTCCGGATGTGAATGTGGTGCTGATTGCAAATGTGATGCTTGTACTGGTAAAGATACCGGTGCTTGTACTTGCGGTAAGAAATAAGTTCTAATTGCTTTGTGTATTTGAATATATGTTTGTGCGTAATCGGAATACAATTCTGTTGGTTGATGATTTTCTCTTACCACCTCTCATTCGTTGATTTCGTTGATTAGAACAATTCTTGATTCATTTCAGAGTGTTTCAAATGAGGTCATGCCATGTTTAGGTGTATTTTGGGTGTGACAGTTGGTATCAACTATGAGCGGATTTAGCTATGAGCGGATTTAGCTATGAGCGGATTTAGCTATGAGCTGATTTCGCTATGAGTGGTTTACGCTACTGAGTAGTTTACGCTACTGAGTAGTTTACGCTACTGAGTAGTTTATGCTACCAACAACTATAAATACACCAAGTTATTCTCAAGTAAATACTAATATCAACTTATTATATATCTATTCAAAATGCCTTGTTCTTGTACTCCAAAAATCTGCCAAAGCTGTTGCAACACCAAAACTGATGGCTGCAAATGTAAAGATACTTGCAAATGTGATAAATGTTCTTGTTGTTAAGTAGTTTAATATATTAAATGTTTAAATTCAATTCATCTTCTTCGACTCCTACCAAAGTTTTAACTTTTTCTCTAGCAATTTGTCTTAACTTATCGGTATCTTGTTCAAATCTTATAATTTGCTTTGTATGAGGGAACTTTTTAAATTTTTCACCTAATTTAAGATTATTGATTATATGAATACCAACCCAACTACCTTGATGATCTTTACATATTTCGATGGTACGAAGAAAGTTATTACGAGAATCAGTTAAATATTCAACAAGGTTTAAAAGGTCGTCTTTCTTAACCGCTTTATCGACATTTTGTAAGTATAAGTAATAATATAAAACCCCAACTTTATAGAATATGTTATATGCCAAAGGTTCTTGCAACAAGATTTCTTTCCAACAGAAAATAGCCTTTTCATATTCTCCAACACCAGTATATTCGTCAGCTAATTCTCCCCATACAAGTAAATCTGATGGTTGTAAATCTAAATAGAAGATAAGATTCTTTATGTATGAAGAGTGATCTTTTGGTTTACGATTAAAAGTGATCAATCTTCTGGATAATTTCATTTCATCAGGATCTTTGGTGAGTAAGTCGGATGCCTTTTCAGTTTCACCTTGAGCTTCAAAGTATAAGCTCTTTAATAAAGAGATTCTTTGGGAGTTTTTATCACCAAATTGGTCGATAATTCTATCAAGATACCCCTTGGCTTCAACATCATGGCCCGTGATTAACGATAAATATACATGTAATTCATATAATTCAAATAATTCTTGTGGCTCTATAGAATCGGTGGATGCAAGTAGATTTTTCAACTGGCCATAGACGGTGTCGATTTTCTCTGGGGGGAACTTGACAAAAATCCCAGTGGCATGTATCGCCAATAATTTATTCTTAATCAATTTGAATTGTTGCTCCATTTTGTTCGGTATTTATACTTTTTAATCCTTATAACCACCACAGTAGCCACAGCTAATTCTCTTTTTGGAAGGTGAAGAAAGTGAGAAGCTGAAAAACTCGTCGCGTACACACCATGTCTGATGAGCTATCCAAGGAAGTAGATCGATTTCTACACTATACGGGGATTCAATCCCATTCCTATGGAGTCCCAAGCATTCATAACATTCCATTTGAAAGAGACCACGATCAAACCATCGCCAAAGAAATCAAATACGTCGACTCATACCACCTACTTGTAGATAAGTTAAACCAAATCATGTACTTAAATACCTTGATAAAAAACAAAGACATTCCTCCTGGAACAGCATTAGATCAAGTGGATGAAATAAAACGTGAGTTTAGTGCAGCAGGACTGAACACAAACCAAGATATTTTAAATTCCATTGAAAGTTTGAATAAATTTTTCAAGACAAAATCACTTTTAAATACCTATTTACAAATCATGGTTCCTATTATACGATCTATTCATCACACCGATAATGATTTGACCACTTCAGAGACAAACATTTCCAAAAACCTTCTGATTTTATACTCGAAACATAATCTGAACTTGAACTCCAACGTCTATAAGTTGATGGAGGAGTCGAATAAGAACCAAGAGGTGATACAAGAATTGGTTGAATTGAAGGCCGAAATGAATACTGTTCTTGATAGGATCATACCCAAACTTCAGGATCTCGAGACTGGTGCTGATAAACCATCCTCGGAACCAATAAGTGAAGATATACGACTCAATCTTCAACGAGTAACCGCCGAATGGTCTAAAATCAGATTATTATGTGATTTAATTCCTAATTTGGTGATGATTCTTCCAATAAATTGGTACGATGATCCGATAACTCGACAAATAATAGAGGAATGTGGAGAAACTGCAGGTAAATTAGACTATTACCTTCGTAAAATTAATCGAGATGTACTCGATCAGGTGACTGTCGAGGACATTTTACTGGTAGTAGACACTTGATTAAGCTTCTGCTATATATATACTATATACATGTAATACTATACTTGGAATACTCTTTTGTTGACCACATTCCAATTAATACAATCCCATACTTTGGATAAATATTCAGATTTCCCATTAACTCCATAATCTTTTATATAAGCATAATCCCAGAAGTTAATGGCTAAAATTGGTAAATTAAAATCTCTTTCTTTGTTTTCACTCATTTGTTTAAGTTTTCCTAAATGTTCATAACTTCCTTCATCTATACCACCATTTAAGTCTAATGATTGGTTTTTACCATAGTAATATGGTGTTCCATCATTATTACATTTTAAAATTTTTAAAGCTTTATTTGGTCCTTCAACTAAAAAGATCCATCCTTGTCCGACTGCATTTTCGGCAACAGTTAAGAAAGCACTTTTGAATTCTTCAATAGAATCATATCCTTGATCGGCCAATCTACCTAAGATAACTCTTGAAGGTGATGTGGTTGAGGCAGTCGATTTATTGGTTAATTGTTGAAAGAATAAATGATTATTATGAGCTTGTGATGCGAAATGGAATGTGTGTTGTTCAGTTGATTGTTTAGCACTATTAAGAAGGATTTGGTAAGGAGATTTGGTTTCATTTTCGGTTCCATTAGTTAATAAACTAAGATTCATAGTTAAGTATTTTTGGTAATCATTCCAAGCACTTTTAAAACCTTTTGGGGTGTAGAGACCTTCGATTCCTTTTTCAAGAAACTGGGCTTCACCTTGAAGCTTTGGGACTTGATGTATACTTCTGGAAGCCTTTATACCCAAAGTTTGGACGGGTTTTACCACTGTTTTAAACATATTGGTGTATAATTTTTTTTGCGAGATAAAATTTTCAAAACTTTTCAGTGGAGACACGACTGCTCTATACTTGCAGATATTTTTGCAGCCAACTGAGATTTGAAGAGTTCAAGAGGATAATGGATTAATTGAAAAAGTACATTAATGCTAAAGAGATGCTTCTTCCATTTCCGATTTTACAACAGGAATATTTTGTGCTACCCAATTAGGATCTCTTAAAAGAGCTTTTGGATCATTAGAGCTTTTGTTACTAATTTTATTCCATACTTGAGTATATCCACAGTCTTGTTCTTTATACTCTCTTAAGACTTGATTAGTATCAAAATCAATAAACACCCGAGTATCTCGAATACGGAAGCAAACATTATCAACCCGAAGAAACAATCTACATAATAATAATAAGCATGTTGGCATTACTCTAATTTTTGTCGATAATATTGAAATTCCATTATCACCCAATTCATCTTCAAATAGTATTGATTCATCAAAGAAAAGTATTGGATCTGGCTTTAATAATCTCTTAACTGGGAATTCAATATCGGTTGATTTAAAGTTTAAATTAGTACAAGTACCTTTATAATTGGTTGAATAAGTCCAATCGTAATTTTTAATTGTTTCTAAGTCGGTTAATTTCTTTAAATCTATATTATTGTTCTCTTTAGAAGCCTTTTCAGCAGTAACATCAATTGAATCAGCCGATAATGAATTGGTACGTCTAGAATCAAGCCATTCTTGGTGGTAACTTACCTTAAAATCAGAGAATGAATTAAGAGAATCTAATGCGTCTAAAGCATTAAATTCAAGCACCGATTGGGATTTATCATGAACAAGTTTAACTACGTTATTACCAAAAATCATTTCTGGCATGGGGAAATCGTACCTTGATTCAAGGTCATCAAGCTCTTGAGAATTTAGTATTGGTCTTTTAATGGTATATATACTCCAGTCATTTATGGTGATAGACGGTTTATCTTGTATAGGAAACGATGATTTTGGAGCTGGAATGATTACTGAACCACAATGGGCACATTGAGGATTAGTACATTTACCTTGATGTGATTTAGCTGGCACCGACACCGATCTTAAATTGGGAAATGGCAGATGGGCTGATGATGATAATTCGGCCATTGTGGTGGAACCAATTTGGCCTGTTGGTAACACATTACTTCTTTGAGGAGCTTTAGTACCGGGAAAGGGGGTGCTCAGAGGAGAAGTCTGTGGCCTTGAAGGTCTTGGGGTTTTAGAAGGAGCAGCAAATGGGCTTGTAATGGTGGATTTATTGGAAGGTAATCTATCCCTGGTATGTAACTTGACCATCTCTCTTGCTGCATTGATATGAACAGCATCAATACCTCCTGGATGTGATGTACTGGCCGGCTTTTGCTCTTTATCTTTATTATCGGCCATTGAAATTTTGCTCGCGCCTACCCCGGACTGGTTAAATAGTTATAGACATTTGATAAAACAAAAATATATTAAATTACTTGTCTAAACTCTAATTTTAATCACTTTCACTGTTAGCTTTTTCAACATCTTTACGAAGACCTTCTCTAACAGCCAAAACACTATCAGCAATAACTGCGTCAACACCGGCTTTCATTTGAATCTTACAATTTTCCGGGCTATTATTTAAAACACCATAAGTAACACAGACTAATCCCAGAGATTTAACTACTTGAGCCAATCTTGGAGTTTTAACTAAAGTTTCTGCTGCACTGACAATACCTAAAAGATTCCATTTTTTAGCAAATCTAATGGCATTTTGAAGTGAAGAAGCTCTAATATCTGCCATTGGATGAGTACCACCCTCTGTAAGATAAAGAATTGGGATTGTTGGTTGTTTCAAAGATAATAATACACAAATATCTGGATGGAAACTACTAAAGATAATATCTCTACCAGTGGTATTTTCATCATAAACAACTTTTAAGATTGTATCAACATAATGATTCATATCATAAGCAACTTCTCCCATACTTTCTAATTGTGCTTCATCTAACATTGGATATTTAACTTCAATATTAAAACCAACATTTTTTGGAATTTTCTTGAAAAGTTCTTTCAAAGTAACGAAGTTTGAAGCAATTGATAATCCTCTTGCATTACCTTTAAATCCTTTATCTTTCCAAGTTTTAGTTAATTTCATTCTTCTAGTGATTTGATCTTGAACCTCTCTGTCAATTTCATCATCACTTTCATAATCTCCATGTTGACCAAATGAATGAGTTTTAGCCATATTTGGAGCTGATTTATAAGCAGCCATTGATCTTGGTCTATTATATTTACCCAAGATTTCATCATCATAAGCAAATGGTTGTGGTGTAATTGATGGTGAAGGACTTCTTGGTAATTCAACTCCATCAACTATTGAAGCAGAGCTTGAATTTGATAATTCAAATCTTAATTTTTGTTTGTTATATCTATCATTTCCATCATTAAGATGTAAAAATTGTTCGGCTGTTAATGCATGCATTGGGATATCAACTCCCGATTCAGCAACTAAGAAATCATGATAAATAACCGGAACAGAATCTTTTGTTAATTGAACATCAAACTCAATATATGAAGCACCTAAAGAAGCAGCTGCAATAAATGATTCAACAGTATTTTCACCCAATTGTAATGATTTTTTATCACTAACATTTTTACCTAAACCTCTATGACCAATTACTCTTGTTGAAACCAATTGTTTCCAATAAGTATCCGTTCTACCAATTTTCATTTTTGGATGACTAAATGCTCCAACACATAAAAATTCAAATCTTACAGTACCTAAAACGTTTAAAGTATTACTTTCAATAATTGGACTAGTAATTACAGAATTAAGAGATCTTAATTTTGGTCCAACTTTTGTATAAACATCATCCAATATAGCTACGGCACGTCCTAAAATTTTATCATTACTATTCGTATTAAAATTAGTAGGGCCATTTGAATCAACTTGATTAAATTGGTAAGTTGGAACTATATCAAAAGTTACAATAATATCTTCTGTTTTAAGACCATTAGTCAATTTAAAAGTAATTGGATCAGTAGCAGAACCATGTTGATCTTCTAATGGTAAATCAATTACAACTGGAGGCTCAATGCTTTCATTATTTAATTTATTACGGCATGTCACCACTAATGATAAAGCAGTATCTAATTCAGTAAAGAGAGATTTTGATAATGAAATATCATTAAGATCAATTGGTTTAGTCTCATCTCTTAAATCGGTAGTACCAAGAGTAATTAAAATAACCGATTCATCGTTGTTTAAATAACTATGACCAAAAGATTTAATAGGTTTAATTCTTTTAACATTCATTGGAGATCTTGATCTTGATTTTTGACGATTTTCAATTGAAGATTGAGAAGAATTATCAAATTGTTTGAGTTGTTTATAAACTTCATTAACAGCATTTTTATTTGGTTCAGGTAAAACATCAACAGAGGTTGAAGACAGAACCACTAAAGAATCATCAAGATTACTCATAATTGTATTTTGAATTGAACTGACTGGAACTCTTTGAAGGTTATTAGAAGGATTATTAATATCATATAATAATAAATTTTCATTCAAAGGTTTTAACATATCTGCAACATCAAGATGACCTCTTAAAGAAGCATGTTCCATTGGTAACCAACCCGAATTATCAACCAAATCATATTTACAATTAGCTGCAAGTAATAAACGAATTACTTCTTTAAATCCTTCACTAGCAGCAACAAAAACTGGAGTCCAACCGAAAACCATTTCACCAATTTCGGTGCTTGCATCATTACTTAAAAGATATTCAACAACTTTTGGTAAATTTAATTTGGATGCGATATAAAGAGTGGTTTCATTATTATGTTCAAAGTCAGTATAATTAATATCAATCTTACCTAATTTGATTAAATGATTTAAAATCTCTGGACAGTTTAATCTGACTGCTAATAAAATCAAATTTGAACAAACTAATTTATTAGTACCTGAATAAATAATTAAATATTCAGTTGTCTTTGGGTGTTTACCAATAATAGATAAATGAATTGGAGTCAAACTTTCTTGATCACCCCAAAACTGAATATCATCTATTGATAAAGCAGTATTAATCAAATTCCATTTAATCAAGTAATTTAATAATACTTTAACTACATCTTTAATACCATATTGAGAAGCATAATGTAAAGGTGTACGAAGATAATTATCTTTAGCATTAAGTAAGAATTTTAAATTATGATAAGAAGAGCTATTACTGATTTTATCCAAAATATACTTAAGACCTTCAATTTTAATTGGTTTCAATTTTTGACCATCAGAACCCGAATCATTAGTATATAACTTAATGGTGGTTTCTTCACCAGGGATAATCAACCTTTCGTTCTTACTTTGTTGTTTACCCAAATGCAAGATCAATTGATGGAAAAAGTTTCTACCATTAATATCGAATTTATCATATAAAAGGGTATCAGTAGATAAGTTATTTTCCTTGATATAAGCTTCAAGTTGATCAAATAATGAATCAATACACTTTTCACTATTCTTTGAAGCAGACTTGGTCAATAAACTAATTAAAAATTTCAAAGTCTTCTTTGGTTTTGGAATGTTATCCAATTCAACCAAAAGGTCTTCAGCATTATCATCAGTTAAAATCTCTTGGAAATTGTTCAAGTATAAATTATCGAAATTAACATTCAATTGAGCTTGGGAAACCGATCTCTTGTTCAATTCTCCATTGAATTTGAAATCTTCTTGACCTAATTGATTTAAAATACTGTTAATGGTATCAAGATCTTTCAATAATTCCACCTCATTAGCAAATGGTAAAGCATTGACTCTAGTTGATAAGTAGGTTTCTTTGTGATTATTTGGCAAATTAATCGATTGGTTACCAAGATGATCGTTAGATAAGTGGCTTAATGAAGTTAATTTCTTATCTAACTTCTTTAAGATCTTAACAAATCCTTTATGATTTAATTCACCAAACCATTTTAAATTCCGGAAAAAATTCTTCAATTCTAACAAGATGGAAATGATTTCATCCAATTCTTCACTCGAATCGATTTGGTGATTAATTTTATCGTCTTGATAGTTGAGTAAGGTAATGATTTTGACTAATCTTCTATGATATTCATTAAATTTATTATTGTAAAATGTATCAACTTTCTCAATGTTTCTGTCCAACTGATAGAAATACTGTGATAAAATGGAGTTGACCAAATCACTTATTTCCATTTCTTGGGGATTAAAGTCATAATCGATGTTTTTAATCAACTTCTTCAAGTTCTTATAGTTCATATAAAAAATGGACCATTCGGGGATCTGATGGGATAAAAACGTTTTACCAAACTTCATAATGGACTCTTTCTAATGGTGTTGTTAAAGGAACGTTTTATTATAAAATAAATAACTTATGGATGGTAAAGAGGATAATATGGAGTTTGAATTTTCGTGTCGATAACGAGATGAGAATTTCAAGGTTACACGTTTTGTTACACGTGTTGGGAGACACAAAGAAATTAAGTAGATAGGAATTGTAGGGACTACCAGGGGGTGATGATAGAGCACTTTTAAGGGAACAGAGGAGAGTTTCTGGGGGATAGAGGGTGTTGATTACGGGATTTAGGAAGAGGGTGGCAGCATATTGCGACACACGACACCGGCGATATAAACAGAAACGCGACATTTACATCATACTTGACAGCGAAATATGTTCCGGGAGGGGACCTACGCTGAGGCATTGAAGAGTTTAGAGATATCGGGTGGAGATGTGTATATAGTTTTGAATGACAAACCTGCTGCTGATTTTGGAATTAACAGCAACTAACGGCGACTTGGTTTCAACCTATTTTAGACCAAGAAACGTTTAACCTTTTAGTTTTACTAATAAATAGGAAGGTTGAAAGACGATATAGTAAGTCGTGTATATACCAAATATCTCGTTGGTGTTATGGTGGGTCTGAGCAAGTCGTTTTTGCAGCCATTTTATTTTGTACCATTACAAACCAACTTTGAACCATTGTTTCTACTTAGATTTAAATTAAATAATGGTAGCTGGCGATAACAGTACTTTAGCATCTGGTAACAGTACTTCAGCATCTGGTAACCGTACTTCAGCATCTGGTAACCGTACTTCAGCATCTGATAACCATACTTCAGCATCTGGTTATCGTAGGCAAAGTAGCCACATAACTATACATGAAAACCCATATGAACCACAAGTTACTTCTGCAACTGAAGCCTTTTCTACTGACCTCGAAATGGGTCCTATCTCCCAACCAGATCAAAACTCTGTCTCCGAAAGAGGAAATGATACCAGGACATCTAAACTTGCCTTCGTAGCACGGTGGTGGAATACTATTCATGCAGTCAAAGGTATTTGTCTCGGCTTGATTCCCTTTTTAATATATAAAGCATCCCAAGCAAAAAGTAAAGTAACAATGGGTATTTACATAGGTATTTTGTTAATTGTGTTATTCATTTTTTTTTTCATTAAGAGCAAAGACGATGAGCTTGAACGAAAAGAGAAGCGTGAAGATAAAGATAAAGAACGTGATGTTGAAATTATGAAAGTTAATAAAGATATTATGAAAGTTAATAAAGATCATGAAGCTAAAAATAAAGATCGTGAAGTTGAAATTATGAAACTCGATTTTGAAAAACAGAAGCATGCTGATGAACTTCACTTCAAACATGAGTAAATCGATATCAAGAGAAAAGACATATACTCCAAAATCTTAAAGATAAACAAAATCAAATGTTAATTGAAGAACATCAACCTAGTAGGGAATATGATCATTTTATTAAATTAATATTTCTTATGGGTTTCTGTAGATGATTAGACTTGACGGGCTCAATATATATTCTAGGTCTCAACCAGGACATCAAAACTCTGTCTCCGAAAGAGGAAACGATACCAGGACATCTAAACTTGCCTTGGTGGCAGCATATTATTTATGGCGTCAAAGGTATTTGTTGCTATCTGATTCTCTTTGTTATATATAGAGCATCCCAAGCAAAAAGTAAAGTAACAATGGGTATTTACATAGGTATTCTGTTAATTGTATTATTCATTTTGTTTTTCATTGAGAGCAAAGATGATGAGCTTAAACGAAAAGAGAAGCGTGAAGATAGAGATAAAGATCGTGATGTTGAAATTATGAAAGTTAATGCAGATCGTGAAGTTGAAATTATGAAAGTTAATAAAAATTATGAAGTTGAAATTATGAAACTCGATTTTGAAAAACAGAAGCATGCTGATAAACTTCGCCTAAAACATGAGTAAATCGATATCAAGAGAAAAGACATATACTCCAAAATCTTAAAGATAAACAAAATCAAATGTTAATTGAAGAACATCAACCTAGTAGGGAATATGATCATTTTATTAAATTAATATTGCTTATGGGTTTCTGTAGATGATAGACTTGACGGGCTCAATATATGTTCTATGTCTCAACCAGGACATCTATACTCTGTTTCTGAAAGAGGAAACGATACCAGGACATCTAAACTTGCCTTGGTGGCAGCATATTATTTATGGCGTCAAATGTATTTGTTGCTATCTGATTCTCTTTATTATATATAAAATATCCCAAGCAAAAAGTAAAGTAACAATGGGTATTTACATAGGGATTCTGTTAATTGTATTATTCATTTTGTTTTTCATTGAGAGCATGGATGATGATCTTAAACGAAAAGAGAAGCGTGAAGATAGAGATAAAGATCGTGAAGATAGAGATAAAGATCGTGAAGTTGAAATTATGAAAGTTAATAAAGATCATGAAGCTAAAAATAAAGATCGTGAAGTTGAAATTATGAAACTCGATTTTGAAAAACAGAAGCATGCTGATGAACTTCACCTCAAATATAAGGAAATCGATCTTAAGAGAAAAGAAATGTAACTCAAAGATAAAAACTAGGTCAAAACTGTCTCCGAAAGAGGAAACGATACCAGGACATTACCACTGGCCCCACGGCGCCAGACCACCACTGGCCCCACCCCGCTGGAACCAGCGCGTATCCCCTCGCCCAGTTGTGCTCAATCACTCACACTTCTTATCAATCCCGCGCTTCTCGGTAACTACGACCGACACACGTGACACAGCCTCCATCAGTTCCCGTTTACAGATTCCACCTCATCGTTATCAGCTGCCTTTAGGAATTCTATCACCAACATAATTTGTATAAATAAGTCTGCTATCTTCTCGAAATCAGAAATGTCAGGTATGTCTCCAAATGTCCACCACCAGGTCTCATCTGAAATACTAACTTTCCAGTCGAATATAAATTTCATCCAAATAAAAAGGCCACCATCATCACCGCACCATTCTCCGGTGGTCAACCAAAAGGTGGTGTTGAATTAGGTCCAGAAGTAGTCTTAAACCACGGGTTTGAAGACCAAGTTAAACAGTTGGGTTGGGACGTTAAAGTGTCTCATCCTTTAGAAGGTGCCGATTTTGAAGCTAAAAAAACTGATGATAAAGATGATTATGGTGTGAAAAATACCAAAATTGTCAGTGAATGTAGTAAAATAATCTATGAAGCGGTTAAATCCACTTTAGATGATGGTAGATTACCTATCACCATTGGAGGTGACCATTCCATTGGAACTGGTACTTTATCTGGTGCTTTAGCTCATAATAAAGATACTTGTATCTTATGGATCGATGCTCATGCTGATATTAATTCTCCTAAAACCACCGATTCAGGTAACTTACATGGATGTCCTGTATCATTTGTAATGGGAATTGATAAAGATAGTTATCCACCAGAATATGATTGGGTTAAACCAGCTTTACACCCATCTAAAATCGCTTATATTGGTTTAAGAGACGTTGATTCTGGTGAAAAGAAAATTTTAAAAGAAAACAATATTGCTGCATATTCCATGTACCATGTGGATAAATATGGTATTGGTAAAGTCATTGAAATGGCATTAGATAGAATTAACCCAGATAGAAAATTCCCAATTCATTTAAGTTATGATGTTGATGCTATTGATCCACTTCATATTGCTGCTACTGGTACTAGAGTTGAATTTGGTTTAACTATTAGAGAAGGTTTATTCATTGCTGAAGAAGTTGCTCAAACTGGTTTATTAAGTTCAATGGATATTGTTGAAGTTAACCCATCTTTAGCAGAAACTAAAGAAGAACTTGCAGATACCGTTACGAATGCTTGTGCTATTGGTAGATGTGCTTTAGGAGAGACTTTACTTTAGGCTGAGGAATCTTGATCAAAATAAATAACTGTTTATATAGTCATAGTTTATAATATGTATAGTAATATTATTTATAACTTAATGGCTGCAAAAATTGTGCATAGAGCTGCAGGTGAGCTGCATGGAAGCGATATGGGTGCATTTACTTAACCTACTTGATTCGTTAATTTAGACCCAAGAACATTCCAGTACATTCCATGACCACTACTAAATTCCATATTCTCGTCTCCTATTCAACCACCTTGGCGCTACATAGCCTATCATCATCATTTTTTTATATAACCGTGGGGGTGGGCTATTGTTGCGTGCACCTACCGAATTCATCATATATGAAACTGACAGCAATTGAAATAAGTAGTTTTTTTATTCCAATTTATATCTTATTAAACAATGTCGAGTGTAATTGCAAGTCATATTCCTTCCTCAATTTCAATTGAAAAATTAACTGAATTCTTTAGTTTTTGTGGTAATGTTAAAACCATCAATTTATTAGATAAAGAAGATAAATTCGCTAAATATGAAGTTAATTTCGAAAACTCCAAAGCCCTTTCAACTGCTTTATTATTAAATGATGCTGAATTAGAAGGTGTTAATATTAAAGTCGAAGAAAACTCTTCTTTACCTTCATATTCAGAAGCTTCTGCTGGTAAAACCACCTCTGTTTCAGATAATAAGGTCCAATCTAGTACCAAGACTGGTGATTCTAATTATGATGATGTAGAACAAGAAGAAAAGCCAAAATATGCTATCATGGCTCAATTATTAGCTCAAGGTTATGAAGTTAGTGATCAAATCATTGAAAAATCCATTAAATTCGATAAAGAACATGGTTATTCTGCTAAATTTAACAATTTCTTGAAAGATTTAGATGAAAAATATATTCATTTGAATGATCCTGAAAGTAAGAATTCTAAAATCTTGGGAGACTTAAAAACTAAAACTCATGGATATCATGCAAAATTAAGCAAGTACTTTGAGAAAGTTGCAAATCATCCATATGGAGTCAAAGTCCATGATTTCTACAAGAATTTAGCCAATGATGTCAAGGATGTCCATAAAGAGGCTAAGAGATTGAATGAATTAAAGAAAGAACAAGAATCACAAGAAAATGTCGAAGAAATCAAGAAGACTGTTGATGCCAATTAGGCGGTGGGACCAAAACCCTCGTACGAACCAAGATGGTACTAAGATGGTACTAAATTTGCACCGCACGTCGCCCCGCGCTTCGTGCTCTGTGGGTCCATCTGTATACGCCAGCCGCATCTGTTTTTGTAACACTATGTACTGTTAGTTATCGCAATACTAAATATATTTGTCTTAATTTCTATACATATGCATCCGTATCTTCGCCTCTTGAAGTATAAATATCTATTGGAAAACTTTGAAAACTATAATAGAAACCCTTTCCAAGATTTAATTACAATTAGGCGAGATATAGTTACCCATGAACTGTATATTGAGAAAGAGTAAGTATAATATCGACCACAAATAAGCCAATTACTAAACAAAGTTTCCATCTTATACTCTATTTATTTGAACACAGAATCCCGTTTAATAAAATCGAATATCAACTTGCATTAAGAAGAACATTGATATTTTTAAAGAATAAAGATTTATTAAACTACGAACATTCAACGGTTTTTGCAGCCATGTCGTCAATTAAAAATTTAGAAATTTATTTAAGCCAAACACCACAAGAGTTTAATTACATAAGCCATCTTGTTTAAAAGTTAATAGAACAAAGATATTATCGTGGGGTAGAAATGGGGGGATTGGTTTAGTCACCGGATGATTATCGGATAAATCTAAGTGAATCATAGGAACAGTTAAAACACACGACGAAGGTTAAATCAAATTACGTAACCCCGATAAATAAAATTAATATCTAATGTCCGGTGCCTATTGACCAATTAACTCTCAATTCTCATTGTTGCCGTCCATCCATGGATATTTTTAACTTCATCAATGAAAAATCAGAGGTCGTGTGCGATGATCAATTTGAGTCATCTTCATATGACTTAATCATGTCAACTATAAACAGCATTAAAATGATTAATATACAACATAATTCCTTAACTAAAGTCCTCAATCCATCCCAACACATTATTTATCCTCCCGGGTAAAACTTTTAACGAATTTTCGGCACAATTTACTAAACTGATTCGTCCGTTACCACTAAAATTTCCGAGGCTCCTATTGCCCCCGGGGAAATGGAACCTGCCGCTGAAAATTTTGTGGGGGAACGGAAAACTATAAAAAGGTGTTAATCTCGCTGATTCCCCATACTTTTAAGTTATTATTCTTATTTATTCAAAATGTCAACTGCTAAACCACAGAAGAAAGGCAGAAGTATAACCGATTTAGTTGCTGGAGGTACAGCTGGTTTATTCGAAGCTTTATGTTGTCATCCATTAGATACCATCAAGGTTAGAATGCAATTATATAGAAAATCCGGTCAAAAACCTCCAGGTTTTATTAAAACCGGGATCAATATTGTTCAAAAGGAAACCTTTTTAAGTTTGTATAAAGGTTTAGGAGCTGTTGTTATTGGAATTGTTCCAAAAATGGCCCTTAGATTTTCTTCATATGAATTTTACAGATCATTATTATACGCTGAAGATGGTTCAATTACTACTGGTCAAACATTCATTGCTGGGGTTGGTGCAGGTATCACCGAAGCCGTTGCTGTGGTTAACCCAATGGAAGTTGTTAAGATCAGATTGCAAGCTCAACATCACTCAATGGCTGATCCATTAGATGTTCCAAAATATAGAAATGCTCCACATGCTGCTTATGTCATTGTTCGTGAAGAAGGTTTTAAAACTCTTTATAGAGGTGTTTCATTAACTGCTGCCAGACAAGCCACCAATCAAGGGGTCAATTTCACTGTTTATTCTAAAATTAAAGAATACTTGCAAAATTATCACCAATCGGAAGTATTACCATCTTGGGAAACCAGTTGTATTGGGTTAATTTCTGGTGCTTTAGGTCCTTTATCAAATGCTCCTTTAGATACCATTAAAACAAGATTACAAAAAACTACATATGCATCAAATGAATCTGGAATGGTTAGAATTGTTAAAATAGGTAGACAATTAATTAAAGAAGAAGGTGCTGCTGCTTTATATAAAGGTATTACCCCAAGAATCATGAGAGTTGCACCAGGTCAAGCAGTTACGTTTACTGTGTATGAATTCATGAAGGGTGTGTTGAATGGTGATAGTCCAGTACCAGGTCTTGCACCAAAGAAAAAGTTAGATTAATGTACGATAGTGCTTAACGCCGGGTCTTGATGGGCTCTGTTTATGATTCTCTTGTTGATTGTGCTGTGGTGGTCCACGGTGTTGGTCTCTGGTGTTTCTCTATTGACATTTGTGCCTGTTGCTGTGTGCCTGTGCTGTGGCCTATATCTGACCTCTGTTCACTGACGTCCACTGGCCTCTCTGTCCTCTCTGTCCACCGGTGTCTGCCACTGGCCTCATCCATCTACCCGCAGCGCCACCACCGCACGACCACCGCACGATCACCGCACCACCGCTCCGCACCATAACCAAGCCCATCACACATCGCGAATTATTCAACATGTTCAAGAGGTCCGTCTACACATCCATATCGACCTTGAAGTCCCTCCATCCCCCCAACCTCTCTTCAACCCTTCAAAAGAGAACCTTCTTCTCTTCTCTTTCCTCCCTTTTCCCCAGAGACAGAATAAGAAAAGCCAGAGAAATCCTGGAAGATGAGGTAAAAGCTTACTATCAGTCCCATAAACCATCCAACCAATTCTATTACCACGACCAACCAAACTCTTCCTACAATAGGTACAGCGTTTTCAACATGCCACCTAATGAAAATGGAATAATCACTCCCGAAGACGGGATATATGATCTTCTTAAAGAACCCACTCTAGTAATTGAACGTCAAGTAGAGTTTATGAACTTATTCTTAGGGTTTGAACAGGCCAACAACTACAAAATTATGAATTCAATGGGTGAACAAGTTGGTTATATGAGAGAAACAGACATGGGGATCTTCAAGATGCTAGGAAGACAATTTTTCAGATTACATAGACCATTTGAGATCGAGGTGTTTAACAATTATGGTGATCTTTTAATGGTTATAAAGAGGCCATTTTCGTTTATAAATAGTCATATCAAAGCATATATTCCTGGTATTAACGATTATGGAGAAACCGAGTTGGAATGTATAGGAGAAAGTGTTCAAAGTTGGCATCTTTGGAGAAGAAGGTATAATTTATTCAAGTTGGAAGATGAAGTAACTGATGAATATAGTCAATATGGGGCCATTGATGCTCCATTTTTGTCTTTTGACTTTCCAGTTCGTAATGAAGAAGGCGATGTAATTGCATCTGTAGATAGAAACTGGGTTGGTCTCGGAAGGGAATTTTTCACTGATACTGGGGTATATATTATACGGATGGATCCTGCTAGTTTTGATGGGATGGAAGCAATGTATCCAAGTATAGCAGGCCCATTGACCTTGGATCAAAGAGCGATTTTATTGGGTAATGCTGTGAGTATTGACTTTGATTACTTCTCTAGACACTCTAGAGGAGGTGGAGGAGGGTTTATCTCTTATGGTGAGTAGAATTGGTGTGAACTCATACGCTGTAGATAGAAATCTATATACGCTCATATGCACACATACGCTGTAGATACACTTTGTAGATACACTTTGTAGATACACTTCTCTGTAGATACACTTACTCTGTAGATACACTTACTCTGTAGATACACTTACTCTGTAGATACACTTCTCTGTAGATACACTTCTCTGTAGATACACTTACTCTGTAGATACACTTCTCTGTAGATACACTTACTCTGTAGATACACTTACTCTGTAGATACACTTACGCTAACACAGCCATGTACACTGTATATACACTCATATACACTCATACACACTCATACACACTCATACACACTACATACTTGTATACACCCACTCACCACCATCATTACTGATAATAATACGCCCTCGCCTTATCTCTACCCTTGTTCATCATCTCTTCCCACTCACTATCCAGCTTCTCCTTACTGATGTTCTGCATCATCTTAATCATCAACCCAGTATAATCATGTTTACGCAACTCAATCTCTTTATCCCAAACAGCCCTCTTTCTCTTCTCCTGTGCTACCATTTCTGCATCTCCAATAGTTTCATATTGTTGGAGCTTATCATTTGTCATGGCCATACATGAAAATCTAAGTTCATCTCCATAATGGGAGATTCTCTGCATCAAAACTTGAGGTAATTTAGTAAAGAAATCGTCCATATTTTCTACAGCTGCATGTTTGATCGGACAACTCTTCAACCCATCAAGCTCATATATGTATCCATTTTTCATGATATAACCAATGAAATGGAATAACCCATCGTTCTTATCATCATAGTCATCAGGTGGTTTTTCTGGGTCTTCATCGACTATTATCGATGGACTAGAGAATGAATTATGTACCGATCTAATCAATTCACTATTAGAGATGGTTTCACCAATCATCAACGAATCAAAACCAGTGACGAATCCTTTAAAATTCTCTAATTCTTCACCAATTTCAATTTGTTCAATGTTCATTACTACATTAAGTATGGCCTGAGTAGCACACGCATTTTGGATGGTTTGATTAGCAAAGAAAATGCCCTTATCACTATAATCTTCGTCATATTCCCCATCCATAGGCTTGTTATTATCTCTGGCATACTGTTTATCAACTTTCCCGTACTTAAAAAGGAAAATTAGCCCGTAAACTGGGGCCATACTGGCCAAAGAATCAGCATCTATAGAGTATAAATCATCAAATTGAAGGTTTTTGATCCCAAATTGTTCACACATCCTGGTGAACACACCCTAATCGTTAGTAATTGATCATCCTATTCATACATTTCATCTACACTTACAGCATCCGAATCAATTGTGTTCCAACCTGAATCCATATTGAGTACTTCTTGAGTCGCGGGAAATTTTTCACTTCAATGTCTTTTGGTGATTCTTACGAAGAGCTTACAAGGTTGTTTGCCAACTCCAAAGCTATCAATCCCAACGCTTTATATAGCCAGTTAGGCTTCACGATTGTATTATTATCAATTGTGGCCTTTTTGTCGCTTTCAATGGCTTTATTGGTCAATTTAAAGAATAAATCAACTGGTTTGTACATTTTAAATGCCCTTATTGCTAGTTTTTCAATTGGATTTGGTGCTATTTTAGTTCTGAACTACGTAGGTGTTTATATTTAATAGCAATGTATATTTACGAACAGTGTATGTGGCTGTAGAGCCGGATCTTTGTATTCGTTCATCTCAACTCTCGGCCAACTGACGTGGCCGCGCAGTATAGCGATTTTTCATCATGAATCCAGTGATTATATTCTTCTATTTGGTGTTAGTTTTCGCCAAACCAGGCGATTTTTATGATCAAAATCCCACCATATATGAATTAAGTCCTTCAAATTTCGATAAAGTTATTCATAGATCTAATTATACTACCATTGTAGAATTTTATGCTCCATGGTGTGGTTACTGCAAACAATTGAAGCCAGTATATGAAAAATTAGGAAACTTCATTCAAAAAGATGGTAAATATGCTGTAAATGTTGCTGCTGTTAACTGTGATAAACAATATAACCGAGAACTTTGTGCACAGAATCAAGTGAGTGGATACCCTACACTTAAAGTATTCCGTCCACCTAAATATGACTTCAAATCCCCACCAAAAAAGTCCAATGGTCATTTTGGTGAAGTTTATTCAGGAGAAAGAGGATTCAAATCCATTGTGAACTTCTTAACCACCCGGATCAAGAACTATACCAAGAGATTATCTAAGGATAAGATCAATGAATGGTGCGATAACAACGAAAATAGCGTAATTCTCTTTACACAAGCTTCTACTGTAAGTCCATTATATAGAACTCTTGCCATTGACTTCTTAGGAACAGTTCTGTTTGCATATGTGCCTGTGAAAGAAGGCATAGACTCAATTTCTGTAGGAGATCAACAGATCGATGTCTCCAAAGTACCCAAGCTAGTTTTGGTTAATGGAAAGGGAGTCACTGAATTCAAAGGTAAGGCCACAGACAAGCATAAAGTAAGTGAATGGATCATGAAGGAAACAAGCATCGAGCCAGGTGAAGGTCTTCTTTCTAAAAAAGATAAGAAATACTATTCTCAGTATAGATTGGGTAAGAAGGCTAAGAAGATAGAGCATGATGAATTGTAGGGGAAGAACAAGTAATACAACTACAGAGTATTCAATCTAGCAACAGACCAATGGCTCTGATTCAAGGCTAGTGAAAAGTACGCCAATAAAAGTAATATAAATAACTACACACCTATCTTATCTAACTCTGCAAGCAAATCATCCACCGAATCTCTTTTCTTTTCCTTAGCCTCTTGTTTAACCTCTTTCTTTTCTACACCCTCTCCAGCTTGAATCCATCCTGCTACCTGATCTATATATAATTTGGAATTAGGCACAAAATGTCCACCAGGATGCTTCAATAATGTAGATACATCTTTATACAAATCATAAAGTCTCATAGACCTCTCCTCTGCAACAACAGTATCCAACTCTCCAATAATGTGTAGGATTCTAAACGGCTTTTCTGGTTTATCGTAGATAGAGGCATATTTTTCATTATGTGATTTCTTATCAGTATCTAAAACAAATCCGGAGTATAAGATAACGAACTTAAGGTCAGCATCATAAAGTTTATTAAACGAATTCATAATCATCCCAGCAAATGCAGCACCTTGTGAAAATCCAACGATCCCGACTATTGGAAGTTTTTTATCATCATCAGTAATGTCCTGATCAAAGTCCTCATCTGGGATGATGTAATTATTTTCCACATAATTTTTCACTGCTTCAAATCCACTTTCAAGAGAGATACCATCATTTGTTGAGCCTGCTTTGACCCACCAAGCCCTTAAACATGATTTTCCATCATCATCGATTGGCTGGGATTGAAATTTACTTAATAAATCGTGAGATGGGAAGTCTGCTTCTGATAATTTTTCAGGTCCATTTAAGTAGATGCATTTATAATTTAATTTGTTAAGCCTCTTTCTAAGGGCGGAAGTTTTAGCATAGAACACCGAGGAGCTTTGGGTATATCCATGAATAAAAAGAACTCTTCCTTCCATGGTACGACTCTGTTTCTTTTTACGTTTTTGCAGACTCATGATTTTTATATGAATAATTAGTGGGAAACTGGGCGCTCGCTGGTGTGGAATGGACCTAACTTGGGTGATTTTTCGCATTATGGCGGTGGACTAGGCATTGGGCTGCATTGTTTGTACTATAATTTGGGTAGTGATATCTTCGGCTGAGATATGTAAGGAAATGTACATAATATGGAATTATGCACCTGATGGGACCGGTGGGAGCGGCTGGGGTGGGTGAGAGAGTCAGTGTGGAATCTAAAGTCAATGAGATAAAGTCGCTTTAGGACTTTTTTTGCAACCAAGTATATAGTTAATTAGAAAGCACCTATACAGTATAATACACATAAAATATATAATATGCAAGACTACACATAAGATTCAGCACTTGGTCGGGTATACTTAACGGAAAATTCACCGCCATTGATGTAACTGATTCACTCACCTCGAAAATAAGTCAAGGTGCATATAGCCGTTACCATAGCAGTAGGCACATTTATTCGGCTATTATGCAGTTACATTAAGTCAATGGCAGTGCATATTCAGATCAATGGCAGTGCATATCTATTTCAGTACATGTTCATGCTTTTAAATATTTATATTTCTATATCCGTAAAAGGTCTCTAATAATACAACCTCAAACAGTTTTGGGTCAAAGAGTTTTGGATCAAACAGTTTTAGCCAAGTCTAAAATGTTCCTTAAAATGACTATCTTCCCAGGACCGTAAAACTCTTCGAAATCTGGCTTTTTGGCTACGTTTTCATAATCTTGTTCGGTTTCTAAATAATGATATACATGGCCCCATCCAAGCTTAAACGCAGCCTTAACATTGATTTCACTATCATCTACAAAATACGCCGACAGAGCATCTTCATTAGCACTTGCTTTCAAGCATCTTTCAAAGTAAGGTGTCATCGGTTTACACACAATTGGCGCCTGGGAATAGTCACAATAAGTGATCCCATCAAAGAGATCTCCAAGTCCTAAGAACAGAACCACTCTAAGCGCATGGTTCTTATAGGCATTGGTAAAGAGCCAGAAATAATCAAATTGCTTCGTTTCTTTAATATCTTTTAATACTTTTCTTAAAGCTTCATTGTATGTCAACACCAGTTTCAAGTCCAATGAGTCATCTACTTTGGAGTTGTATTCCAAAGCATCTACCTTATGGTTTCTTACCAAACCTTCTAAAGCAAGCCCATACGTCTTGTAATAATCCATATGTAAGTTATGGGCATCTTCATCATTGAGTTGGAGATTGGATTTGAAGTAGTCGTGAATTTTCACTTGCATCATATCGTGGATCTTGGTGGAACGGTTATAAAGACAGTTATCTATGTCGAAATAAAATACTTTTTTGTTTCCTGATGGCAATGGCCCAGTTCCATAAGCAAGGTTGACTTCACAACCTGGGTGTTGGTTTGGTTTTAGTTCGGGGTTGATATACTTGATTGACATATTTCTGATAAATCTACGCATCTTCGCGGTGGACAGTGATAAGCACGAGGGAGAATAAGCAGGGACACGATTTGGTGAGAGATGGAAAAGTGGTTGGCATATGAAATCGGCGAGTGTGTAGTTTATAAATTATTTATATACAAGGGGTGGGGGATACCCATATTTAGTTGTGTTTGGTCGAAGAGCTGGGTATCTTGAGGTGCTGATCTTGACGTCTTGGTAAATGGCTGCAAAAAGATTTGCTCACCTAATTAGGCATTTTTCACCTCGAGAAAATCACCTTTCGTAGAAGATATCTTTGTTCTCTTGGTAGTACCTATGGAACTTGAGGTGATAGTAGTTCAATCTTCCATAATCGTCTCCCACGATCCGTATAAGATTATGAACCTGGTGATATTTATCTTCACCAGCACTGAAACTTAAGGTCCCCATCAATCTATGGTACATTTGCTTTGTCTCTAAGCATAATGCATCAAGCTCTTTCAATTCTTCTATGGTAAAGTCCTTCTCGGCAATAATAAACTCTACAAGTTGAAGAACATAATGCTGCTTATATAACTCATTTATTAGAGTTTTATCCACGAGAGTATTCTTTGCATCAAGCTTTGACGTCCTATTTATGCATTTAAATATCTCTAGAACATCGTTATTACCAATAGTTTCTACAGTTAGCAGGTACACTTCTTCACGTAAACCTTGAACTGTGTTAAGTTCATTAAGCATCTTTACGATATGGAATTGTATACCATATTCATAATACTTAATTTCCAACGGCTCTTGGCCATATAATTTGACGCATACAAGCTCAGATATGAGAAGTTTTAGGTCCGTTGGTATAATTACAAATATTTCATTAATTAGCTCAGCAAACTGTAACAACTCATGGTATTGGAACCTTATGGCATTGGCATCACAGAGAGTAAGAAAATACAATCTATAGATAATATGTTTAGGTATATCAACAGAATTTAGTAGCAATTGGTTGCGAATAAAGATTCCAGTTTGAAGAATATTCAAGTGAGGTGTAGGATTAACATGAGTCAACTTCACAGTTAACACTTTCTCCATCTGTGATTCAATAATACCTAATTGACGGAGTTGCAGAAAATCAAATTCTCCAGTTGAAATATCATCAAAATCAACTAATTCTGACGTTTTGCTATCGCAACGAGGTAATTTTTCAATTTTGCAGCCAATCTGATCACCTAAATAGGTGAAATATTCCCCAAGAACCTGGGGATCTTTACAGTTATGTATCAAATCGAGTTCCTTATAAGAAGGTAAGTTTTGATCCAGCAGACGAGGCGGGATTTGCAGCATCGAAATCGGGTCTTTACAAGCAACGGCTGGTATATGGTTGAAAAAATAAAAGTACCGAGTATACTCATCTACATGCGATGATTGTTGCACTAAAGCTTCAATGGTTTGGGAATTGTCTATATCTATACCACCGTTATCCTTAAGTTCAATCACAAGTCTCTCTTTAATGCTCTGAATCTTAGCTTGTGCTTGTTCAATCAGCGTGCGTTCTTTATCTAATGTGCTCTTGATAAGCTTATCATTGATAGCTACCTTATGCGACAGGATCATGGCTTTATCCGGCACAATCAACCCATATTCATCCAACTGAACATCTGAATGAATATCAGATGTTCTTGTACCAATTAGACCAGCTAATTCGTCTTCTGATTCGGATTCTTCAGACAGGTTAAAGGGCTCATTAGCACCATTAACGTCTAATTCGTGTACTGACATTTGCGGACTATTATCCACAATAGTATGCGATGGAACCTCCAACGAGTTGTTCCCACCATTCCTAGGCCTACCCTTCGGCGTCACCTGCCGTGTCAATGGAGCCATTTCTTGTACGGCAGTTTTTCACTATAATTTTCCGCACTGTCTTGACCGCACCACTTGACAGTGAAAAATCCCCATTAATATGTCCCACGAAAAACTCCCATTAGACCCATTTTTCAGTAAAATTGAAGAATTAAAGCCAAAATTCATCGAAAGATTAAGTAAAGCCGTCGAAATCAAATCGGTTTCCGGAGATGAAAGTTTGAGACCTGAAGTGTTTAAAATGGCTGATTTCCTTGTAGATGAGTTAGAAACCTTAGGCTTTCAAGATATCGAGAAGAAAGATTTAGGTATTCAACCACCTCCTGTCAATGACCCAAAATTACAATTACCACCAATCGTATTGGCCCGTCTGAAACCAGATCCAAGTAAAAAAACCGTTTTAATTTATGGCCATTATGACGTTCAACCAGCATTATTAGAAGATGGTTGGGCTACCGATCCTTTCAAATTAGTTCACGATGAAGCTAAAGACATTTTATACGGAAGAGGATCCACCGATGACAAAGGACCAGTTATGGGATGGTTAAATGTAGTACAAGCCCATAGAGAGTTAGGATGGGAATTACCAGTTAATATTGTCTTCTGTTTCGAAGGTATGGAAGAAAGTGGTAGTATTGGATTAGATGATTTAATTGCCAAAGAAGCCACCAAATACTTCAAAGGTGTTGACACTGTTTGTATTTCTGATAACTATTGGTTAGGTACCAAAAAACCAGTGTTAACCTATGGATTAAGAGGAGTCCATTACTATGAAATTATCATTAATGGTCCTGGTGCTGACTTACATTCTGGTATTTTTGGAGGAATGATTGCAGAACCAATGACCGATTTGGTTAAAGTTATGGCCCAATTGGTAGATACCAACGGTAAAATCTTAATTCCAGGAATTGCTGAAATGGTAGCTCCACTTACTGAAGAAGAAGACAAATTGTATGATGCCATTGACTATTCAATTGACGAATTAAACGCTGCCTCTGGTTCTAAAACTTCTATTTATGATACCAAAAAGGAAGCTTTACAACATAGATGGAGATATCCTTCATTATCTTTACACGGTATTGAAGGTGCTTTCAGTGGTAGTGGTGCCAAAACCGTTATCCCAGCTAAAGTATCAGGTAAATTCTCTATTAGAACTGTTCCTGATATTGAACCTGCTAAATTAGACAAATTAGTTGTTGACTATTGTCATGAAGTATTTAGTAAATTAAACTCTAAAAATACCTGTAAAGCTCAATTAATTCATGATGGTCCATATTGGGTAAGTGATCCATTCAATGAAGCATTCTCAGCAGCTGCTAAAGCCACCAAAGATGTTTGGAACATCGAACCTGATTACACCAGAGAAGGAGGATCCATTCCAATCACCATTTCTTTCGAAAAAGAATTGAAAACAGATGTTTTATTATTACCCATGGGTAGAGGTGATGATGGTGCTCACTCAATTAATGAAAAATTAGACATGTCTAATTATATCAATGGATGTAAGACCTTAGGGGCTTATTTACATTACTATTCCAAGACCAAGTAGTATTTATTTATGTTTATTATTGTTATCATTGTTCTCTTCTTGTCTATCGTTACTGTCTGTTCTGTTAACCGTTCACTCTTCCGTTCACCGTTTTAAACCTTATCGCGCTCGCCTGAAAAATTTTCATGAACCTGCACCATGTCTGAGAATTTAAAGAGGGCCGAATCGTTATTCAACCGAATAATGAACCAGAACGGCACCAAAGAGCAATTCAAACCAACAATCAAAAACCTGCATCACCATCAATCCCACCAAAACCATTCCCATAACTCCCATAACTCTCACAATTCTCATAATAATACCCACAATAATTCTCATAATAATTCCTATAATACCAGTAATAACCACCACCATCACCACCATGGCTATAATTCCCATAACCACAGAAACGACAAAGACTTTAAACGTAAAGATTATTCCAACCATCCTGCTTTAAGGTTACCAGACCTGTTATTATCCAATATAAATGATGAACATATTTTACCTTATTGTTGGACCATTTGGTACCATTCAAGATATGCCACTCCTAAAACCAAATATACCACCAAAGGCGAATACTTACAGATGAAGAAAGAAATGAAATTCCCCAAATTTTCCAATGGGAATGAAGTAACAAAGTTTATAATTTCATTAGAACAGTTATGGACATCATTATCGTATATTGAATTACCTCATAAGGTACGTATTGGAACCGAATATTCATTTTTCAAAAGCGGAATAAATCCGGCATGGGAAGACCCGTTTAACTATAAAGGTGGTAGATGGGTTTTCAGATTTATTAGAAAAGATTTAGATGAAAATTTGGCCCGAGCCCGCACGACATTAATTTGGGAGAGGTTAGTTTTAAGGTTAGCTACTGGATCTTTTGTTGATGAAATGTATAACGATGTACTTTTAACGGCTATAAATGGAATAGTTTTAAGCGTTAGAAAGGATGAGGATATAATAAGTATATGGACTACTAATTTATCCCGAATTAAATCGATATCTGCTCGTAGAGCCTTATGTGATTCGGTTTTAAGAATCATTAGAGAATGCGACATTTTGCTCCAAAATAGTGGTTTGATTGGTACTGGTGCCAGTGATGATGGTGATATTGTTAATGAATTACAATCAATTACCGATAGTATTAGTACCTCTGGTATTACTGATAGTGCCGTTGATAGTGCTAGTACCACTACCGTCGACACCAGTGATAATTCAGATCGTCGCGACATTGACCTTAATGATCAAAGAGTTAAAAACGTTAGTTTCGAATATAGATTACACGCAATTGGCCGTTGGAAAGATAAAGAAGATAGAGAATCCGAAAGAGGATTACAAAACAATGAAATAAATATGCACCAAGGTTCAGATGATTCTTCAGTTCCAGAAATCGATGCTTAAATATCATTATATACTGTATATATTTATAAATATTGGGGTTTACTCTTTAGGAATTTAGCGATTGTAATAGCCCCGCCATGGCGGCAGTTAAAGCGACAGTGAGACATTTAAACCGCCTGACTCAAAGGCGGGCAAAATAGTGGTATTAAATTAAAGTTGGGGGTTATCCCACGACAGATGCATTAAGGTTTATAGGCAGATCGTCGCCCCGAATGTTCTCCCCTTTAAGCCCGTTAACCAGATTACAGCACCACACCGACCCGCTCGGCAACCATATGCTGGCACGACACTCGCATCAACCTAATCAGTCTCGGCCTGACCCTAGAAAATTTTGTTTAAACTATCAGGCAATAATTAAAAAATAACCCATTATCCCCTCGGAATTCTTAAAACAATCCCTTACCAATACTTTTCATAACCCCTTAACAATCATTATCCGGATATCACCTCTACAATACTTATTAATCCGCCCATTGTGTCACCATTCGCTTTTCTTACTGGTTTCCCGATTGGGAAGCCAAGGATGAGGCTACTGTAAATTTTGTGTAATAAATGAGGTTCGCACTGTGACGATTTTTCTAAAAACCAAACTAATTACAACACCAATTCAAGGTTTTCCTTTAAATTATTAATAAAAATTCCCAATTAAAGTATTCCAATCAAATATTCTTCATATAATCTCCTGATAAATCAAATTTTAATTCGTATTTAACTTTATTATTTTATTAGACTCTCCCTCATTCTAATTAGTCTCAAGTGAAAAAAAGTCTGTATTTTATGATGGTTGCTTATGATTTCAATAACCCTTCAATTTATGACATATACAGCTCGGCCAAGAAACTAATTTTACTTCAAGATCGAATGGAAAACAGAAACTTACGTAAAGAAAACGTAAAGTCCCAAAGAGACCACATGAAAAGACATGAAAATATTGCTTTAGACCTTTTAAGTCCTCTATCATATGATGAAAAAGCTTGTAAAAGACTGTTTGGAAGTATTCTGGAAATCACCCCTGCTAGCCTGAATGATTATTCACCTCCACTGATGACAAAACTCATTAAAAAAGAACCCACTACCACCATTTCTCCCATTCAAATTAGTCAAAATATGACTGCTATAACTCCAGGCTCCGAATCTATAGGCACTTCCACACTTGCTAGTTCAAATGCTTCAGGAACATCTCCATCTCCTCTTAAGTTCTCCAAACAACCATGGAAATCCAACTTGACTTCATCTTTAAGCCAACATTCTACTATTTCTTCTAATAGTGGTACCAATACCGTCACCAATTCCAATTCTAATAATTCCAAGTCCCAAATCACCGAATGTAATAACTGTCACACCCTTAAAACTCCTTTATGGAGGAAAGATGCCGACGGGAATACTCTTTGTAATGCCTGTGGACTTTTTCTTAAACTTCATGGTACTACTAGACCTCTTTCCCTTAAAACAGATGTAATTAAAAAGAGATCTTCAAGACGATCAACAATAAGCTCAAAGCTTTCTAATTCTTTACCAACGCAAAATGACGTTTCCAAAATAAAATTTTCAAATAGTTATACTAATAATTATGATACTTATGATTATAATGAACAAGTTAATTCAATTAACAGTCCACAAAACAATAATACTAATGGACCAAGATATAAAAATGTATTAATATTACCAAAACCTTCCTCCACAAATTCCAATTCAATTCCAATACCTAATAGAACTCCAGGTTCTGTACCTCAAAGTCCTGCTTCACCATTTTCAAACACTAATAATGATTATAACCAATCATTTAAAAGGAAAAAATCCGAGATTAATATTGCTAGAAAATATTCTACTACTTCATTAAATTCAGTAAGTTCACCTTATCAAATTTCATCAAGTTTAAGAAGAAATAGTAAAAGAAATTCAATCATTAGTACACCAAATTCTTTTACAAATTTAACCAGTAATAATATTAATTTATTAAATCAAAAAAATCAATATTTTGATAAACCAAATCTGAATAATTTCCAAAATAATGATACTAGTAGTGTTAGTTCATTTAATTCTCATCGACAATCGTTTGAGTCTTCAGCGGTAAAAGTTAAATATGATGTTGATATGTATGAAGAGCCGCCACAAGATTTAGATTGGTTGAAGTTTGAGATATAGTGTATAGTAATGTAGATAGACGTGAAACGTAAAGTGTTAATTCCCAATGGGAGAATAATGCTTAAGATGAAAATTATGCTCGTGATGAGATTAAATAATTCTAATTTGCAGCCATGAGCGATTCAGGGATTAAGCTTGAGTATAAGAGGCTACAACGATTCTATTCTCACCATCCTAGTAATATATGAATGGTGTCTATACTCTACCAATACCCGCTGAAGCATCTCCAGCATTTAAGGCATTCCTCTATACTGCGTCCCACTGTGCAGGCTGATCGTCTAGCCATCGTCTACCAGACCAATAGGCATCACATTGATTCTTGCATTATCTCTACATAAAAAGCACATAACCCCACCTAATCCTACCAGAATAACCCATACCAACCAATAATCACTCTACCACCTTTTCTCCCGCCCAAATACCCTCCAAGGTACTTTTATAACCATTCTCATCTCCCCCTATTTACGAGCTATACGATGGCCATGTGCACTATAAATCGCAGTCGCTGAAAAAAAAAAATTTTCATTCAATCAATCATGTCTACTAACTACAAAGTCGCTGATATCTCCCTTGCTGCCTTCGGTAGAAAAGATATCGAATTATCCGAAAATGAAATGCCAGGTTTAATGCATATCAGAGAAAAATACGGTAAAGATCAACCATTAAAAGGTGCCAGAATTGCTGGTTGTCTTCATATGACTATCCAAACCGCTGTTTTAATTGAAACCTTAGTTGCTTTAGGTGCTGAAGTTACCTGGTCTTCTTGTAACATCTTTTCCACTCAAGACCACGCCGCTGCTGCCATTGCTGCTGCTGGTGTTCCAGTTTTCGCTTGGAAAGGTGAAACCGATGAAGAATACTTATGGTGTATTGAACAACAATTATTCGCTTTCAAAGACGGTAAAAAATTAAACTTAATCTTAGATGACGGTGGTGATTTAACTACTTTAGTCCACGAAAAATACCCAGAAATGTTAGAAGACTGTTACGGTTTATCTGAAGAAACTACCACTGGTGTTCACCATTTATATAAAATGGTTAAAGATGCTGCTTTAAAAGTTCCAGCTATTAACGTTAACGATTCCGTTACTAAATCTAAATTCGATAACTTATACGGTTGTAGAGAATCTTTAATCGATGGTATTAAAAGAGCCACCGATGTTATGATTGCTGGTAAAACCGCTGTTGTTGCTGGTTTCGGTGATGTTGGTAAAGGTTGTGCTATGGCTTTAAGTGGTATGGGTGCTAAAGTTATTGTTACTGAAATCGATCCAATTAACGCTTTACAAGCTGCTGTTTCTGGTTACCAAGTCTTACCAATGGATGAAGTTGCATCTATTGGTCAAATCTTTGTTACCACCACTGGTTGTAGAGATATTATTACCGGTAAAGATTTCGAAAAAATGCCAAATGATGCTATTGTTTGTAACATTGGTCATTTTGATATTGAAATCGATGTCGCTTGGTTAAAAGCTAATGCTGAATCTGTTGTTAACATTAAACCACAAGTTGACAGATTCTTATTAAAGAATGGTAGACATATCATCTTATTAGCTGAAGGTAGATTAGTTAACTTAGGTTGTGCTACTGGTCACTCTTCATTCGTTATGTCTTGTTCATTCTCTAATCAAGTTTTAGCTCAAATTGCTTTATTCAATGTTGAAAACAAAGAATTCAGATCTAAATACCCTGAATTTGCTAAATGTGATAAATTCGATGTTGGTGTTCATTTATTACCAAAAATCTTAGATGAAACCGTTGCTAAATTACATTTACCACACTTAGGTGCTAAATTAGAAACTTTAACTGATAAACAAGCTGATTACTTAGGCTTAGCTAAAGAAGGTCCATTTAAAGCTGATATTTACAGATATTAGATGTGATCTATAATTGTTTGATTTTTTTTGTTTTAACTGCATCAACTGCATAATGACTTAATGATAAATTGGGTATATAATAATAAACGATTCCTCAACGGATAAAAATAGTGTTGTGATTCTGTTCTCTAATACGTATAATATGTCTAACTATAATACGCTTAGGTATAAAATGCCTAACTATGTAATACTTTGTCTTCAGCCACTCCTAGAGGTGAACCTTATAGAGATAGACCAGTTCATAGAAATTACAACCGAATATCAATTAAACACAATCAAGTTTATATTCTAAGCTATCTAAAGAATCCAGTTCAACCAGCCATGTTTTTCATCAAACCCACCTTTACTATATAATTCATATTCATGTTCTTCAACTTCCTCAAGACCAGTTTGAAGATCAGCTTCCTTTGGATCAACAAGTTTGGTCTTTTTAAAGAATTTCCAAAACAAGAATAAAAGAATATTAACAAATACCATAATATAATTGAAAATGAATGAAGTAGTAGACCAATACCCAGGAATGAAATTAGTGTAACCAATCATTACAACCATGAATATAAGCCAAACTAAAGCAAAATATACACCATATGGTTGAAACCATGCTTTGAATTGGAAAGCATTTCTGTCAATTCCTTGAGCTTTACATGCTCTATAGAACCCAATATAAGTAATGGTCATATAAACATAATTTAAAACTTGGGATCCAGTACAAATACTGACCATGTAACTTAAAACAGTTGAAGCAGTGTCACCCAATTGAAGTAATGAAAGTAAAGAAAATACAACCGAAAGAGCAATACAAAAGACTGGGACACCTTGGTTATTACATAAAGCAAATATTTTTGGAGCAAACCCTTGTTGAGCTAATGAATAAAGAACTCTTGAAGAACAGAAAACGTATGAATTACCAGCAGAAAAAGCTGAAGAAATCATAACAGCATTAACAATATCTGGGAAGACTTTAATACCAAAGTTTTCCATAGCAACAACATAAGGTGATGCAGCAGCATTTGAACCTAAAGTAGTAGCTTTTACAAATGCAGGATCGTTATAAGCAACTAAGATCCCAACAGAAAGAGCCCCACCAATATAAAAAAGAACTAAACGATAGAACACAGTTCTAAAAGCAACAGGTATGGTTTTCCTTGGATTAATTGCTTCAGATGCAACCATGGAAATATATTCAGGACCCACAACAGTGAAAGCAGCTGATGTCAAACCAGCTAAAATACCTTGAAATCTACCCAAGTCACCAGTGTGAATATATTGTCCCATTGGTCCACCTTCAACATTCCAGTTACGGAAACCATATACATCATGTTTTGGATTACCACCAACCATGGTAATGAAAGTAAAGAAAAGAAGTGCAAATAATGTAAACACTTTAGTAAGTGAAAGCCAAAATTCAGTTTCACCAAAATATTTGACTGCAAAAATATTAATCCCGGTATATAAAAAAATTTGAAGACATAAAGTAATAGCTGGAGAATAATCGTCTCTCCAATAATGAATCATACCATTAACAGCGACAATTTCAAAAGGTATAATAAGAGATTCCATTATATAGAAATTCCAACCACAAGCAAATTGCATAGCTTGATCAACAGTTCTTCCGGACATAGTAACGAATGGTGAGGCCACAGGTAAATAACTTACCATTTCACCAACACAAGAACTTGTTAAAAGCATAACAAACGTCCAGAATGAATAAGATAAAAATAGCGATAATGGACCAGCATTCAATAAACCAGTACCAATAGTAACAAATAGCGCCGTACCAATAGAACCACCCATTGCGATTAACTGAACATGCCTTTTTAATAATTTTCTATGTATAGTATTCTTTGGATTAACATAAAAGAAACCTTTTTTAACAAGGTTAGGACTTTCAGTAGAGTCTGAGTCGTGTATAGACTCCATCTCTATGTTCTTGTCTAAAACCTCTTTAGTAGGTTTATTAATTTCTATCATGATAAAATTGCAAAAAAAAATGAAAAACAGATAAACTTTTATATAAAACAGATAAGATTATTTTTTATAGATTAAATGTAGATTAGATATCATATTTATTGGAAGTTGTTGTACACCCAAGCCCAGGAAACTATGACCGAAAATGGAAATCATTCTCGATGACGACATAGTTTTTCTGACGTTTTGTTCGGAGGTGGGGAAGTCAGATTTCATCTTCAAGAATACGAACTTCCTAATTATATTACAGATGGCCACGTTATACACAATATGGGTATATGGCGATGAATATTACAACCTGATGGTTTAAAATTCTTTAATAAATATCTATCATGTCTATTAAAACGCAATCTACATACTGATTAATATTTTTCCGACAATAATCCTGGCTTGGTGGGAAACTCTGTCGGGTTTTCCTAATATATAAAAAAACCCTCAGGACCAATTAAATCGCCTTGCGGAACACGTTATCGGAAAAAGGCTGCACCTCATTGCGCCTAGAGAATCCAATTCAAAACTTTATCTTTGGTAGTTCTTTCTTTATGCGCACTATAATACTCATATTCATGCTCTTCTATCTCTTTCAAGCCAGTGACCAAATCTGCCTCTGCGGGATTCACCCTTTTAGTCTTTTTTAAGATTTTCCAGCCAAAGATAAGAATGACATTAACGAAAACCATAATATAATTAAAAATGAATGACGAAGTACTCCAGTTTCCCGGAAGGAAATTAGCATAGCCTATTATAGCGACCATCATTATGAGGAATACCAAGGCAAAAGACACAGAATATGGTTGATACCATGACTTATACTTGAAACTATCTCTATCGATGTTTTGAGCCTTGCACGCCCGGTAAAACGCAATGTAAGTAACACACATATATACGTAATTAAGAACTTGGGACCCGGTACAAATACTAACCATATAGCCTAACACCGTAGATGCAGTGTCACCTAATTGAAGTAATGATAACATAGAGAATCCAATAGCTACTAATATACAAAATATCGGAACTCCTTGTGGTGTGCAATAACCAAAAATTTTGGGTGCAAAATTTTGTCTAGCTAAAGAGTAAAGTACTCTGGAAGAACAAAATACAAAGGAGTTACCGGCTGAGAAGGCGGCTGTGATCATAATAGCATTAATTAAATGGGGGAGTCCTTTTATTCCCATATTTTCCATGGCGATAACAAATGGTGAAGATGCTGCATTCGATGCAGTACCATATACCGATACAAATAAAGGATCATTATAAGCGACCAAAATCCCAACTGAAATAGCGGCTCCCATGTAGAATATGATTAATCTGTAAAAAACATTTTTAAAAGCTATAGGCATGGTTTGACGTGGGTTTATTGCTTCAGAACATGTCATGGACATATATTCAGGACCAACAATGGTAAACGCTGCTTGAATTAAAGCATTTAAAAGACCTTGAAATCTTCCCTTCGCCCCAGTAGTAAAAATTGCCGCCATTGGTCCTCCTTCGGCTCCCCAGTTACTAAAACCAAAGGCATCATGTTTAGGATTACCACCTGACATAGTTACTAATGTGAATAAAAGTAATCCAGTAATAAGAATCACTTTAAAGATGGATAACCAGAATTCCGTTTCTCCATATATACCTACTGCAAATATATTTATAATAAGGTAGAGTACAATTTGTACACACAAGGTGATGGCTGGAGAATAGTCATCTCTCCAAAAATGAATCATACCGTTAACAGCGACAATTTCAAATGGAATATAAAGAGATTCCATCAAATAGAAATTCCATCCACATGCAAATTCTAAAGCTTGGTCTACTGTTCTTCCAGATAAGGTTATAAAAGGAGAGTCCAAAGGTAAATAGCTTACCATCTCACCAACAGCCGCTGTGGTCAATAACATGATAAAACACCAGAAACCATATGCGAGAAGTAAAGATAATGGTCCACTAAGTAAAGCCCCTCCAATACTTATAAAAACCGTGGTACCAATAGCACCACCCATTGCAATCAATGAAATGTGTCTACTTTTCAACCTTCTTTGAACTTTAAATTCCAGGTTAGCTTGAAAAAAGCTTTTCTTTTTTGACGTAAAACGGTCCGATGAGTTAATATCTTCAGACTGTACAGTTATGTCTTCATTTTTTTGTTCAGTCATAATATAGTTAAAATTTATGACGAACTGAGTTATTTATAACAAATTTTTATCCCGATTTGGTTCATATACAGATACTTATCGGAACCCAAATCTGCGGAGATTTTTTTTCTTTTTAGCGATTTAGTTTTATAATACGAAAATGGCGATAGTTTAAAAGCTCTTTTTTTTTAATATAGAATACAAATATATTAGAATTGTGTAGATATTGGTTTAGTCCAAGATTAGGTTCAGATTTCAAGATTAAGTTTACAAGCGAACTAAATGTTTAATTGTTATTTAAGTTTAACATATCTAAATTCCACGGAATTTGGGCCCAATTCCGAGATAGCTCGGAATTTTCAAAGCTTTGAAGTTGAGGCGCCCACTGATAACGGTATAACGAATCGCTCGATGTTTATTGGTTGTGACATATAGTACTAATATTTGGGGTGCATTAATATAACTGTAAACAGAGTTAGTGTGACTAATAAGGTGCATCTTGGAATAAATAGGTAAATACTGTAAATTCGTTATTAAGCCACTCTACCACAATACCGCCCTATTTCCGACCACCCCCACCGTCCGACCATCATCTCTTTAACACCATCCGACCTCCTACTACGGCTAACCAACCATCGTAATTCTTACCTTCACCAATTTTTGTTCAAGGCCCGGTTGGTGAACGCACGTCCCGCGTAGGCCACGCTTCTCGAGACGCACTGATAAGATAACCAAATGCTTCGTAGTATTTTATATGCCTCTGCAGTAGCAGCGGCCTCCATTCAATCCCCATTCCAATTCACCAAGGACTCATGTCCTATAAACCTTCCTTATAGTTGCCTCAACACTTCAATTATTGAAGACAGCTGCTGTTTCGAGGCCCCAGGAGGTATTCTCTTACAAACCCAATTCTGGGACTATTATCCTCCAATTGGTGATAATGACACGTTTACTTTGCATGGATTATGGCCCGACAATTGTGATGGAACGTACGAACAGTTTTGTAATCGTCAGCTCGAAGTGTCCAAGGTGTCAGAAATTTTGAAGAAATATGATACTGCCTTGTATGATGATATGAACAAGTACTGGAAGAACTTCAATGGTAACGATGAACTGTTGTGGGAACACGAATTCAACAAGCACGGCACGTGTGTCAATACCATTAACCCAAAATGTTATAATAACTTCAAAGAAGACCAAAATGTATACGATTATTTCAAGGTTTCTATGAATTTATATAAGAAGTTACCTACATTCAAATTCTTAGAAGCCGAGGGAATTGTTCCTAGCACAGATCAAACTTATACTAAAAAACAAATTCATGATGCTTTGACTAAAAATTTCGATGGAAAAGAGGTGTTTTTCAAGTGTAATCGGTATAATGGACTTCAGGAAATCTGGTATTTCCACCACTTGAAAGGACCTTTAACTGAAGAACAATTCCAACCAATTGACAGCTTGATGAGATCCAATTGTCCTGAAACTGGCATCAAATTATATCCTAAAGGGTCTTTAGGACAACCAAATCCTGGTAAACCTGGTAAACCAGCTCTAAAAGGGTACTTAAAAATATCTGATGGGTGTTTAATCTCTTCTGGTAAATATTACACTAAAGGAACTTGTGCTACATATAGAATTGTCAAATCAGAATTTGGCGGTTATAATTTGATCTCTAGTAAAGGTAAATGTTATATTGAAGATGGTGAGATTAAGTGCAGTAGAAAGCCAGTTAAGCTGAACCAATTCAATATGAAAGACGGGTTAATTGGGTACAATAATAAGTACACCTGGTGTATAGAAGGCGACAAAGACCAAAAGAGCGTTGTTTTGGGAGATTGTGGCTATCAAATTAAGTTTGAGGGTAAGTAGCCGTTTGGTGGTGCAGCGATAGTGTAGCGATGGTGTAGCGATGGTGTAGCGATGATACTGTCTGTTGTACCATTGCCGCTGAATGGTCGCAGATGTTAAACTGCTCTCTGATATTAGACTCTATAAAATACACATTAACGAATAATATCTCTAATTCACATGTTCGTGAAATTCACATCTGTAGTTCATCTACTTCAGCCGTGAGGGTTTAGAGCGGTGGCCAATAATTCGTATATCACCAATTCCCTAATGTCCTACTTCCTGTCACACGTGCTATTATCCAGTATCCCCTGTGTCATTCCCTAAGCACGGACTATTGCAACTCATTGGCTCTTCCATAAACGGCGTTTTCATAATAAAGTGTTAAAATCTCGTATATTGCGTACTGTATATAAACCGCAGTAGCCAAGTTGCAACTCGTACTTCAGCCCCATACAATCATAAGCCCTTACAACTGTATCTACTCAATTCACCGTAAATCCGCTCTATATCCCCCAAAGCACCAACATATCATCTATGGTCACACCGCAAGACTCTGCCACTTGCCCTTTACGGCCCCTCAACACCTCGTATCCTTATATGATCGTCACCAGTGTAATCATAACCAATCACTCATGCAGATCCCGCTTATCAAAGTATAAATACCCCCATCCCCGTCATAGATCCCCCCAAAAAACAAATACTATTATAATGTATATTCCTAGTAAGAAAACTCCCGTTACTTATGGGATTAGAGCTGTTCAACTTGTGTTAGCAATTATTAACCTTGGTTTGGCTAGTGGTCTCGTCTCAATATATGATTGGTCTAGACCCGAATATGTTCTTGCTGTCAGTGTCATCACCATTGTTTGGTTGATATGCATCTTTATTAAGTTTGGTGTTGATAGGAGCCCAACAATTGTGTTTGTTGTTGCCGAAGCACTTTTTTGGTTACTTTGGTTGGTAGCGTTTGCAATTATAGCAGATATCTTTGGTTCAGCTGACTGTGATGTGTATGATTATTATTATGAAGACACCAAGACCTTCTGTCAGATTGGTAAGGCCACAATTGCAATGGGTGTTATATTATGGTTGGTTTATTGCGTTAGTTTTGCAATTGTCATTGCTTATGTGCTTCTTCCAGCTATAAGATCAAAGCAGTTATTATACACCAACGAAGTAATGACCGGTGGGCTTTTCTTGAAATCTGTTCCAACCGTGTCACCTGATTTAGAGGCTGCTGGTGTTGTTGGTGGTGATGGTGGTACTACTACTACTGTTGCTGCCGCTGATACTGTTGAATCTCATCCAGAACCTGAAATCACTGCCGCTACAGATGAAGAGAAAGATGCCTCTCTTGATAAACAGCCTTCCTCAGATTTGGCTGAAACCAAATAGTCTGTTTTATACTGTGAAAATTAATATGTAATACCCATTTATTGAAGTAACGCAATCTTTTCTTGTTCTAAATCGACATACTTATTACGTTGTCTTTCTATTTCTTCTTTAACCTTATGTATATACACATCTAGCCTTGCCAACTCATCAGACTCGTCACCTCTACTGAAATCTTGATCTTGTTGGTCTTCGTCCTCAATTTTTTCAGGTAATAAATTGACTGGTGTTTTGGTTAAAAGAGCAAATGTGGCCTCTGTTGGTTCTTGGAAAACTAATTCATCATAAAGAACAGAATGGACTTCACCATTTTCTCTTGGAGGTGCTTTTGGATTAAATGGATGTAATTTAAGTCCATGGAAAATTTGGAAATTTTTTTCATTGATACCCAACTCACTTCCTGGATGGAAATGGATTTTGATGATGATTTCAAACTCTCCCCATCCCGTCTCTGTCACCTGATAAGGTGGATCTTCAATAGAACGAACGGGACTATCGTAGGTTTCATGTAATTTAAAGGTAACTCTTTTAATTAATGGTGTAAGATCGACATTGTCTAATACTGGCTTTAAGAATACTGTCCATTCATGGGTATGATCTGGAGGTGTTATGGCGGTTCTCATTTCATCTGTAAGTTTTCTGGCATGATTCCCGTATAATATTGGTACTGATACAGAAAGGTTTTTGATTCTTCTGTTGGACATGGTTGAAAACTTTAGTCGCGGTGAATGAAAACAAATTTAATGGCTGCGAAAAAATAAGAGAACTTCGAGTGTATCGTCTATTTAATTACTTAGGTACGAGAGGTTTCCAATCGGACATGGTTCTAGGTGGTGGAGGTGGAGGTCCTGATGATTTCTCTTCTGGTTCGTCTTTGGAGATCTTTGTTCCAGAGAGTGTAGTTGGTTTACTGGGCACAAGAGGTGTGATTTTAGATGGGCCGCTTGTGCTAGTAATGCCAGATGAAGTTCCAGTGGATGGACCGTTTGTAGTACCAGCAGAACGTTGAGGTGAACCAAGGTCCGTTGTTCCTATTTTAGCTCCTATGCCTGAATGAATAGCAGCCGGTTCTTTACTGTTTACCAGTGCTGTGCTTGAACCCAATGATGTAGCTGCAGGTGTGAAATTTGTGGCTTGATTTCTTGGTGGTAAAGGAACAGAATTAGTGGCTATGGGTGCTGATGTAGTAGCCATAGGGGTTCCTGATTTGTAATTAATGCCTGTAGGTGTTGGTGAAGCCCTTGGGGTGGCAGAATTAGATCTAGATGGGATTAAAGGTACCAGTGAGAACCCTATTGGAACCAGTCCAACTGCAGCTTTTCTAGCAGGTGGAGGTGGAGGTGGTGTTTGAGTGTTTATAGGTTCATTACCTAATTCTATGTCAGTTGGTTCCGGTGGTAATTTTCTAGGACCTCTTGAACGAACCAAATCAACTTCACTTGCCTTACGAGCTTGCGGAGGTGGTGGGACTTTCCTTGGACCAGCAGCATTTACAGGTCTTTTAGGTGGAGGTGGTACATTTAATTCATCTAGCAAATTCAAATCTTGTAATGCATCTATAGCAAAGTTTTCATTGCTTGATTCTTTACTGGAAACACTACTTATATCAAGAATTGAAGGAACATCTGTCTCACCATGTTCCTTTTTATACCTTTCATATAATTGAGCACTTAATTTCATCTTTTTATCGGCATCAACAAATTTAACTTTACATCTAAAAGTTGAATAGACAGGTTTATGGTCAGAAATCATTAAGTTTTGTATACAATTATAATTTAAAGGTACAATTGGATTTTCATCTTCTAAACTTCTAAATAAAATTCTATCAGTCCATGAAGGGACTCTTTGTTTTTCAGAAGTATCATAATTATTAGTTCCTTTATCATATTTATAAGTTGGATCAAAATTAATTGGGGTTTCAATAAATCCAGAAAATGCTCCTCTCTTAGATCCCATTTCATACAGCAATTGATCATATTGAAATAATTCATTATAATTTTTTTCTTGAACTAAACCACGAACCATTTCATTTTCTAAATTAATTCTATAATTTAAATCTCCAAACCAAATTATATGATCATGATCTTTAATATTCATATTTCTAACAAATGTTAATCCGTTCATAATAGTTGAATAATCATTATATCTTTCGACTACTGCATTCACACCAGCAGCTAAATGAGATGTTATTAATGAAAATGAAGTTGCACCATAATCAAATCTAACAGAACAAGCTCCTTTATTTGCAGCAATCCCTCCTAATCCTGTTTTCTTAGAAGAACCAGAAACTTGAGTTACAAATTTAACTTTAGATTTTTTAATGAAAAATAAAATCGTCATTGATGCAATTGATTCAGTTCTTAATAAAAGATACTGTTCATTTTGTGAATTTAATTGTTGTTCAATTATACTTGCCCATTTGGCTGGTCTTGAAGTATCAGCATTAAGCATAGAACCGGGGTTTAATTCAATCAATTCTTGCAATCCAATTGCGTAGATATCAGGTAATGGTAATTCTGAATTATTTGATGGGAATAACCATTCCGTAAAATCATATCTTGGATTTGGTAAAATTGCATGAACATTAAATGTACTAGTATAAATATAAATATCTCCATGAGTTGTAAAAGTATCTTCTTTTAATTTCAATTGTTCTTGAACAAAATCATTAACTGGATCATATATTTTAACTGCTTCACAATTTTTCAGATCATACCCTAATAATAAATCCATGGTTGATTGCTTTTTATTATCAACAAATGTATTTTGGTACATTCTTGAAACAGATTTAGTTACATCAGATAATGCACCTGCTAAATTCATTTTACCCAGTCTTGAAAATGATGATTTCAATGCATTGGTCCCAGTATAAATTTGAGAAATTGCATCACCATTATCGGCCCAAAGAGCATTATATCTAGTTAAAAATGATTCAGCATCGAACCTTGATACTTGTTGAGATTTAAGTATATGTTCTAAAATATTTTGACAAACCACTTGTTCTATAAGATTTGTTCTATCTAAACAATCTAAACAATTAACACGGAAAACTCCATCTTGACGAGTTACAACTTCGTTACTTTGACAATCATAAACAAAATAACCAAATTGTTCAAGGGAATTTTGAAGTAAAGGTAAGATTTTAGTAGCTCCAGAAAACCCACCACTTTGTTTAGTTTCATGATGGAAATCAAACTCACTATATAATAATTCATCATTTCTATCACAGTGATCATATAAAGTTTTATATCTATTTGAAACGGCCACTTCAGCAGGTTTTGTCTTTGAAAGTAAATTTACTATATGACAAACTCCATATTTGGAACAAACATCTTTAAAATGTTGATTGAAAACTGGTTGAGTAGCTTCAGCTGATCTAGTTATAGTGATTTTTGGATTAATTAATGTACTATCTTGTTCCCAAAATGCTGGTACAGACCCTCTAATCTGAATAAATGAAAATATAGAATCCTTACTTTGATTATTAAATATAAACTCAGTTTCAACATAATTTGCAACATTCCCATTATCATCTATACCTCTGGCATTGAATCTTGTACCGGCTCTTTTCCAAGATTGTTTTGAGATAATGGTTATAGAATCATTTCTACCTATATTAACCGTCTTAGCAAACCCTCTTATAACGGTAGTTAAGAACTTGTTGTCTTCTAAAATAGACTGACCAACCGGTTCAAGATTCGATTTATACCTAAATAAACCTTCCATCATAAACGAATTCCACATGTATTCTTGCAGGTAATGTTGAAGGTTAATTTTACCCTTTGAGGTGGAAATTCCACGATTTTGAAGTAAAGAAGTAAGGTCAAAATCATTGGAATAATAGAATGAACCACCAGAAAGAAGTTTCCGGAGCTCTGTACAAGGATGAGGTTCAGTTGTGTATGAGTTTGGCTCATCATCTTCCAAACTACTTATAGGCATTCCATTGGAATCTAAGGTCTTAAAGTCCCACGTATCTCTTGTTAATGAGATGAAATCAACAGAATAGATTTTATCAACGGTTTCCTCATAAACAGGATTGGCTACATTGACCAAAGCACCAGTTATAACAGCTAAGAAAACCTGGTTATCAACATTTATAAGACCTAAACAACCGTGAATATCTCGTGATATTAACAGCCTAAACCCATCTTCACGGGTGATTTTTTCATTGGGACTTAATTCAATGGCCACCACAGGTTCATGGGATCTTCGGCTACTGGTTTGTCGAAACAATAACGTATAAGTATCCGAGTATATCCCTAATGTCCGGGGATTATCTTTATAGATAAGTTTCATCTAACGAGCAACTTGATCTGTTGTGCGCACCCGCATGTTAAAAACCTCAGTGAATTTTTCAGTGTGGTGTGTGCACGACCCTGGAAAAAACAAGTATAAATTGACTACACATTTCCTTGTAAACTTCCCCCTTTGTATCACCCCCTTTATTGTATAATGTCTAATAAAATTGTTTACATAAGAAACGTCCCGTTCCAAACAACAGAAGATGAACTCTCTGAGTTACTTAAGGATTATAACGTGTAAGTTCTACCTTAGTTTCATTTTTTTTGCAGCCATTTACTGCTGTTGGTGAGCTATATCCATCCACTAGACTCTAGTCATTAACACTCTTAGTAAAAGCGTAATCATCCCCAGTCACACAATCATCTTAAGCAGCCACAGAAGGAAACCTTTAGGCATTGCTTATGGTGAATTTGAGTCTCTGGAAGATGCTAAACGGGCGATTACTGAACTTAATGGAACCAAGATTCATGATAGAATCATTTACTTGAAGCCGCATGTTCCATTGACTTCAAAGGAATCGTCTGTTGTTGTTCCTGAGTTTTCTTTGGATACGATTTATATTCCAAAAATCTATGGGAATGTTACAGATGAAGATATTAGAAAGGCTTATAGTGAGTTTAATCCACTGAAAATTTATGTTTTCAAGGAAAAACCATATAAGAAGCCATCATTCTTTAGATCTGCTACTAGTAGTGCCTTGGTTACCTTCAGTAATGAGAAGAAGTTAGATGACTTCTTTGGTGAATTGAAGAAGATCAAGGTCAATGGTAGACATGTTGGAATCAAGCCAGCCCATTTGTCCAAGATCGCCAAGGTTATTGCAGCAGAGAAGAAGGAAAAGGAGAAGGAAAAGGAGAAGGAAAAGGAGAAGGAAAAGGAGAAGGAGCTGGAGAAGGAGAAGCTGGAGAAGGAGAAGCTGGAAGAGCCGGAAACTCAACAGCAAGATGGCCCTACTGAAGCAGAAGCAGAGGCTAAGGCTCAAGAAGTGAAGGTCCAAGAAGAACCTGGGGCTCAAGAACCTAAGGCTCAAGCTGAATCTGAACCTAAGGCCACCAATTCGAACTTAGAGAGTAATTAGTTTCAATAAACAGAAGTTCATTATATTTATACACGTTTAATAAATCATCTATTCTTGGGTCTTTTGAGAACCACGTAATAAACCAGTTCTTCTGGCAGCAATTAAACCTGCTTTTTGACCTGGAACAGCACCTCTAGAAATAGTTGAAGCTTTACCAATGTGTTGATGGTTACCACCACCATGAGGGTGATCAACTGGATTCATAGCGACACCTCTGGTCTTTGGCCATGAGTTTCTCTTGACCTTGTATTTGTGGAATGCTCTACCGGCTTTTAATAATGGTTTATCAATTCTACCACCACCAGCAACAACACCAATAACACCTCTAGCATCAGAGTTTAAGACTTTTTTAGCACCAGATGGTAATTTAACTCTAGTTTTACCTTCATCTGGGTTGTGTCCGATAATAATAACGTAGTTACCAGAAGTTCTACCTAAAGCACCTCTGTCACCAACTTTTTCTTCAACGTTAGAGACAATGGTACCTTCTGGCATAGAACCTAAAGGTAAAATGTTACCAATGTTTAAAGAAGCTTTTTTACCAACGTAAATAAATTGACCGGTGTAGACACCTTCGTTAGCAATGAAAGTTTCTTCTCTTAATTTGTATTTGTAAGGATCACGGAAGACAACTTTAGCTAATGGAGCACCTCTACCTGGGTCGTGAATAATTTGTTTAACGACCCCACGGGTGTAACCGTGACGTTCGGCATAATCTAAAGTTCTTAACTTGGCAGCACCTTTTCTACCTTTGGTATGAGAGGTGAAGATAGACCCAGCACCTTTTCTTTGATTACGAATAACTCTACCTAAATATTGTTAGTATGGAGATTTGAGATTTCTACTTTGACTAATGATTTTTCAAGGCTTCAAATTGGTTTTTTTTTCTGGATAGGATTATTCACTTTCATATATTTTACATAATGAATATTGGTTTAAGATTAATAACCATTTAGGGCTCTTTTAAACAACATAAAATGCTGTGTTGAAATTTTTCACGAACATAAAATATTGATGACAACATTATAAAAAAAGGGAGCATTAAGGCTTGGAGTTTACATATTTCATATTCTTCATGATGTAACTGAATTCCATCAACTTATTCATAGTCTTTCGTATCTTATTTCTGTTATTGACATACCCATTCTTGTTAAAGATAATAAAAATCTCACTGAAAAATTTTTGGAACTATGTATGTGATGAGCGCACGACCACACTTTAGTTAACTGTGCACACTTTTTGTGCGAAATGTTAGGGCTTGTGCCCTCATTATCAACCAAATTAAGTGACATATTTTTATGTATGCAAGCCCTCTAAGATTAAACCAATTTTATAACAATATACATTTCATTTAATATATATTACAAATACTACAAAAAACAATCAATAGAAAAAGGTACCTGGAATTTCTACCCTCGAATTATCGTGAACCTTTTCATCAAAGGAATAAGATCTCAAAGTTGATAATTCTGAAATCTCTTTGCCTGTTCCATCATATGCTATACCGGTTTTAGCATCAAATACAATCTTTCTTGTATCTTCTGGAACAAACTCTGGATGTTTATGAATAAAATCTAATTTTTCTTTTTGCAATTTAGCTTCTATATCTTTAGGACATCCAACAACTTGAACGCTAACTTCACCAATTGAAGATCTTGGAACATTTTCTTCATTTAAATTTGGTGTTTTAGTTGAATAACCATAATATGATTGATCAAGTTTACTTGGTTTAACTCCACCAAGACTTGTTGAAGAGCTTGTGGCATTTCCTACAGAATCAGCAGAATCAGTAGATTTTTTGGCTGCAAAAATTCCACCACCAATTCCAGCGGCTGTTGCTGCACCAGCAGCTGCTGTAGCTGCACCTAAACCACGAGAGCTATCCTTGAATTCAACACCTTTATCGTCAACTCCGGAGAAGTCACCAGTACCAGGATCTTTAGGATCTACAATAGATTGACTTCTGGTGTTGGCTGGAGTTGGATTTAAAGCTGAAGCTGAAGACGAACTTCTTGCTTTAGAAGCATCATGAGCGGCATTTGCTGCTTTCACACCAGCATCATAGGCTTCTGAAACAACATCGTTATCTTTATTTCTAGATTTAGCGGCCATTGAAGCTGCAAGTGCTGCTGCACCGGCACCTACAGTTCCAGTAGCAAGGGCTTCTTTTCCAGAAATTGGTTGAGTAGAAGCTTTAGGATCAAAATGGTCAGAACCATGACCTGCTGTTCCTGTTTTAACTTCTTTACTGCCAGTGGCATTAATACTTTTTGGGTCCTTAGTTTTAGTTGAAGAGCTTGGTTCTTCACTAAAACTGTCTAAGGAATTATCTAAATCGGTAGTTAATTCTTCTGGACTAAGTGGTTTAGTGGTATTAGCAGAAGCACCTTTAGTTGAAAGACCTCTAGAAACACCATTATTAGATCCAGTAGAACCACTTTCTTTAATAACTGGAACAGCACCAACACCAACACCTTTACTAGTTGATGTACCAGTTCCAACTTCTTTGCTAGTTGGTGCACCAGTACCAACTTCTTTGCTAGTTGGTGCACCAGTACCAAATTCTTTGCTAGATGGACCTGTTGAACCAACCTCTTTGTTGACTGGTTCTCTAGTAGAATTGATATCTTTACTAGTTGGATCCTTAGCAGAAGATGACTTTTTATCTTTGCTAGAAGCTCCTGCAAGGGCTGCACCTCCAAGAGCTGCACCTCCAAGAGCTCCAGCAGCGACACCTGCGCCTAAGCCAGAACTTGTACCTTTATTTGCACCAGAACCAAAACCTGAATCACCAGCTGTTGCATTTGTGGCATACGATGCAATACTGGAGTCTCTATCAGCTTCAGTTTCGGGTGGAATATCACAAATAACATTATTATTTTCGTCTCTGACAACACCAGCTTTAGTGTCAATCTTTAACTCTTTAATGGTGGCCAAAATATCAGGTCTTGATTTAAGTGAAAATACAACTCTATTAGCAATTTTACCAGCTTCATGATCATCTTTAGTACCTTTGACGGTTACTACAATATCAGAATCACTTCCAGTTGGTTCCTTCTTTGAGGATGCTTTAGAATTTTCTAAGTTCTTTTCATTATTCTTATTAGAATAAGCAGTTGCAGCTGCCCCGGTGGCTGCTACTCCGGTTGCGGCTCCAACACCATTAACCCCACCATTTCCACTACCATTAGTAGCTTCTGTTGGGTATTGTGAATGGCTTTGTGAATCAAAAGTTGAATTCTTTTCTTGTGGAGGACTAATATTTCCACTATACTTGGAAGATTTTTCTTTATTCTTAGCTGCTGCAGCTCCAACACCAAGAGCTCCTAAACCAGCTGCCAACGCACCTCCAACAGCAATACCATGGTTATCTTTACCATGTTCTTGTTTTGAAGTATAATCATCAGCAGAAGTACCTCTAGAAACATCATTTGATTTAGGATCAGAAAATTGAGAAGTATTTGGAGAATCACTAGATCCAACAGATGGGAAAGTTGCAGAGGCTGTGGAACTGGTACCATCTGCATCAATCTTGTAGACTTCTTTAGTTTCAGCATTAACAATCAACTTACCAGATGATAAGTCTACACCTTGGGCTTGAAGTTCCTTAGATGCTTTTCTAGCTAAACGAGCTGCAACTTCTTTATCTTCAACACCGATAACTTCAACGATTAATCCAGTTTTAACTGATTGAGGTGACTTATTTAAAGAAGTTGGTGATGAACCACTAGTAGCTGCCATTGCAGTTCCTGCTGCAGCGCTAGCACCAACTACACCAGCAGTACTAGAGTAATCATTATAATACTGACTTTGATCATCAGAAAGATCAATAGTACCTTGGACTTGACCAGCTTCATGAGAACCTTTTATATAACCAGCGTTATAAAGTTCATCATAATCCTTTTTACTTAAATCTCCGTATTTATCTTCATCTGAATCACGGCTGAATGGTTTAGAAGCTAAACCAAGAGCAGCCGCGGCGGCTACACCTGCACCACCAATGGCAGCACCAATACCTTTATTACCAGCTGGTTGTGCGACATCGACATCACTCGATTGCGACTTTTTTGCAGCCAATTCTTTTTCATTGGAATTAGGATCAAGAGACTTGGTGTGAGATACATCTCTATTCACATCATCTGAACCACTTACATATGGGTTGGTGTACAGACCTGAGTCACGTGAACTACTTAAACCCTGGTTTTTTTTTTTTCCTTCTTGAGCAACATCAATCATTGATCTTGGATCAGATGTATGATGTTCTTTATTATATTGGTCTACTTCTCTTTCTTTTGCCTTAGCTCTATCGATACTGGAGGCACCAATAGTTGGTTCCGGACCTTTGGTTTCAGTCAATTTTTCGTCGGCTGATGGGTCTAAAGAACCAGAATGTTTAGGAGCTTTGGCTACGTCATCGTAACCTTCAACTTCTTCAATCATATTCTTATCATGACTATCTTTATACTTGTTGTAACCAACGGCTCCGGCGGCTACACCGAGGGCTGATCCAACACCGGCAATTATACCGGCTTTATTTGAATAGGCTTTTGGTGCATTAGCATCAGAATAACTAACATCAGCATTATCTGATTCAAGACCAGGAACTCTTTGAACATGATCACTAGGTGTTTCATCAGTTTTTTCATCAAATACAGATACACCTTTATGTTTAGGTTTATCGGCCACATCTTTATAGTTGGCAACATTTTCAACAAGATTATCAGAACCAGTAGTAGGTTTAGAAGAGTCATAACCAGTTGTTTGTTTAGAAGAATTGTAAGAATCGCTTGATAAATCCTTAGTTTCTCTAGGAGATTTGGATTCTCTGGCAGCAGTACTACCAAAAATTCCACCCATACCAAGAACACTACCAAGACCAGATTTAGAACTGGATTTTGATGGACTTTCAACAGATCCAGCATCACCAACACTTTTATTTGGATCAGCAGTGGTGGATGAAGCTATTTTAGAAGCATCTTTATTATAGCTATCGCTATCTTTCTTTGCAAGTTTGTCAAAATGCTCTTTGGTGGCCTTATTTTTACCAGCTTCGTATGCGCTGTTGATAACTAGTTCATCTTCTTTAGAAATTGAACCTTGCTTACCATCTTTATCTTTAGAACCTATTCCAAAGGCTCCAGCGGCAACGGCACCTACAGCACCCAATGCACCAGCAGCACCCGCAAACATACCTGGTTTACTAGATGACATTTCACTATGCGCGGTGTCCTTATCATCTGCTAATAAACCACCTTCTTCATAAGCAGCAGATTTGGCACCTTCTTTATAACTACTATTTGTAACTCCTTCTTCATAAGCGGAATCGTGTACTTTAGGATCTAATGATTTAGATTGTAAATCAGAAGGTCCAGATGGGCTTGCACCTGCTGTAACTCCAGCAGATGTTGCAGATGTTGCACCAAATGCAGATGCGGCAACAGTTGGATCTTTACTACTAGCATTGGTATCTGAACTTGGTTTAGAACCAACATCACTAGATTTAATAAATGCTTGGGCATCAGTTTCGGAACTATATGAATGGCCTGCATCGTAGGCACCGGATTTAACACCGGCTTCATAACTTTCATCGACTTCTTTAGGCTTATCAGATAACCCAACTAACTTTTTAGCAGTGGCAGCAGCGGCAGCGGCACCAGCAGTAACACCACCTACAATTCCAGCAGTTTGTGCAGCAGATCTGTCTGAAGTTTGTGGAGGAGTCTCACTTTGAGGGCTCTTTAAAGCGGTGGTGGACGCATTATCAAGAGAATCAATGTGATTTCTGGTATCTTCAATGTTTTTATTGACACGATCTATCTCGGTATCGTAATCAAATTTGTCACTTGAAGGTGGAACACCAGCTACACCAGCACCAGCAAGTTCTGATTTTGCAGCGGATTTATCAGAAACTTTCCCGGATTTATCTGGGGTTTGATCGGATTTATTAATGTTAACATAATCGTCATCCATAGACATTTCTGGAGTAATATCATCATAACTTGATTTCTTGTTGACATTTTTAGAGTCTTTTTTGGAGTCTATTACATGTTTTGCAGCCAATGCAGCTCCTGCAGCTCCTGCAGCACCAACCGCTGCAGCTGCGGTACCATATGCGGCAGAATCATGGTCTGAATCGCGAGATTTTGCAGCCAATTTTTCACTATCAGTACCAGTATTTTTACTAGAATAATTCGAGGAACCTGCAGCAGTAGCACCACCTACAGCAGCAGTAGTGCCAGCAGAGTTCTCATCAACAGCAGAAGAAAGACCATCGGAATTAAAGGTGGACTTATTCTTGCTATGCTCTTTTGCGGGGTCGAGAGTATCACCTGTTGGTGGGGTTCCAGTGGCTCTTTGTCTAGCTTCTGCAACTCTTTCTTGTCTACCATCATCATCATCGGATTCTTCAGGTTCTGATACGTATCCAGATGGTTTTGTCTTTAAATTACGCTCGACAGGAAGCTCAGCAAAAGTTGCTTCATTTAATTCATCGTTCTTTTGGCCGTAATAACCACCTTGAGTATCATTTGGATCATAAAAGAAGCCAGTTCCTTCTTTAATATTAGCTTCATTACCATATCTAGGACGTTCATTGGCATAAATGTTATCTTTTGATACCAAAGTCTCATCCAATGGTTTTTTTTCATTTGAATAGTCACCAGCAGGGTTCTTATCGAGAGGAGACCTATTAATCTTTGGAGGTGTGGATACAATCTTTCCTTGGGCACCAGTAGCAATTATATGATTCTTTCTTGACAATGGAGAACCGGCATCTCCAAAAGATTGATCATAAACCCCACTGGTATTTGGTGTATGGGTAGAATGTGGGGATGAGGTAGACTTCGAACCAGCTTTATAACCTTCATGATAAGCTTCGTCTACAACAGGAGAAGATTGAGAAGATTTAGAACTTGATCTAAATCCATAACCTTTCAATTTCTTACCAAAGTTCTTCTCTGCTTTCTTTTGACCTTCAATGTAAGCAGACTCTACCACTTCCTCAATATCAGCAGCTTTTGGAGAGTCAACTTTGGGGGATTTACTCTTTGAAAATATTCTTTTAATAATGTTTGGTGAATTTGAATTTGACATTATTAAAAATTAATTAATTTAGTAGCAATTGACGGTTTTAAATCAATTTCAAAAATTAATTTAAACTATTGGAGATTTATCGATGATAGCAAATTTGAAATTTCAGGGCTCGCTGATGAAATTTCAGTCAGCAATGAAACTGAGATGGCCGTGTATTGTTCATATTTTTTTTAAAAAAAAATGATAATTATGATGTAATTGAGTAAATAGAGATGTATAGATTGATAAAACGTGCAGACATTTTAATATTAATTTACTAAAAAAGAATTACTATATGTATAGAAGGTATTAAAGCAAATTCAATACCAACCCTGTGGTGGTAGGGTGCGAAGTGGTGCGACAGAGGACTTAGATAGCAAATGAGGTGTCCTTATGCATGCGATGACCAGGGGTTTAATGGGGGTGAATAAGACTAATAGTGACTGGCTTTGTATGGACGTTATTTTAGACTCTAATTTAATTGTCGATGTCTGATTATTTTGTATATATCTTACCCGCAATGCGATTTTAACTTTTAGCACTAAAAAATGGCTGCAAAATTACGGAGCAACGTTGCTCCTATCAACCAAGTACTTCCTGAACATCCACAATGATGAAATGATTTAAGAACTTTAGCAATTGGATTTTAAATATTAATAGTAAATCATCGATACAATCACCGATATTCAGGTACTCTATTTGGTTTATTGTATACTAATCTTGTAACCAACCATTCTAAACTTTCACGAATCCCTTGATTCTCAAGTACAGAAACTGGTAAAAGTTTCAGATCGGTGGCTTCAAGTTCACTAACCAATTGAATAAATACCCCAGTTTTTAATGTTACTAAATCAATGGCTTGTGGTAAGTCCTGCTTATTAGCCATCATCAAGATAGGTACATTAACCATATTTTCCCAATTATTGGATGCACTCCCCCAATTTTCATCGTGTGTTAATTCTTTAAGAGTTTCGTAACATTCTTGAAATCTATCGGTATCGGTTGAATCTATTATGAAGATGATCCCGTGACATGACTGAAAATATCTTGACCACATTGATCTTAATGATTTTTGTCCTCCTAAATCCCAAAACTTGAGATTGATATTATTGAACGATAAATGACTTTCTGTGTTGGATTCGTAACGAATTGTGGTGGTATTTTGGCCAACTGTTGGTAAGATTCTTTTCGATTTCAATGTTGATGTCGTATTTTCGGCCGGCTGTTTTTTCCCCTTTGAGTCGGGTTGTGGATAAAGTAATTTGATATGTTCAAGGAATGTGGTCTTTCCAGCATTGTCGAGTCCTAGAATCAACACATTGTATTGCTCCCTCTTGGTATATTGCGTATACAAAGAAGAAGCCAAGTGGAACATGCTGCGCGTTTTCGGATGGGTGCGGGATGTTTAGTTGGATCTCGAAAAAATAAAATTTTCAAATTTTTCACTTCTATTTTTTTCAATGAAAAGTATGTACGGTGATGATCTTTTGATAGGGACAACTGATACTGATGAAGAAAAGTTGTCTTAGATAGTAGAAACTTCTGAGTACTAACAGATAGGTTTAGGATGATTATTTTGAATATGCTGTGGTGTTGGTGCCATGCCTTTGTTTCTTGGCTCGTATGGCAGTAATGCTGGACAGCTGGAGACATTGGTGGATGTCCGATATGTATGTGTGTATGTCTTGTAAATGTTTGTATTGGTGGGGGTGGCTGTTTTGTGTCTGTTGTATGTGAATTGTATCTGTCTGGCGCCTGGCTGGTATCTACTTCATACCTGTAAATAGCCTGTATACTCTTGCAACATTGCACCTTTACCATTGAGCCTACCCTACACCAACCCATTTTAACCCGTTATATACCTTTGACCCGCCTTCTATAACACTTTAAGCCGTCTTTTGCTTCGTCTCTAAGCCCCTTCGCTAGAGCCCATCGCTGAGGCCCATCGCTGCCCATCCTCTGCTCACCATGTCGTCATCGCATCTCGCACTCTCACAACCATGCTTGAATCCATCTCATCGGTCATATCGTCGTATCTATCCATAGACGACCCCGATTTCACCCTTTCAAAGTTCATATCGAATCTATTTGAACAAGCAAAGTCCGATGATCCTAAAACTCCGTTGAAAGCTCGGTTTAAAAACCAATTAATCTCTAATGGTGGTGAATTTCCTGATGAATTTATAGATAAGGTATTTGAAATCCTTTCACCTACTGAAATCAAGATCAAAAAGGAAGAAGAAGAGAGTTTCACCGCTTTGTCTATTCCTGATAAGAAGGTTGAGTTTAATGAAAATAATCACGAATTCAAACCAAAGGTAAAACAAGAGTATACTATTGAGACTGTTGAAGAAGGTCAAATATACAAGGGAACAGTCACTAATATCCGAGATTTTGGGGCATTTATTCAACTAGGTAAATCCACAGGGCTTTGTCATATCTCCCAGATGTCCTATAATGGTTCCAGAATACGACTGCCCCACGATATAGTTAAGTTACAACAGCATGTGTACGTCAAGGTTACTCAGATCACACAAGATAGAGGAAGGTCAAAAGTATCTTTAACTATGAGAAATATCGATCAGTTTAGTGGAATTGAAGATGATAATAGAGGAAGGCCAGCGATTAAACAAGAACCTAGGGCTAAAAGAAGACTTACTTCTCCAGAAAAATGGGAAATCAGACAACTCATAGCCTCCGGTGCTGCTAAGCCTGAAGATTATCCTGAACTCAACGAACTCCCCACAGTTGAAGAACATAAGCAAGTTGAAGAAGAAGTCGATATTGCACTTAACTTCAAAGAACCCAAGTTTTTGAAAGGTCAAACTACGGCACAAGCATCGCTAGAACCACCTCAGATCATCCGAAATCCTGATGGGTCAATGCAAAGAGCAGCTCTACAGGGCTCAACTTTGGCAAAAGAATTCAAAGATAACAAAATTAAAGAGCAAAAAGAACGAAACAAACAACTACAACAAAACTTTGACCCGTTAAAATCCAATCAGCAAGCTCAAAATAAGCCTAAAGAATGGAAACAAACACAGAAAAATGTTTCTTATGGGAAACGAACAAGTGAACCGATAAAGAAACAAAGAGAATCATTGCCTGTATTTGCTATGAGACAGCATCTAGTAGATGCTATTGTTAAGAACCAATTCTTAGTTATTGTAGGAGAAACTGGGTCTGGTAAAACAACTCAAATAGTCCAATACCTTGCTGAAGAAGGCTTCAATAATGGACCTAATGGCTCTCATAAAATAATTGGATGTACCCAACCAAGAAGAGTTGCTGCAGTTTCTGTTGCTAAGCGTGTAGCTGAAGAAAGAGGTACACGATTAGGTACAGATGTTGGTTATACTATTAGATTCGAAGATAATTCTAATTCAAACACTAATATCAAGTATATGACAGATGGTATGCTTCAAAGGGAAGCCATTAATGATCCTACTATGAGTAAATACTCAGTGATTATGTTAGATGAAGCTCATGAACGTACCATTGCTACAGATGTTCTTTTTGCATTATTGAAAAAGGCCGGTTCTACTAATCCTAATTTGAAAGTAATTGTTACTTCTGCAACTTTAGATAGTAAGAAATTTTCTAAATTTTTCAACGATTGTCCTGTTATCAATATACCTGGGCGTACCTTTCCAGTTGAAATTCTTTATACTAAAGAACCAGAAATGGATTACTTATCGGCTGCTTTAGATTCAGTTCTTCAGATCCATGTAGCTGAACCTGAAGGCGATATTCTTGTGTTCTTAACTGGTCAAGAAGAAATCGACACTAGTTGTGAGGTTTTATATGAAAGAGTACAATCTTTGGGTGATACAGTTGATGAATTAATTATATTACCCGTATATGCTTCACTTCCATCTGAAATGCAGACTAAAATCTTCGAACCTACACCAAAAGGTTCTAGAAAAGTCATTTTAGCTACAAATATTGCTGAAACTTCTATTACTATTGATGGTATCAAATATGTGATTGACCCTGGGTTTGTTAAAATTAATGCATATGATCCAAAATTAGGTATGGATTCTCTTAAAGTTACTCCAATTTCCCAAGCACAAGCTAATCAAAGAAGTGGACGTGCTGGTAGAGTTGGACCTGGTAAATGTTATAGATTATATACAGAAAAGGCGTATAAAGAAGAAATGATGCCAAATTCAATACCTGAAATTCAAAGAACAAATTTATCATCTACCATATTACTTTTGAAAGCCATGGGTATTAATGATTTGGTTCATTTTGAATTTATGGATCCACCAAAAATTCATACTTTATTAAGCGCTTTGCAAGATTTATATGCTATTGGTGCTTTAGATGATGAAGGTTACCTTACACATTTGGGTAAGAGGATGAGTAATTTCCCAATGGAACCAAAATTAGCTAAAACATTGATATCTTCAGTCGACTTTAAATGCACAGAGGAAATCTTGACTATTATCGCCATGCTTTCAGTTCAAACCATCTTTTATAGACCAAAGGATAAAGCACAATTAGCCGATCAAAGAAGAGTAAGGTTCAACCACACATCTGGGGATCATATCACGCTATTAAATGTATATAAATCATGGGTTCTTAATGGATATGCTAAAACATGGTGTAATGATAATTTCATTCAAGAAAGAAGTCTTAGAAGAGCTCAAGAAATTAAAAACCAACTCGTTAAGATAATGCAAAAAAATAACTTTGAATTAATTCTGTGTGGTTTGGATTACGAAAAAGTTATCAAATCATTTTGTGCTGGATTCTTTAAACATGCAGCCAAAAGAGATGGTCAAGAAGGAGGCTATAAAACATTAGTTGAAAATACTTCTGTATATCTTCATCCCTCTAGTAGTTTACAAAACAAAGATCCAGATTATGTGTTGTATCATACATTAGTTTTAACATCACGAGAGTATATGCATATCTCAAGTGCCATAAATCCTGCATATCTAGTAGAAGCAGCGCCTAATTTTTACGAAAAACAAGATCCTGGCGCCAAAAAGGGTAAGATTGTTCCATTGTACGATAAATACCATGGCGAAGAGACTTGGAGACTTAGTTCACATTTAGCAAAGAAGAGGAAAACGCTAGATGAATTAAGTAATCATTAAACAATAGGAAAGCGAAAGCTATAAAACAATAGCGGAACAAAAAAAGTTGCGTGTGCGGCATAGCATTTCTCCGCGATAATAATTTTTCAGATGCATCTCAAAATTATAGCCTAAGAACTATGAGAACTTCTAAATTCGTTAAGGACGCCAAGGATGTTCTTAATGATCGAATAAGTCTTTATAATACCACACTGGATGTGTCATTATCAGGAATCAAACCTCTTAGAAAGAAATTTCCCGCATCAGAATCCATTACTCCAGCGTCAACTAACGAATATGATTCTATACTTCCATGTGAACCACTCTCTACAAATGAAAAGGGTGAGTTTATTGATTCTAAAGGTAGAAGTGTCCTTTTAAAAGGTATAAATGTTGATGGGGCAGCAAAATTGCCTGTAGAACCATACATGCCCACATATAAAGGCAATGCTAATGACCCAAACGACATTTTTTTTGAAGGTGATACTGTAAGTTTTGTCGGAAGACCTTTCCCATTAGAAGAAGCAGCACTGCATTTCAAACGTATCAAATCATGGGGATATAATGTTATTCGGTATATTATTACTTGGGAAGCCATTGAACATGAAGGTCCGGGTAAATACGATGATGCATATATAGACTATACCAGCCAAGTATTGAAGATAATTCATGAAGTTGGAGGTTTGTACGTATTTATTGATCTTCATCAAGATGTTTGGTCCCGTTATTGCGGTGGTAGTGGTGCTCCTATGTGGACTTTATACGCAGCAGGCTTAGATCCTAAAAAATTTGCTAAGACAGAAGCAGCTCTTTTGCATAATGAACCAAGATTTCAAGCTGATCCTGACCTGTTTCCTAAAATGATTTGGCCAACAAATTATAAACGTTTAGCAGCAATGGTGATGTTTACTCTTTTCTTCTCTGGTAAGAATTATTTCCCTCATTTGAAACTTGATGATGTTAATATTCAAACCTATTTACAAAATCATTTTTTCAAAGCCATTCACTATTTTTGGTCCCAAATAGTTGCACAAAATCCCAAAATGATTAAAGATGGAACTTTAATGGGGATGGAAACTATGAATGAACCAAATAGTGGACTTATTGGACATCCTCACCTTAATAATTTACCTGATCATCAACAATTAAGAGTTGGTACAACCCCAACAGTCTATCAATCATTAAAGTTGGGTATGGGTTTTCCATGTGAAGTTGATGTATATAAGATTACATTGGCTGGACCACAAAAATCTGGTTCTCAAATCGTCGATCCAGAAAATGTTAGAGCCTGGTTAAGCCCAGAAGATGCTAAAGAAATTGATAAACGGTATGGTTGGACAAGAAATTCTGATTGGATTTTGGGTGAATGTATTTTTCTGCAAATTGGAATCTGGAATTATGATAAAGTTGATTTCAAACAACTTGAAAGTGATGATATCACTACCAGACTTCAACAGTCAAGTTTAAATTGTGAACTTGTTAAACCTAACTATTTTAATCAATTTTCTAAAAGACACAACTTTAAAATTTATAGTGGTATTAAACCAACTAAAGTTGATCTGGAATTCTTCATTAACAATAATTTTGTAAGTTTTGTTATGAAGTATAAAAAGGTAACTAGATCTGTTGCTCCAGATGCATTTTTTTTCTTACAACCACCAGTTCTTGAAGTTCCACCCAATTTAAGAACAGATCCAAGGGGTATAGTTGATTCTAAAACTGTTTATTGTCCACATTATTATGATGGGATGTCTCTTATGTTTAAAACTTGGAACCCACGTTATAATGTAGATACTTTAGGTATCATGAGAGGTAATTATTTGAATCCTGTTTTAGGGATTGTATTTGGAGAAAGAGCTATCCGTAATTGTTTAAGAAAACAATTTATAGATATGAAAAAAGAATGTGAAGAAAACTTGGGTTCTATACCAATTCTTATGTCTGAAACCGGTATGCCATTTGATATGGATGGGAAAAAAGCTTATGATTTTGGTAAATATACCCTGCAAACTATGGCACTTGATGCTTTAAGTTGGGCACTAGAAGGTCTGAATATGTCACATACTTATTGGTGTTATACTCTGATTAATTGTCATAAATGGGGAGATAGATGGAATAATGAAGATTTTTCATTTTGGTCTCAAGATGATAGAAATTTAACTTTCCAACCTGAAGGAGGAGTTAGTGAAATGTTAAATTCAACAATTTATGGAACTGCTTCTTTAATTAAATCTGCAAGAAATGCAAGAGCTACTAAGAAAGTTAAAGATATTAAAAAGAAAATTAAAAGTGCTGAAGATTCTAAAACTGGTAGTATCGAAGAAATTGCTAATGATGTTAAAGAATTAGATATAGATTCTGATTCTTCAGATAGTTTTAGTGATACTCAATCACTTCAAGACTCTTCACTTATTGCATGGACTGCTGATAATGTTTGCTATAGGCATACAAGAAAATGTTATCCTTCACCAGATGGTGTTAGAGCTGTTGGAGCGATTATTAGACCATATGTTGTAGCATGTGCTGGTGATGTATTAGCGCTGGAATTTGATATGAGATCAGTTAAATATTCATTATCTATAAATGTGGGTAAAACTAATACTCCAACAATTATATTTGTACCAGATTGGCATTATCCAAATCTTAATTATAATGATATTTATTTAACATCAGGTACAGTTAAATATAATCCAGAATATGAATACCTTGAATGGTATCATGATGAATCGACTGCTACCAAACAAGAGACATTAATCATTAAAAATAACAGTGGAACTTTAGATACACTCAATAATGAACAACCTAAAAATGCATGTACAATTATGTAATATATATTTATTTAAAATACAATTTAAATATTAAATTCAAATAAGTTAAAATTCAAGATCATTTTCCCTACCTCTTTTAGCAATCCCTTTTAATTCATCTTTAATGAGTCCATTAACAAATTTAGCAAAATATTCAACATATGGTTTTAAACTTGTCTTTTCATAATCAGATACTTTACGTTCAATTTCTTCTTCAGAGTCATCAAGTGGTTGGCTTGATTCTCTATTAACCCTGCGAGTTTCCCAAATTTCAAGTTCATCTTGTAAAACTCTTAAATTCGGTGCATGCATTGGATTAAATCCATATTCATCATCTTCTTTATTGTCAGATAAATTACGAGTTGGATCAAAAGGTACACAAATATTCCCAGTACTTGGATGAATACAAAATGGAGATTTTAACAAATGAATTAATTGTTTAGAAACTTCAATATCTAATCTGGGGTAAAGGTAATAAATAATAATATCTTTTCTTGCTTCATTAAGTAAATTAAATTGTTGTTGAGTTTTCAAAATTTTACTAGCCATTTTGCTTATATCATCCCATTTTTGAGTAGATGAAGTATCAGGATTCGATTTCCATTTGGTAGATAATTCATTTTGTAATGTCTTATCAGGAATAAATGCTAATAATTCATCAATTTGTTCTGAATTCCCATTCCATGGATCTTGTTCATTAAGAATAATTTGTACGAAATTCTTACTTAAAATTTCAAAAGATCTCTCGATATGAGGATGGAAAGGTCTTTTCAAATTTAACAGCTGTTTACCCATTTTAAGTTGCTTTGATCCTAACACATCTAAATATTCAACAATAGACTTTCTGGTTATTTCATCAAGTTGACGAGCCCTTGAATCGCATACCCAACAATGGGCACCTCTTCTACCAGAGAATACCCAAATTAAATGTTCAAATCCAAAATCTTCTCGAAGACTTGTTTCAATGATTTCTGCTGCCACTTGAATAAATTTCCAGCACTTTTCACAAATGTCAGTTCCTTTACAACAAGTTCTTATTTCATCATAATCTGTTAAATCAATATCGAATACCAATTCTTTGGCCAAAGGTTTCATCTGTTCTTTCAGGGTTGTTTTCCGTTCTTTCGGGTTAATGGAATACACAGCACCGACTTCGAATCTCATGGGGTTTGCTGATATCACGGAGTTTCTAAATTCTTCTTGGGAGTTGAAAGAATTGTATCTCTGGTAGGCACCTGATCTATGTTCGTAGGCGAACTCTCTCATGGTGAAATCTTTTGTAGGACGAGGAGAATGGTTTAACCATTGGAAAACATAACGGAAGGGCAAGAGACGTTCGTAGAAGAACGCCATATCGGCGCCTGAAGGCTTGTACTTGGTATCAGTCATACGCGTAATATTCGCGTTTATATTTGGTGTATTATACTGGCGATGGGGTTTTTGCGACGTCGTGCACAAACCGTTTGCAACCATTAATAGAGATTAAGAGATTCTTTACAGTCCAATCCTATATTAGTCTATATGCTCCGCTTCAACTAGTTTCAAATACTAATGACACACCTTCATCTCCAGCGGTTACCAATTTCTTTCCTCCTTCCAATATGGCAAAATCTAATACTCCCATATTATGCCCTAATCCTACAAACATTTCATTTAAAGTTCTAGCATCCCATTTATATACCTTACCATTCATACATCCACCAATTAAAACAGGAGTTTTGTCTACAAATTGAAGTTTTGTAATTGCATCTTCGAGTTTGGTGGAAGTACGTAATCTCCATTGAGAACTATCAAATAAGAGTAAATCACCAGAAACAAGACCAACAGCTAATAAATTAACCAGAGGAGCTTTACACCAAGCCAAAGCTTCAATAGAAAGTTCGGCAATATCATCAATATCTTCCAAGGTTTTAACCATATGAACAATACGACCATTATCATTATTTATAATGGCCAATTGACCATCACGAGCTCCAATAGCGATTTTATTTTCAAAAACGTCCATTGAAACCCAAGGACTTTCAATTCCTTTAAAATCATCATGAGGTTGTAATTTATAATTAACAGCACCAGTAAAACAATTCCAATTTACAACGGTACCATCTTCACTAATAGTAACTAGACTAAGACCATCAGCATTATTTAAATCAACAAATTCACCTCTATTACATTCCAAAGAATGGGAAAATCCAGACATGATTTGAACCAAAGATTTGGAATCATTGTCAATTTGATAAACCCAAACTGATCCATCATTAGCACCAAATGCAAAATATGGTTGAGATGGGTGTGCTTTAAGCCATAAGATTTCTTCAACTTCTTGTAAATCACCGAAATGAACCCATCTTTGACCTCCTTTACTTGATTTATGGACTTGTATAACTCCGCTCATATCAGCAGTGATAACAAATTGGCCATCAAAACTAAAATCTCCTGCAATAACTGACTCTTTATGACCTTTTAATTCCCCTACAAATCTTGGTGGTTGGGTGTGGGTGGTCCACATAAAAGCAGTATCATCACCACCTCCAGTGACAACCATTGGTAAGGTTGGATGGTTAAAAACCACAAATACTGAATCTTTATGATTATCAAAATAAGTCCATGAATTATTTGCCATATCAATCTCAATATCTTCCATTTCCATATCATCATCATCTGGAACTTCTTCTCCTACATCATTTTCATCGATGAATTCTTCTTGGATATCCTCTTCTTCTTCTTGTTCTGGAACTTGTCCTTCAACAACTTCTTCAAATTCTTGTACTCTTTCGTCTGTCATGATGAAAAATTACTAATGCGATGAGACAAAATCCTCTCAAAAAATCAAACTTGTCAGCAGGTTTTTTTACCACCGCGCAATTTTTGTAGTTTTAATGCACTGGCTTGCTACTTTCCCAGGTTATAACTGGCTACTAACAACGGCCAAAAAGATTTTTGGTAACATTATTCAAACTGGACCAACCCCAAAACATGTAGGAATCATCATGGACGGTAATAGACGATATGCAAGACAACACAACATCGAACTTAAAGAAGGACATAATTTAGGATTCGAAAGTATGGCCAGTATTCTTGAATTACTTTATGAATCCGGGGTTAAATGTGCCACCGTTTATGCATTTTCAATTGAAAATTTCAAGAGATCTTCATATGAAGTCAAATGGTTAATGGACCTCGCCAAACAAAAATTTGTCCAAATAAGTGAACACGGGGAATTATGTGAAGAGTATGGTGTACGGATCAAAATCATTGGAAATACATCACTTTTACAACCAGATGTTCAAAAAATCCTTAAACAAACAGAAGAAATGACTAAAAATAATACTCGTGCTACGTTGAACGTTTGCTTTCCTTATACTTCAAGAGATGAAATGACCCATCTGATCAAATCTATAGTGGGTGAATCCATTCGAAACCCAGATTATGTTATTAATGAAGCTACTATTGAAAATCATCTTTATACAAAAGACTCTCCACCAGTTGATCTTTTAATTAGAACTTCTGGAACTTATAGGTTATCTGATTTCCTATTATGGCAGTGTGTTTCATCAGATTGTTCAATTGTGATGGTAGATACTTTATGGCCTGAATTTACGCCGTATCATATGGCTAAGATCCTCTTGAATTGGGGGTTTAATAGTTATTGGTATGGGAATCCAAATGGTCATGCTATAAGAGATACTACCACCACTATAATTGAAAAATCCGAGTCTGATTCTGAAGAAAGTTGGGATAGAGATAGTGATAGTATTGTACATGAATTAGATACAATGACATCTGAGAGTGAAGAAGATGATAACATGAAACCATATAGTAAATAGTAATGAAACTAATAATATTTATTCTGTAATAAAAGACACCTCATTAAGATGATTCAAAGGTTTATCGTGAATTTTTCTTTTCTTTGTCTTCTTTTTTTCCTGCATACAGTTTTGCAGGCCGATGGCTTACCAAAATCCGGCATCTCTATCTCAACGTTCTCGCACTAATTGAGTCATATTTCGTCGATAATGGATTTAGTTAATCATTTACCAGATCGTTTGCTTTTTGCAGTTCCTAAGAGTATGTATTATTGATAGGATTTAAGAATCATCAGGTTTTTCAGAAAATTTTTTAGGGTCTGAAATACTTTTTTGGGGTGATTTTACAGAATTTTTCAGAATTTTTCACTAACGATTATAGAGGGAAGATTATATGAAAAATGTTGTGAATTATTGAAAGGATGTGATATTCAATTTAGAAGATCAAACAGATTGGACATAGCATTGTCTACAAGTTTACAAGTTGCATTAATCTTTTTACCAGCTGCAGATATTCCAATTTTTGTTGGTGAAGGTAACTGTGATTTAGGTATTACTGGTTTAGACCAAATTAAAGAAGCTGATATGTATGACTCTATTAATGATTTATTAGATTTACAATTTGGTAAATGTAAATTACAACTTCAAGTACCTGCAGATGGACCTTATGATTCTCCAGAACAATTAATTGGTAAAAAAATTGTTAGTTCATTTACTAAACTTTCAACTGATTTTTTCAATGAATTAGAAAAATCTGATTCTGGTAAAACTAGTATTAGATACGTTGGAGGATCTGTTGAAGCTTCATGTGCTTTGGGAGTTGCAGATGGTATTGTAGATTTAGTTGAAAGTGGTGAAACCATGAGAGCTGCTGGATTAAAAGCTATTACTACTTTATTATCTACAAGTGCCCATCTTATTAGTTCTAAGAACCCAAAATACCCAGAAATTGTTGAAGTTATTAAACAAAGATTCGAAGGTATATTGGCAGCTCAAAAATATGTTTTATGTAATTATAATGCTCCAAGAAATATTTTACAAGAAGTATTAGCAATTACACCTGGTAGAAGATCTGCCACTGTTTCTGCATTAGAAAAGAAACAAGAAGATGAAGATGAATGGGTTGCAGTTTCATCTATGGTTGAAAAAAGTCGTATTGGTAATGTAATGGATGAATTAAAGAACGCTGGTGCAACAGATATCTTAGTATTTGATATTAATAACTGTAGAGTTTAATTACATAGGATTATAGAATATAAAGAGTTAAAAAATTATTGACGACATTTCTATTGTAATTAAAAAAATATTTAAAAAATATTACCGATTGGGATTAAAAATATTATGATTTAGTGTTAAAAATATTTTGATTTAGACTCGGGTACAACCGAGTGGCCTTAATATGGTACCATGTATTGTGCCAGGTGTCCTTAATGCTCGGTGAGTATTGTTTTCCGCTCGCTCAGTATAATTGCCGGCCCCATTTCGCCTGAGTTCGGTCGCGCTGCTGGCACCGTTGAGGTACAGCGGTACCAAATCAGCATCGCCGCTAAACCTAAAATCAAGACCGACAACCGCAAATTCCAACCGACCCATTAACCCCAGGGCTCTACTATCGAGGCGGTGTTAAAATAAATTGCCTTAAAGTTAGTAGCAATCCAAAAGTATCACATATCAAGTCCCCGAGTGCCATTCTCACTCATTTTCGACCTAAACTTACGATATTTTAGCCATTTAACACCTCCTGAATTTCATCCATCTTGCATCGCGGTGCGGTGGAGCCTGGCGTAGCGTTTCACTTGAAATGAAATCTCGTGGACGCGTCAGGTCAATGAGTATCAATGAATATTCGAATCGTTTAATACATTTGCCTATAAACATATATAGATAATATCGTCAATTTAAGTATTGTAGTTACCCTTTTCTCTCAGCTTATCTGCATCGCTGTCCCGATTAAGGTTACCACATTAGGCCCATGCAGGATCGGGAGGGTGTTGGTTCTTTGTGCAGGAATATTTGTGGGTGCAAATTATATACAAACGATTTGAATGGGAACAATGGAGTGTCCACGATAAATCAAAACACTTACGGGGTAAATTAAAAACAACCACATTTTTCTTATCGAATATGTGTTCTTCTTGAATTTCAACTTAATTCAATGTTTTAAAATGTCTCTCTAACTTATGATCGTAGCTCAGTGCTGTCAGGACCGCCTTAAATGATCCCGTGCGACCCTGCTACCACTATCGTAATGTCGCGTCCCCCGACACCCAACGTTAAATCTAAAAATAGGCAATTAATTAATTGGTTTATTATACGTATACAAAAGTTTTTTCATCATATCTTCATATATATACTCTATTAACCACCTTCTATACCCTCCTATGTCTTCTCCCACCGTTTCCCTCCCCCCAAATTAATTAAAACTTGGGTTGAAAATTCCTTCATATAACCCTCAAGCGCACATTTTTGTTTACATTCTAAATCGAAATTTTAAAAAATTTTCTTTTAATAGCTTGTTTTCTTTCAAGTGGGTATCATAAATAAAATAGTTTGAAAGGTGAAAACATGTTATTTACAAGATCAAATCAACACATAATGATAATAATATCATTAATGATTTGGTTTTTAACCATTGAAGGACAATTTAGTGAAATGGGGTGTTTTCCAAAGAGTTCCATTAACTTCCTCTTGGATTATGAAGATGATTATACATGGCAAAGTAGTGGGCATTGTACAGAAGCTTGTAATGGTAAAAAGTATGCTGCTTTAATCAATGGGAAAAGTTGTTATTGTGGGGATTTTAAGATCGACAGTTCTGATGAAGTTGATTCTTCCAACTGTGAAACCCCATGTCAAGGTTATGATAAGGAGAATTGTGGAGGATCTGGTTATTTCTTCGTTTATTCTGATGATTCAGTAGAAGCTAGTGAAAAATCCTCGAGTACAAGTTCTAGTTCAAGCTCTAGCTCCAGTTCTAGCTCTAGTTCTAGTTCCAGCTCTAGTTCATCAACTCAAGAATCTTCAAGCTCTTCTGAAGTAAGTTCTACCGAAGATTCAAGTTCTGCTGAACCGCTGACCACATCATCTTCTTCTTCATCTAAAAAATCTTCAAAAACTTCTTCACCAACTACCGTAATGTCAACTGTTACCGGATCTGAAGGTGCGGTTGAAACCACCATTACAAGAACTAGAAATAGTCAAAGTACCCCAACAAATGATGAAGATTCCAATTCTAACGATGACAATAATGATGACAATGATAACGAATCCAAATCATTATCTGGAGGTGCAATAGCTGGTATAGTGGTTGGATCAGTTGCGGGAGTTGGACTCCTAGGTTTACTTGCATTTTTCTTTATATGGTATAAGAGAAGACATAGCGAAGACGATGATGAAGACAATTTCACCATGGAACAACAAAATGAAAAGTTTAATGTTGATCCAAATCCATTTATAGGGAAAAATCCTACAATTAAATCAAAGCATGGTAATAATCAAAGTTTGAATACTAATTCTTTTAATTCAAATAATGATGAATTTTTTGTATTTGATGGTCCACCATATCCTGAAGAGGATTATGGTAGAAGACGGTTAAGTGATGGTTCATTACCTGATATGGTTACAAAAGGGTCATTAAAAGTAGTAAATAATTAATGCATAGGGTTTTAATATATAATTTCAAACTGTATATAAGATGGGTTCTACGATGTAAACCGAAAATTCCATGCATGTGACTGAAGTACCGTATACATTAGGGCTGGTGCCCTCGCGCTTTGGTTTAGTTCGACCCATTTGCTCTCATTTTGGGGTTTGTGCACGACCTTTTTCTCTCTCACGGGTAATTTTTTCTCACATCAAAAGATTGAAAAATTTTTTAGTAATTAATTAACTATGTCTCAAGGTACAAAGTTTCGTATGAGTGTATGTGATTTAACTATGATATAATGATGTGAATGGAGTAATAGAGGGTGTTAGTTGACCACCTGCTCAATTTTGGTTGAGTTGAAGAAGAGAAAATGTAATAGAAGACCCAAGTCGTTGAATGCCATCGAATTTTCAAGTTCAAATTCAATCCTAAATTTTCAACAAAAAAATAACAATTACAATGAAAATCGTCTTATTCTTAATATTATCCCAATAGTTGTCCCATAAGTAATGACAACGTTTTGAAAGAACAACAAGCTCTTCTCCAATAACATCGAAAAAAAATTTTCATCTACTAACATATTCTAGTTAGGTTTACCAGTTGGTGCCGTTTTAAATTGTTGTGATAACTCTGGTGCTAGAAACTTATACATTTTAGCTGTTAAAGGTTTCGGTGCTAGATTAAACAGATTACCTGCTGCTTCTGCTGGTGATATGGTCATGGCTACCGTTAAAAAAGGTAAACCAGAATTAAGAAAGAAAGTCATGCCAGCTATTGTTGTCAGACAATCTAGACCATGGAGAAGAAAAGATGGTGTTTACTTATACTTCGAAGATAACGCCGGTGTCATTGTTAATCCAAAAGGTGAAATGAAAGGTTCTGCTATCACTGGTCCAGTCGCTAAAGAATGTGCTGATTTATGGCCACGTATTGCTTCCAACTCTGGTGTTGTGGTTTAATGTAGTTTAGCATAATACATGTTATATATAGGATTGTTTCCTATCTCTATACTCTTTGATTAATTTAATATTGGATGCGCTCTCTGAAAAATTCTTCAATCTTTAAAGATTATCATTATCTTCACTGCTTCACACGTAATTGTACAATACTATAAAAGAACTATATGCTTAATTTACTAACTGATTGAGTTATTTCATTAGTAGGAGTTTTAGAAATTTGATTAACATCTTTATCTTGAGCGACTGAACCATTGGTATTACCATTAGCACCATTAGTAGTAATATCTCCATTTAAAGTTGTATCTAAATCAGTGGTATCACCATTGGTAGTAGCTTCAACCCCGTTATTATTTTGAGTGTTATCACCTTCAGTAGTAGTGGTAGTATCATGATCACCATTAACTGCATCAACTGTTGGATAAGGTAATTGACCACCAAATTCATGTGGTTGAGATTGTTGGGATTGGGATTGAGATGCAGGTATTCCACCAGGTGCTTGAGGTTGAGGCATATAGAAATAACCTTGACTTTGAGGTGAAGCTGGACGATATTGAGGTTGTGGTGAAGCTGGGAAATATTGAGGTTGAGGACCTTGAGATGTTGGTTGTTGAGTAATTGTATAATATTGTTGTTGAATTGGGTCATAAAATTGTTGTACTTGTTGACCATTAGAATTGGTTATATAATAACCTTGTTGGAAATTTGGAATGAAATTTGGTGGCATTACTACAGGTTGTTGAGGAGTTGGTGCTGTAGTATGAATTGAAGGTTGTTGATACATTTGTTGAGATTGTGATTGGGATTGGGATTGTGATTGGGAAATAGGTTGAGATCCTTGTAAATTTAAACCTTGTGGTTGTTGTTGCTGTTGTTGTTGAGGAGTTGAAGTCTTAACACGATCACTTTCATTAGTATCAACTGGTGTAATTATAGTTCCATCACTATTAATTAAATGATTTAATCTTGGACTTTGAGCAGTGGCTTTAGCATTATTAGAAAAAGTAGAAGATAATCTATTATTAGTTTTACTACTTTGTAAATCTCTTCTTGATTGACCAGAATTAACAGTTTTTGATGTCGTATTGGCAGAATAAATACTACTAGCGCGCGACATTTTTGCAACCAAATTTGGATTTCTCTTATTAAGAAATCTTGCTCTTGCAGAAGGAGTTGGTAAGCTAGTTAAAGATTTAATATCATTATACCAGTCAATCATATTCTTATAAGTATCGGTTCTGAAAACCCAATTTTGATTTCTATGCATTAAACCATTGGTCAGTTTTGAACTTAAAATAAATTTATAAGTACCTCCAGATTTCCCATCATCTTTAGAATGCTCACTAACTTGACAACTATCTAACAGAATTGATAAAATTGGTACTTGATCTTTTTTACGATCATTGGTTTTAAATTCATGAATATAATTACATGTTAAAACATACCAACCACTTGAATAATTCTTTAAGAATTTCGATCTTCTTTCTAAATATCCTTCTCTAACTGATATATTTAAAGGAGTAGCATAGTTATCAATTGATAAATCATGATATTTTCTTGAAGGGAAATTTAAATCTATAAATGTACCATTTTTAATATTTGAAGTTGAATTACCAACTGCACTAAGTGAAATTGAAGGTGATGGGATATTTTTTGCAATAAATGAATCCCATTCAAATGTTGCTTCTTTTGATAAAAACCCATTATTCAAATTTGGTAATAAGAAATTTGGGAATGTTGAATGTTCATCATTTAACATATTAATAAAATTTGATAAATAATTTTGCATTTCAATAACAATGATACTTTCTAATTTACCACCACTTTCTTGTAAGTTTTTATAAGCTTGATATAAATAGTTTTCTTCTTGAAGTTGTTTCTTTAATTGACGGTCTAATTTAATTTTAACAAGATATGGGTCATGCTTATAATGGTCTCCTTCAGCTAATGATTGATGATGGTCAATTTTGTTTGAATTTTCAATGGATTGAGTGTATTGATTCAATAAATTCTTGGTTTCAATTATTTCTTTACCTAAATTATTCTTAAAATCATTTTGAAGATTCTTAATTTCTTTAATTTTAATTAATAAATCTTTCCTTAATTCCTCTAATTTGGGGATAATGACATTATTTAATTCTTTTAAAGTTTTGGTACTATAACTTACATTTTGTTGATGATATTTGGTTAAAATGGTTGGTATATCTTGAATAGAACCATTACCGATTGGTAAAAAGAACCGATTAATTTCGTTCACATCGACTTCTTTTGAGCTAGAATGACCATGGCTCCCTCCGTGGCCAGCACCATGAGAATGGGACGAACCAGAAGTTACAGCAATAGATTTGGCCGATATACCCACGGCTTGTTGTAAACGTATTTGTTGACGGACAATTTCCTCCTGTACAGAAGCATACTCTTTTAAATAGCTAACGATATCTTTGATTATATATCTCCATGCTTGGAACCTATTAGCCAAAACTTCAGTTGGGAAGTCATCTGGAGTTGGAAATTGATATGGTAACGTAACTGCCAAAGGATTCGAATGGTCTTTCATTTTGTTAATTTCATCCACATTTCGCACCTCTTTTTATTTATGGCTGGTGCGACAGTCCGTTCCGGTCGTGGGGTCACCGAGCATATCTGAAATTTCTAATTACAATGTCTTCACCAGAATTAATTAATCTGTCAGATGATGAGTTAATTGAGATTGAAACCAACCAATTATTAAATGATGATTCCCATCAGCGTATAACAAAGAAATTAAATGATGTTCAGTGTCCTATATGTTTTGATGAAGTTACGCGGGCCACCGCTACATCTTGTGGGCATATTTTTTGCTTAGAGTGTATTCAACAAAGTATAAGTAGTAGTACTGCCCGAGGTCAAACTAGAAAGAGTGGTGTTGGCTTATGTCCATTATGTCGGAAGCGAGTTACTTTCAAAGATAGTATAGTAATGAAGATGAAGGTAATGAAGAAAGTAGAGCCTCCAGTGCCAAGGTCCTCCGAGCCGCTGGTGACGGAATCGCTGAATTAGGTGTGACTGAGGTCATCGGGTGATGGCAATGTAAATAGCATTAGGTTAGAAAATATAAAGTTTGGGTAAGGTAATGTTTTTAGGGAGGAATAGGGGCTATAATTTACTAACTTTAAGTTATAATTAGAGGTAAAACAAGGTTAGATCGGTAGAGATGCAGAGTGTGTAGAGGATGCAGCCGTGTGAGGTGCAAGCTGGCGCCAAATGGAAGGGGCCCTGCCACTATTTCTGCGCGACTTTCCGCCGTATGCTCCGTGCCAGTTATTATACTTCTACTGCCTTTAAATGCATTAGAGCGACATAAATGTTTCCGTACATTCCTATATTCACAAATATAAGCCTTCAAGATTCTCTTCAACTTTATTCTTTAATACTCTCTCTTTTGCCAGTTTAAAATCTTCAGCCGTTACTTGCATTCTTCTTTCTCTTAATGCTAATAAACCAGCTTCAGTACACATTGCTTTAATATCAGCACCTGATAAATCATCTTTTGAAGTAACTAATTCCTCTAAATTAACATCATCAGATAAACTCATTTTTGAAGTATGAATGGTTAAAATTTTCTTTTTAGTATTAGAATCTGGATTTTCAAATAAAATTTTTCTATCAATTCTACCAGGTCTAATTAATGCAGGATCCAAACTTTCAATTTTATTAGTGGCCATAATGACTTTAATATCTCCACGATCATCAAATCCATCTAATTGATTTAATAATTCCAACATGGTTCTTTGAATTTCTCGTTCTCCACCAGAACTTGATTCATATCTTTTACTACCAATGGCATCGATTTCATCTATAAATACAATTGATGGTGCATGTTCTGCTGCAACTTGGAAAATTTGTCTACATAAACGAGGTCCATCACCTAAATATTTTTGAATTAATTCAGATCCTACAATACGTAAAAAGGTTGCACTGGTTTGATTAGCCACAGCTTTTGCTAATAATGTTTTACCTGTTCCTGGAGCACCATATAAAATAACCCCTTTTGGTGGTTTAATCCCCATTTCTTCATATAATTCGGGATGTGTCAAAGGTAATTCAACTGCTTCTTTAATTTCTTGAATTTGTGATTCTAACCCACCAATATCCGCATAAGATTCCGTTGGTGACTTATCTAACTTCATTACTGAAACCATTGGGTCTGCATCATCTTGTAATACCCCAACAACAGAAACGGTTTTATGATGTAATAATACCGTACATCCAGGTTCTAATAATCCCTTATCAACAAATGACATTATTGATACATAATATTCAGATCCCGCTGTACTCGATACAATGGCATGATCATCATCAATTATTTCTTCTAAGGTTCCAACTGACATTGGATACCCTCTTAATTCATCCAAATTCTCCCGTTCTTCTTGTTGCTTGGTCTCTGTTGGTTGGAAAGCTTCTTGATTGGTGACAAATTCTTCTTCTAATAACAAATGATCTTTAATTCTTTCCAATTTAAGAAGTTTTAATCTACATCTGGTGCTTGGATATACGTTTGGTAATTTAATTGCAGTATCTGGACCTTTTCTTCTCTTTTTACCGAATTTTGATTCTACTGGAGGCTCATATTTTGGTTTTTCCTTTTTCTTGTCGTCTTTCTTTTTGTTGAGCCCATCGCCCATTCCTGAAGGTGCTTGACCCTATAGATGTTAGTAATAGTCTAGATGATGTAGTGCTTGTTACATACCATTGTAGTTGATGTATGCCGCCACCGCGAGCACTTAAAGATCGCGGCCTGGGGGATAATTGTCGTGTGCGCACCGTCTTTGATAGACGTAGAGAAGAAGAAGATAGAGGGAAGATGGAAGATGGAAGAGGGAAGAAGGGAAGACGGGCATAAGAAGAAATAAAGACATGGAAGACGATATATGATGAGCAAGAGATCGCATAAATAGAAACGAATAATTTATTGTTACTTACACTAACTACTCTCAGTGGAACCGTACTGCTCGACTACGTCTCGAATGGCCTTCTCATTAGCTCCCACAATTTTTCCAAGTGGTTGTCCACCTTTGTAAAAATGAAACGTTGGAACAGCAGCAACTTTTAAGTCGGATGCAATGTCTTGTTGTTGATCAATATCAACCTTCAAAAATGAAACTCCGGGGTATTTTTCAGAGAGCTGACTAATTCTTGGAGCAATGGCTTTACATGGTCCACACCAGTCGGCATAAAAATCAACCACAGTCAATTTTTCTGAATCAATGGCTTTGGCGAATTCTCCTTTGGATGTAATTTCGTTGACAGCCCTACAAATGGACGTTTTACTAAATGATCTTAAACTTGTTCTGAACATTATTTAATATTTTTCGCAATTTTCGGTTCCCTTGTAGTTCCACGCTCGTTGTGGCACCAGGACCAAATTGCTGCGAAAAATAGAAATAAAATCAATAATCCATCTCATCGCGATTTTCAAAATTTTCAATAATGGCATCTAAAACCAAAGGAACAAAGAGAAGCTTAACAGTTGTTGAGAAGTCTGAAAAGAAACAGAAAGTCACCAAGGACCTTCCATCCCCAGAATCTGAAGTTGAATCTGAAAATGAGTCCGAAGACGTTAGTTTAGACGCTGAAAGTTCTTCCGATGACCTTGATGAATCTGAAGATGAGTTAGATGAATCCGAAGACGAATTAGACAATTCCGAAGATGAACTCGACAATGATAAAGATGAAGATGAAGATAGTGATAAAGATGAAGATGAAGATGAAGATGTTGCAGAAAGAGATCCTAACAAGAAAACTTCTAGAGAACAGCACGCTGAACAAAGAAAATTATTAGAAGAAAGAAAATTAAAGAGAAAATCTGGTGTTCAAATTAAAGAAATTAAAAGTTTATGGGAAAGATTAAGAGTTAATAAACCAACTCCTCCAAAAGAAGTTAGAGACAAATTAAGTAATGAAATTTGGGAATTATCAAAAGATGTTGTATTAGATTTAGTTTTAAAACATGATGCATCAAGAGTTGTTCAAACCTTAGTTAAATATTCATCTAAAGAAAGAAGAGATATAATTGTTAATTCTTTGAAAGGTAATTTCTATCAATTGTCTACTTCTTCTTATGGTAAATACCTTTTAATTAAATTATTACATTATGGATCCAAAGAATCAAGAAAACTTATTGTTGATGAACTTCATGGTAAACTTAGAAAATTAATGAGACATAAGGAAGGTGCTTATGTTGTTGAAGATCTTTTTGTTTTATATTCTAGTGCTGAGCAAAGACAACAAATGATTAGAGAATTCTGGGGTGCAGAATATGCTATGTTTAAAGAAAGTGGTAAAGGTAAAACTGTTCTTGACATTGCTAATGAATCAACTGAAAAGAGAACTTTAATCATGCTGAATTTAATTGGTACTATCACTGCATCAGTTGAAAAGGGTTCAACTGGTTTCCAAATTTTACATGCAGCCATGAAAGAATATGTAACAATTTTAACTTCTGATATTGAAGGTTATGATTCAAAAATTAGAGAATTCATAGAACTTTTAGCTGAACAATTTGCTGAGTTAGTTCATACTCAAGAAGGTTGTGAAGTTGCATGTAATTTAATTGCTGTTGCTAATGCAAAAGAGCGTAGAACAATTATGAAATCTTTGAAACAACATAATAAAGATTTAATCAAAAATGAGTATGGTAACCTTGTATTAATTACCTTATTCATGACTGTTGATGATACTGTTTCATTAAGTAAGAATTTTGCCAACGATCTTTTCACTCCAGAATTATTACCTGAATTAATTGAAGGTAAATTCAGTCGTAGACCAATTTTATACTTATTAAAAGGTTTAGATGGTAAATATTTTAATCCTTTGGTAAAAAAGGATTTACTCAGATATGAAGAGTTAGCTTATAAGAAAACTTCTAAAAAACCACAAGATCAAAGAAGATCTGAAATTCTTTCAAAAGCATTACCATTAATCTATAAAAGTATTTTATCAACTGAAGTTCCATTTGATAAAATATTATCATCAAACTTATCAGCTCAAGTTTTAACGGAAATCATATTAACTTCCACTGAAGAAGAAGAAATTAATAACGAATTAAGACCTCAATTAATTGATAAAATCTATGAAGTTACCATAAAAGGAGACGTCTTAGAAGACTTCCATTTACTTAACAAAGTTCCTTTTGTTTCAAGATCTCTTAAAGCATTAATTCACAGTAATGAATTTCATTTTGATTCTCAACAAAGAAAATTAGTTGCTTCAGAACCAGCTAAACCAATTCCAAATGCTGGAAAAGACTTTGCAATTCGTGTTTTAGATGAAATATTACCAAAGTTGAATGACTGGGTATCTGGTCAAGGTTCTTTTATAGTTGTTGCTATATATGAAGTCCTTGAAGCTCTGAAAGAAACTGATAAATTAAAGACTTTAAAACAAGCATTAAAAAAGATAAAGAAACAATTAAAAGAAGATACAGATAATAAAGGTGCACAAATATTAATTAAATTCATTTAATAGATAAATAAAAGGTTGTTAGGATTGTAATAGAATCGTTAATATTAATTAAAATTATACATGACCATTCATAACTCGAAAGCAGCATCATCTATATCACCATCTTCGTCATCATACTCTTCGAACCCACCTTCTTCGTCAAATACTTGTTCTTGATCAAATTCATCGAGAGAATCTTCTGAGTCAGAAGAATCGCTTGGAGCTGCTGATTCATCCTTTTCATTCTTCTCATCGACAACTTCTTCGTCACTTTCATCAATCTCATCCTCTTCTGCCTCGCTGCAACTTTCATACTCTACCATTATAGCATCTTCATCAATTGCTTCTTCTTCACCATATTGTTTAAACCATTGCAATTTTTCATTGCATCTTAAACAATTTTCGGCATCGGTACCTTCCATGGAATTAAATACCGTTACTATACATACATAGCAATATATATGACCACAGTTTGTAATATAAGGATTTGTCACCATACATGGATCAGAAGCTGCCTTTTTCTCTCCTGCTAAAAGGGCATTTTCCTTTTTAAATTGACATATAGCACACCTCGAAAGAGGTAAATTACTGAAAGGGCTTTGCATGGGTTTGGTTTCTTTCTTATAAGGTGAAAGCAATCTTTGAGACATCTTTCGAAGCTTCTTTAATTGTAGCAAGGGTAATATAAATACAAGAAATTCTGTCATGACATTCCATACCAATTGACGGTTTTGGAATTCATAATTTACATTATCACCGCTGAATTTAAGTAAGTCTGTCACTACTGGCGTTAATGAAATACCTAATATACGATAAAGAAGCGAAGGATACCTGCCTGAGACTAAGAAAAGGGTAAAATTTAACATATTTAATACTTTCAAAGTATTATTGAACTTTGTTAAAAGGGCATCTCTATTACGAATAAGAAAGCTTTTTATCTTTTGTAAAATCATGAAATTGCTATGAGAGTCGTCTTCGCTGGCTGCATATAAATAAGATTGAAATTTGCTCCAAGCGTAATCTCCAACGATAAAAGCCAATAATAATGACTTTTTAGAGACACCAATTTTCTTTCCATTCTTGAAATTAACCAATTTTAAATTTTGTAATGAAAGTCCATAAGAGCTACCAGATTTCCAAGTAGTTAATCTGAATATAATCACATTTAAAATTAAATTCCATAGTTCTGGATGCAGGTCGTAAGTCCACCATTTATTTTCATGAAGCTGTGAAATTGATGTGAGTTGTTGTTTTAGTAATGTGGAAAGCTCTGAATCCAATATATGAGCATCTAGTTGCGATACTCTTGGTGATGGGTATATCACTGGTATCATCTTTAGTATGAAATGTGGAGATTTTTCGCGGTGATATTTCATACCTCGGGGAGTGATAAACTAAAAAGAGTCGTGTACGTACTGGATGCAAAAAGGAAGATTATCGTAAAGTGTTATATTTACAACTATTTAATAAGGTTAGTAACCTCTAATGCTAATTCGTCAACTAATAAAGAGCTCTTTCTTGATTCAAGTTGTTCAAGAACAGAGCTTAGATTTCTAAAAAAATCGGGTTGGGCATCACATGAAACTACCAATATCTTTAAAAATCGAAGTAATGTTAATTGAACAACTGAATTCTTAACATTACTATTCAATTTACCAATTATATTTTCAATAATATTTTCACTAATGAAATTTTTAGCTATTGACTTATTTTGAGTAACTAATTTAAGATAATTATCTAAACTACTTTCAAGGTTAGATATTTTACTTAACATGAATCCATTAATTAAACAATTTTTAGCTTTTGGAGTTGATAAATTGATTGAATTATCTTGTTTCATCCAGTTTAAGATCGAATCAAGCGAATTGGCCTGCCAATACGGATCGATCAATAAATTAAGATAAACATCTAATATATCAAATTTAATTAAAGTTGTTCTTACAAATTTATTACAATAAACTAATTCACAAAGAATTGGTAAAATAAATTGTTTAAAGGGGAGATTTATCTTGCTTAAATCCTTAAGATAAGGAACTGCACCTAATTTGACTAATTCATATTCTCTTGAATGGTTTAAATAACAATAATTATAGAGTATTGGACATATAGTATTTAAAAATTCTTTATAATTTGATGTACCTGGAGTATGTTGTTTAAGTAACATTACAAGGAATTCTAAAACTTCTGCATTTTGAAGGTGTTTGACTATTTCTTGAATACAGGACATTGATTTAATAAATTTTAAAATAGTTAATTGATGATTAACTTCCAAATTAGGGTAAATTTTAAATAATAATTTATATAAATCATTACTACTAATATTTTGTCTTACTTTAGTTTCAGATTGGCCGAAGAATTTAATAATATTAATGATTTTATCGATTTCATTATGATATTTATCTTGTTCTTTGACTAATCGATTTAAAATTACAACAAACCAAAATATAATTCCATAATGTGAAAGTTTTCTACACAAATCACTTTTAGAATTAGATAAACTATTGGTTAAAATCATATGTACACAATCTATACTCGTTAAAGGAAATTTTGGATCGGTTTCAAAATCTTCTTCAGATAATTTAGCCAATACTCTGAGCCCACCAGATGAGATAAACATTGATAATGCTTTTTCCAGGTGTAAAAAAATTCTGATAAATCTTACAACTTGTTGTTTAATATGATTATCATAATGAATTGACCTGAATTGAGTTATTAAAGGAATTCCTCCTAATAAACAAAAGTTTTCAAATTGAACTAAATTATTTTCAAAAATATAATTTAATGTACAAATTGAATAGTACCATAATTTGGAAACATTTGAAAGTTCATTGGCATTTTCTAGGAGTTCAGTAATACTGGAAATACCATGGTCTCTTATTAAAGTATCATGCAGAATTGGATATTTTTTGACTAAATGACAAATTTTACCCATAATTTTAATTAAACTTTTAGCTACTTCATCATTACCTGATTTGCAATAATCAACTCTATTGGAAAACTTTGTTATTAAAAATTCCATCTTACTTTGAATTTCAAGTTCATTGGTATCGAAATTGTCGATTTCAATATCTAAGAAAGGATCCTCTTCTTCAATAATTTGTTTAGTTTCTCCCAACTTTTCATATCCATCTAATTCAACCAAGGAGTCGTTGGTTTCTACAAACTTATTCAACATTTGTGTTTTTGTAAGTGATGTAACTTCAAAATCGTGATCCCAATCTTCTTCATACGATTCACTATAATTGTTAATTGATTTTATTTGTAAAATAGAAGAATCTTTCTTTAATGAACTTTTACGAGTTATTTCCCCATTAAGCCATTTATGTTTTAATAACATTTTTGCACTTTTCCTTAAACTTGGTTGTTTTTGAAAGCATTCCATAAGGAAATCTTTAGCTAAAAGAGAAATATTCTTAGGTAAAGGTGGATGTTCATCGGTTCCAATGGCATGTAATGTAGCCATAGGGTTTAAATCATGATATGGTGGGTTGGTAGTAAATAATTCTATTATTGTAGCACCTAAAGACCAGATATCAGATGCTGTACAGAGACCTTCACCTCCTAAAACAGTTTCTGGAGCCATCCAATTTGGTGTACCTACCACTGTCTCATGTTGTGAAGAAACTTTGGTTGCAACTCCAAAATCAGCCAACTTCACATCACCAGTTTCAGTTATTAATACATTTGCAGCTTTAACATCTCTATGAACAACCCCTTGTTCATGTAAATAAGCTAATCCATTTAAAATCAGCGTGACAAACATTTGAATTTGCAGCTCTGGAAGTCCTGAATTAAGTCTTTTATAAAGTTGCCGAAGTGATCCACCTGAACAAAACTCAAGGAAAACGTTCAATGAAGTAGAAGTTTTAACGAATCCATGATATTTGACAATATTTGGATGTTTAAGAATCTTTAAAAGATCAATTTCCCCCATTAATCCTTGTACGTCTTGGTTTTTCTCCAAAAGAATTTGCTTAATGGCTACCACTTGATCTGTTTTTAGATTTCTCCCTTTATATACAATAGCAAAAGCACCTTTGCCTACCATTTCTTCAAATTGGAAATTCTCAAGAACATTTTTCAGTCTTGAACCAGGTCTTTTCTCCATTCTTTGGGCTGGAGTTAAGGATACCCGTATTGATGCCGACCTATTTGAAGGCCCCTTTGGTGTGAGTTGAGGAGGCGATATTATGTTTACTCTAGTTCGTGATTTGGGTATGTTTATGTTACCAGATGCGTTCCATTTTGATTTAAATCTCGGCTCAGCTCGAGGCGGAGGAGTCAATAAAGGTATATTTTCATCATTTTTCACTGGAGGTTTAAAATTCTCGGGTATGTTTAACTTAAGGTTTGTAGAAGAACCAGAATTAGCCCGTTTCTCTTCTTGTACCTTTATATCTTGTAACTTATCTTGAACTTTCTTAACAAAAGGAGGATCGTGAGTTTTTAGATGTAGTATGGAACTACTTGACAGATTTGAGAACTTGGAGTATGAAAGGTTTGTTTCTTCCTCCTCATCAAACGAAAGGTGTTCAGGCTCTCTGTATTTACTGAGAAGCTTCTCTTTATCCATTTGTTTACTAAACGCGCAGAGATCATTGGAGACGATAAATACACTGCGAATAGTTTGGCTGCAACTTAAGCGAGTTTCGGTAGAGATGAAAAGCATAAAGGTAGAGAGAGTTGCTTATAGATTCATTTACAGAGATTAATATGCACCGAAGGTGTTTATTTATACAAATGATACGAAACTTATAAATTTGGTCTGTTTTGAGGATCAACTAATTTTGATACGATGCTTATAAGTTTGGTCTGTCTTGAGGATCAGCTAATTTGGTGATTAACTTACCGTTCTTCTTTTCTCCAGTGAATAAGTAACAGTAAACTTCTGGGATTCTTTCGAAATCCTTTTCTGATTTACTTAAATCGACTAAAGTAATAGAATCCTCGGAGATTTTAACTTTACCTTCTTTGATATACTTAACTAAGTCCATAACAGCTTTTTGGTTCTCAGAAACGTAATCAAGAACAAGGAACCCTTTAACGGTTAATCTTCTGGTGGTGATAGTTCCCCAGTTATGAACAGCAGAACCACCTCTGTTGTTATAACCAGCAACGGAACCACAAGCAACAACGGTACCATGTTTTTTGACCAAGATGAACATGGTATCTAAAACAGCACCACCAACACCATCAAAGAAGACATCACATTCTTTATATTCTCCTAAAGCTTTCTTGAGGTTGATATATAAGTTGGCAGCATCTTTGTAATCAACACATTCATCAGCACCGATGGATTTGACCCAATCACATTTTTCTTTACCACCAGCAATACCAATGACTCTTTTACATCCAATGACATGTTTGGCGATTTGAACTGCAACTGAACCAGTAGCACCTGCTGCACCTGAAATAACAATAACATCAGATGCTTTTAATTGAGCAACATTGAATAATCCAAAGTATGCAGTTAAACCAGTCATACCAACGACATCCAAATATGCAGTTAAAGGTAAACCTGATTGGGAAACTTTGTTGAAGATGTCTTGTTTTGGAACAACTTTATAATCAGCCCATGCAGCGATACAGGAGATGATATCACCGGTTTGGTAATCTTTATTGTTGGATTTGATAACTTGAGCAAGTGCAAGAGACTGCATGACTTCACCTTGTCTAATAGGCTTGACATACATAGCTTCTTCTGGGATTCCCTTTTGGATCCAAGCTCTTTGAGATGGGTCATTGGATAAATAAAGTGGCTTAACTAACACTTCATCGGTTTTTAAATCTTCGAGTGGAACGTTAGTGATTTTGAAGGTTCCTGAGCCATCGAGGTTTAAATCGATTTGGGAAACTGGAGAGTTAGCGACTATGAAAGTCTTTGATTCGGAAGGAACTGGCATGATTAATTTTTCACGATGGAAATGTGCTCTTTATATATGCGGAAAATCTAACGGCCGTGCAGCGGACAATGAGGAGGAGCAATGCTGAAATTAAAACCTTTTTTTCGAGGGATTTCAGGTTAATATGAATTTTAAGTAGCTTATGTTGATTTTATTGATTATTTAGAGGTTTTTAGACGTTATAAATCAAGAAATCGGTCGATTCAACTTTATTTTTAGAGGTGGGTCGGCATCAGCTACCGGATTTTCCCCTCGGTATTGCACTATTTTTACAACCGACTAAATGAACTTATTTCCGAAATGGGTATAGAAAAGTATGCTCATGATGCGCTTAGTAATACAATGTATTTTGGGCGTTAGTGTTCTAGGTGTGTGTGGGCTTGATACTGTTGTGGTTTTGTAGAGAGAATGTAATATGTAAGCGCCTAAATAGCTGAACTGTAGTGAAAGTGTAAATAGTTAGGCTGCAGCGAAAGTTGCAGACGGCTTCTCGGAGTATAACTGGGATGATCCTGCACAGTTTACACCGAACTACCGATCAATGTGCTTGTAATATGGCCTTATTATTGGAATCTGAGTCATCTTATTAGTAAATATAGCTGCTCTTTTCACCGTACTACCTTCTTACTCACCGTACTACCTTCTTACTCACCGTACTACCTTCTTACTCACCGTACTGCTTTCTTGCGCTTACTCATCGAAACCTTACTCATCGAAACCGTCAAAACGCCCCAAAACTTCCTATAACATTCATTCAACATATATAATATACATCAATATCTATTCCCTATTCCAACTTAATAATGCAACATCTCCGGTCTTTCTTGGTTTTAAAGCGTTAATCACTAATAAAAATACCGCTAAAAAGCAACAAATACCTCCTCCAACTATCCATGAGATACCTAAAAAGTCATTCTTACCTCCTATAACAGATCTTTGAGAGAAATAAATATATTTACCTCCTTTAAATGGTAAGACAGGCCAGTGTAATCCAATATCAATTTGATAAGTACCTGGTTCAAGAGCATCATCATCATTACGAAGAGCTAATTTATTGAAATTAGGTAAACCGGCTGGATGCATCCAATTATGAAATTCTTCCCATTCAGAAATATCAGGAACATTGGTTGAATTATAACCTTTAGGATATTTCTTATACCAATTTGGAGGTGGTACAATTTCAGTATATTTATATTCAGTCTTTTTGAACCGATCTTTATCAGATTTCCAAGCAATACCTTTATTGGTCATCTTATAATCTTCTTTGGTTCCATTAACCCCTCTTAAAGTACTTGAAAAAGTATCATTAAATATACTATTAGCAATTAATCCACATGGATAAATCTTATTCCCATCATCATCAAGAGATAATGGCTCACAATTTTGACCAACAGTATTCTTAATATCATCTGCAGATGCAGCTTTCCCAATTATTTGGTCTTCACTAAAAGATTTAACATATCTTCTATGGTTAGCATAAAAATTTTCAAGTCTATAAAATAAATAAATTGGGGCCTTTAATTTCTTTGGGATATGGAATTGAATTTGGCATACGTTCTTTTCATCGTCAAATTCTTGACTTTCGTCGGTGGTTAATTTCCATTGAGGTCTTTGAAATCCATCTTTCAAGTGATAGTCTAAGTATTTGTCAGGTATTGGTGTCCACGATCTACTATTGGCTTCTAATTCACAATGACTATAATCTATAGCAAAATCTTCAACCACATCTGAAGCATACCACATCCCAGCACCAAGAGGAACAAAGATGATAGCAATAACGATTAAAAGTGGGATAACAGTTTTAGCAGTAAACACCGGGTTATAAGCCTTCAACCGCTGTTGACGGAACGCGTTATCACCGGGTTTCCTCGATTTTTTTTCTTCCACCACTACTTCCTCTTCACTGGAATCACTGGAATAATCTAACTCTCTATTCTCCAAAGCACTACTAACCCCTGTATCTTCTGGCTGTGACATTTAAATATAATGATTTTTCACCGCTTAATCCGTTCCGCACATGTCGCGAGCTGGGAAGGGACAGATTTTTTTTCGGTGTGCATATAATGTCGTAACTAAAGTTGATGAAAAAAAATTCATCGCAACATCAAATTTTTCACTTTATAATAGAAACCATAGAATCATGGGTGACGCTGCAGAGAAAAACATTGAAATATGGAAGGTTAAGAAATTAATCAAGGCATTGGAATTAGCTAGAGGTAATGGGACTTCTATGATCTCATTAGTCATTCCACCAAAAGGTCAAATCTCTTTAATACAAAAAATGTTAACTGAAGAATACGGTACTGCTTCAAATATTAAATCACGTGTGAACAGATTATCAGTTTTATCAGCAATTACTTCAACTCAACAAAAATTGAAATTATATAATTCCGTTCCAAAAAATGGTTTAGTCATTTATTGTGGTGATGTTATTACCGATGAAGGTAAAGAAAAAAAATTAAATATTGATTTTGAACCTTTCAAACCAATTAACACCTCCCTTTATCTTTGTGATAACAAATTCCATGTTGAAGCATTAAGTGAATTATTAGAAGATGATGATAGATTCGGTTTCATTATTATGGATGGTAATGGTGCATTATTTGGTGCTGTTACTGGTAATACCAGAGAAGTTTTACACAAATTCACAGTTGATTTACCAAAAAAGCATGGTAGAGGTGGTCAATCTGCTGTTCGTTTCAGTCGTTTAAGAGAAGAAAAAAGACATAATTATGTTAGAAAAGTTGCAGAAGTTGCAGTTCAAAATTTCATTACTAACGATAAAGTAAATGTTAAAGGTTTAATCTTAGCTGGTTCTGCTGATTTTAAAACTGAATTATCCAAATCTGATTTGTTTGATGGAAGATTGCAAGCAAAAGTTATTAAAATTGTTGATATTTCATATGGTGGAGAAAATGGTTTTAATCAAGCTATTGAATTATCTGCTGAAACTTTAGCAAATGTTAAATTTGTTCAAGAAAAGAAATTATTAAACGAATATTTCGATGAAATTTCTCAAGATACTGGTAAATTCTGTTATGGTATTGAAGATACTTTAAAAGCATTAGATTTAGGTGCTTGTGAAATTGTAATTGTTTATGAAAATTTAAATATCATTCGTTATGTTTATAAGAACAGTGAAGGTGATGAAGTTGTAGTTCATGCTAATCCTGATTTACCAGATAAATCATACTCATTGGATAAAGCAACTGGTGCAGAAATGGAAGTTGTAAAAGAAGAGCCATTTTTAGAATGGTTAGCTGAAAATTACAAAAATTTTGGTGCTAATTTAGAATTCGTTACTGATAGATCTTCTGAAGGTGCTCAATTCGTTCAAGGTTTTGGTGGTATTGGTGCTATGTTAAGATATAAAGTTAATTTTGAACAATTAGCTGATGATTCTGATGAAGATGAATATTATGATGACGATGACGATGATTTTATTTAGATATATACACTTTATCTACTTAATACTTTTTAATCTTCCTCTTCCTCTTTAAATTTATCCTGTTTAGCTTTTGCTTTAGCTAATTTATTCTTTTTCTTATCTAAAAGCCTTTCTTGCTTCTTTCTACCATCTTTTGGTTTATGAATTCTACCGGCTTTTAATTCTTGTAATGCTTTAACTTTTTCATGCCCTAAAATATCCTGGTGGGTATCTCCTGTTACCATTATATGAGCTAAATTCTGTAAACCGCTTGTTAAATATGATCTTCTTGAAAGTTTTCTGAGTGGTTTGCTAAGTAAACCTCTCAATTCGAATCTTAGCTCTTTGTGTTCATCCTTAGTTAACGTTTTGTTTTCTTTTCTTACACGTTGCTTCTTGATTATATCATCTTCGAAGTCATCAATATCCGATAAATCAACTCCTAAATCATCCGCTGCCTGTTTTACCCAAGTTTCTTCTTTCTTACCGGAACTTTTGGATACTTCAGAATCAGCTAATGCCATAGATATTTCAACTCTTGGTTTGATTTGGGTAACTAAATCCATTTCAATTGGTAAGAGTTTAACATCACCATGGCTATTCATTTTTTTGGACTTGGCTACTATTCTTCTAAGTTTCTTTAATGGGCCAGAAGCTTCTTGTGGAGAACAAAACATAACAGAGACCCCTTCATTTCCTGCTCTTCCTGTTCTACCAGATCTATGGATATATACATCGGCACTTCTTGGTAAATGGTAATGAGCTACGTGGTCGATGTCTGGAATATCTAAACCTCTTGCTGCAACATCTGAAGCTATAAGCACAGAAATTTCGTTTGTTTGACTTGCGGCTTTAAATCTTTCAATTGATCTTAATCTTTGCTTTTGAATCATTGATGAATGAATGGCAAAAGCTGGAATATTAAGGTTATTAAGAAATGGTACAAGACGTTTAACAGAATCAATTGAATTAGCAAATACTAATGTCGATCCTCTATAAACTAATAAGAAATAATATAAATATAAATCTCTCTCCGTTGTTCCACATTCAACTAAAGCTTCTGTAATCTGCCCTGAAACCATCTCTTTAGGATTGGCATCAATAACAGCTGGTTTCTTATCTTTGAAACGAAGTTTATCACCTAATAACTTCAAAATTTCATCATTTTCAGCCATTCCAGCTTTAGATTTACCATTCTTATCTAATTTGCTAAATAATTCTCTAGCAAAGGTAGCACTGAAAACCAAAGTTTGCCATTTCCATTGATCGAGTTCTTTTGGTCTGTTCTTTTGGAAAAGACTTAAAATTCTTTCAAATTCGTCAAAATGTCCATCTTGTAATAATCTATCAGCTTCATCTAAAACTACGATATCAGTACTACTTAAACGCTTGACTAATTCTTCATCTTTTTCCAATAACTCAAGACAACGACCTGGTGTTGCAACAACAATCCCAGGACCATTCTTTAATAATCTTTCTTGCTTTTGAATAGATAACCCACCAGTTATACTTACAATCCCGGAGGAAGTTATTGGGAAATACTTCGTGAACTTACTAAGATGGTCTACAACTTGTTTAGCTAATTCTCTAGTTGGTACAAATATGATACCAGTAGGTGCCGGTATTGGATCTCTGGTCTTATATTTTTCCAAGTTGGAAAGGTATTTTTCAAGGATAGGGATACCATAAGCTAAAGTCTTACCGGACCCAGTAATAGCTTTACCAATTACATCTTTTCCTTCTAAAGCTAGTGGAATGGATTTTAATTGAATTGGAGTAGGTTTGGTGAATTTGAGTTTATGAAGACCATTTATGGTATAAGAACTGAGAGGAATCTTTTGCCATTGTGGTAAAGTAGCATTATCATTAGGAAGCTTTATATCTTGACTAAAGATATTCTCCTTAAGTTCTTCTTGTTTTTTGGAATTCTTTTCTTTCTTTTGCTTTTTGTTTTGTGATTTGTCAACCTCTTCCTTTAAATCCTGTTCCTTCTGTGGTTTTTCGTTAACTTCTTGTGTTTGTTCTTCTACTGCTTCTTGATCTGATTCTTCGGAGTCAAAACCCGTAAATTCTTCTTCTTCCATATCTGAAGGATTTTCATTCTCCTCTTCAGCATCTGGAAGGTCTATATCTTCGGTTTCATCAGTTTCTTTTGCGATTTTGTTGTCTTCCTTCACCTTGAATTCAACTTTCCCATTGATAATTTCCACATCGACTCCATCAATTTCTTCAAGACCATAAAGACCTTCATAAGAGTCCAAATTGTCTGGAATTTCCACTGGTTTCCAGTTAAGACTATCAGCTTTGACAATCTTAGACTCCTTTTTGTTTTTCTCTTTTAATGAGAGCCTTGGTTTAGGTTTTACAATCTTTCCCATTGAAAAAAAAATGCGATGAGCTGCGTAGTATCTCATCGCGCATCTACTATGAGAGATGAGTACGACTTTCTTTATTCTTTAAATATATTAAACTCTATATAACCTATGTTAGAACCCAGCAAATCTGGATTTTGCTCTAAGTTTCTCACCATTCAATAAAAAGAGAATTGGAATCAAAATCATAGCAAATGAAATAAATCCTAAAACTGATGCTCCCCAACCGACTGGGTATTTGTCGGTTGCAAGATCTGAAAATAATTTATGACCTGCCAATGGTAAACAACCAGCGATACATGATCTCATGAAATTGTTACCAGCCAAAACAGACGCCATGTAACGAGGGAATGAAAAGCCTAGGTAGGAAAATCCACATTGGAAAATGAAAAATGCACCTATACTAAATATTATACCACCAATAACCGGGGCAATCCAGTGTGATCCTTCAAAACTTGTCCAGCCAAAGATGAAAATACCAATTGGCATAAAAACAGCACCGAAAATCATACCTGGTAAGAAGACTTCAGGAACTGGGAATTCTCCTCTTAAGATGGGTTGGATATTATACTTATTATAGTATGGATAGATGAATACACCACCTATTAAGATACCTAAAATTAAAACAAAGAAAACGGCACCGTAAGGAATTAATGCAAAATGAAAAACATTGATGAATGATAATGGGAAACCTTCGTACCATAAATATTCAATAGAGTAAGTAAATCCGAGGAATAAATCAATGAAAAGTACAATTGGTTGGGTTACAATCATTTCAACTGGACGAATCAAAGTTTCTTTGATTAAGTTACTGATAGATATATTTTTGTTTTCTAATTCCCCTTGAGATATAATCATAGCGTTTCCGGTAACTCTACGAAGAGCTTTGGCTCTTCTTTTTAAAATGGTTTTATTAAAAGATTCTGGTAAGGTAAAGAATAAGAGCACTAACATTATACCTGAGACCATTGCCAGGAACCAAAAGATCCAATGCCAATCTCTTTTAATCACAAAGATAGCTCCAAGAAGCGGAGCCATTGAAGGACCTGCAACTGCACCAACGGTCCACACACCAATACTTATCGGTAAGTATGCAGGAGAGGTCATATCACCCATAGATGCTGCTCCGGTAGCTAATGCAGGACTGGCGAAAAATCCACCAATGAGCCTAAGAACACTCAATGAAGCAATATCGTTCACCAAGGCAGTAGGAATCTGAATAACAAAATATATTAATAATGTTACAATGTAAATGGAACTTCTTCCAAAAACTGCATTTTCAGACATTGGAGAAAAAATCATTGGGCCAATACCAAAACCAATCACATACATAGATAATAAAAGGGTTACTTTAATTCTATCTGTATTTAAATCCTTCATCATTTCCTCAAGCGCTGGCGTGAACATAGCTGAAGCAATATAAATGGACATACTTAAAAAACAAATTTGAGCCCCAAAGATGACTTTCTTCCACATTGGCCAATTTTGTGGGTTTTCTGGATCGTCATCTCCATACCAATCGACGATAATATATTCTTCGGTAGCTTCAAGGTATTCTTTGGGTACTTCAAAGGTATCTAATTCTTCTTTACGTTTAAAGAACTTACCATCAGAGAAATGGTATACAATTCTTCCGAAAAAACTATCTTTGACAAAATGATCAATAAAAGATTCCATGAGATTTGTTGATGATCAAATGCGCTTGGGAACGATTTATATATATATTATTGTTATTACTAATCATATTCGTTGGTGTTCTATTGAAAAGCATAATTGTGTTTCTTAGGTATAGTCGTAAGTGCATAAAATTTCGTTATGCAAGACTCGCAACTTACCTGTATAGGCAGGTAAAATCGTATTTGGAAACTTTCCGGAAAATTTTATTTAATTTCTTCTCGGAAACTTTCCTATTTTCTCGATTATTTCTGTAATAGGTAATACCATTGCATAAGCAAATTTCATGCATGGCTAATTTTGGTATTCGCCGTGTTTTGAGCAGGGTGTGACGAGGCGGTATTATTAATATATAAGGTTTATGACATTATAACTACAAAATATATACTCCCTAAACATACACCATGCTTTTTACAGCTGAAAATACTATATTTGCATGCAAAATATTCAAAAACTAGACAGAAATCACTTCTATTTAAATCGCTTTTCCTCGTGCATTAATCACTGTGAAGAAGCACGGCTTGTGTACGGCTTGTGTACGGTTTGTGTACATTTTACTCTTTCAGGATATCACCGATACAGTTAAGATGGTGAATATATATTAATTGAATCCTTACAGCAACTATAATATATCCTTCATTAAATATCACTATATTATCTCTTAATCTTTAGCCTGTCTATATGAGCTCAAAATCATCACAGTAACATATAAATTACTAATCAATATGTAAGTCCTCATTATAGCAAGCGGTTGATATTTCCGAGTAGACACGGTACTTAAATTCAAATTCCCCGTGCTTGTTACTTAACAGATAAATAGTAGACGGGAAAAATTTCCCGTATTTTTCCTTTAACCTTTAGTAGTATTTCCCACCTGTACACCATCCTCGGTTACGCTCGTATTACCTGGAAAACGACTTTTTGCATCAGTAATACAGGGCTTCGCTTCAGCCTTTGGACTATCATCAGAATTCATTGTTGTGCTACCTAAGATAACGTATTTGTAATAATATTACCACAAATTCAGCTGAAGCGTTCCTCATTAAGCAAATTTATGTTACCAATGTCGCAGCTAGATAACAATCTGAATTCTCTTCGCACACGCTAACCTCATCTCATCGAATGGGTCTACTTAAAAGAAACAGGACTATCACAAAAAAGCCTTTCACTCCTCGTACTTTAAAACCAAAGAACACGCGAAAGCTTATACGAAGATTTCATGTTCTCTTAAAGAAAAAAAGTCAAATTTTGTCCAAATTAAACGTTGAAGGAGAATCAGTTAAATCTCATGAAGCATATAAAAAAGGATTCAATGACAAAACCAAACAAGATGAATATAAAATAGATGGATTAACTAATTCGGAGCTTATAACCATATTAGGAATGATCGACGGTGAAATTGAGAGAAATGGAGGTTTGGAACTCTACCAAATTGCATCAACACAAGGTCAAAGTTCCCAAAGAGGCAGTGATTCCTCAAAGAAATTAGTTGAATGGTTGAAAAATCATAAACCAAATAAAGATCCTGTTGCTTTAGAAATTGGATGTTTAAGCCCAAATAACTTCATATCGACCAGTAAAATCTTTAGAGAAATAGTCCGCATTGACCTCCATAGCCAGCACCCCTCTATTCTCCAGCAAGATTTTATGGAGAGACCACTTCCTGTACATAATCAGGAAAAATTCGACCTTATTTCTTGTTCCTTGGTATTGAATTTTGTTAGTACCCCTGACCAACGGGGGGAGATGTTAAAACGAATAACTGAATTTTTGACCCCCAAAGGGTTATTTTTCTTTGTATTACCGTTACCGTGCATAACTAATTCACGTTATTGTAATTACGCAAAGATTAATGAGATTATGCATAACTTAGGGTTTAAAGAACTTGAATATCACCTGTCAAATAAATTAGCTTATTGGCTATTTAAGTATAATGGTCCCACTAAGGTCATTCCTATTAAGAAGGAAAAAGTTAATGATGGAAACAATAGGAATAACTTTTCAATTGTCATAACGTGATGAAATTAATCACCTCTTTTGTTATGCGCACTTGCATGTTTTTTTTGGAATGGCATGCTTTTTTCGGAAAAAAATTTTTCCGATGACATAATGAAAAAACTCAACATTATGTTTTGAACCGATGAACCAATGAACTCCGATTAAGATTTCTTCAAAGCATGGGGAATCTTTGTGGAGATTGTATAAACTTAATTGTATTATAAATATTTTAATTCAAATAAAAAGTAAGGCACGTCAAACGCATTAATAAGCATATCATCTCTATAATTAGACAAGATAACCTGATAAAAAACGAATCAATTAATACTGTAAACCTTTTACCCCTCCTAAGTTAGGCCATCTGCAACCCATGGGGGGCGGACGTTTCTCGTTTCTTTTCTGCCGTCGCGGTATTTTTATTGGCTAAATTAGTATGCAATCCCACAATGACCGACTCCAACTGGGCAAATCTCGGAGAAACTTTGGAGATCGTCGTGTGATTTGCACCAATTTTTCCGGGTTTAGTCGCGGAAAAACTTGGACATAATAAAATTTTTCCGGCCGTTAAAGCTATAAAATCTACAGGATTTCCTCTTGAAATTCTTCACAAATAATTTAAAATGTCAGAATCAAGTCAAGTTCCAAGTGGAACTCAAACTCCTATTGATAATACTTCTATAGTTCAAGAAGATTACAAAGAAAAACTTAATGATAATGTAGACCAATTACCAGCTTTACCAGAAAAACACTTTAAAGAATACATCGCAATGACAGTATTCTGTTTATTAGTCGCTTTTGGTGGTTTTGTTTTCGGTTTCGATACTGGTACTATTTCTGGTTTCGTTAACATGCCAGATTTCAAAAACAGATTTGGTGAACTCAATGCTAGTGGTGAATACTACTTATCAAATGTCAGAACTGGTTTAATTGTCTCTATTTTCAACATTGGTTGTGCTATTGGAGGTATCTTTTTAAGTAAATCTGCCGATATGTACGGTAGAAGAATTGGTTTAATGTTTGCCATGGCTATTTATGTCGTTGGTATTGTCATTCAAATCTCATCAGATGACAAATGGTATCAATATTTTATTGGTAGATTTGTTACTGGTTTAGCTGTCGGTATTGTTTCAGTCGTTTCCCCAATGATGATTTCAGAAACTTCACCAAAGAAAATTAGAGGTACCTTGGTTTGTTGTTTCCAATTATTCATTACTTTAGGTATCTTTTTAGGTTACTGTACTACTTATGGTACTAAAACCTACAGTGACTCTAGACAATGGAGAATTCCATTAGGTTTATGTTTTGCCTGGGCTATTATGTTAGTAATTGGTATGGTTTCTATGCCAGAATCTCCAAGATATTTAGTTGAAAAAGACAGATTAGATGATGCTAGAAGATCCATTGGTAGAGCTAACAAAGTTTCTCCAGAAGACCCAGGTGTTTATGCTGAAGTTCAATTAATTGCTGCTGGTGTTGAAAGAGAAAGATTAGCTGGATCTGCTAACTGGAGTGATTTAATTAAAGGTAGACCAAGAATCTTTGAAAGAGTTTTAGTTGGTATGCTTTTACAAGCCTTACAACAATGGACTGGTAACAATTATTTCTTCTACTATGGTACCACCATTTTCAAAGCGGTTGGTTTAGAAGATTCTTTCCAAACCTCTATCATTTTAGGTGTTGTTAACTTTATGTCTACTTTCCCAGGTATTTGGGCTATTGAAAGATTTGGTAGAAGAGCATGTTTATTAACTGGTTCTATTGGTATGTTTATCTGTTTCATCATTTATGCTGTATTAGGTTCAGTTAACTTATACATTGATGGATATGATGGTCCAACTAGAAAACCAACTGGTAATGGTATGATTTTCGTTACTTGTTTATTCATTTTCTTCTTTGCTTCAACTTGGGCTGGTGGTTGTTACTCAGTTACTTCCGAATTATACCCATTAAGAATCAGATCAAAAGCTATTGCTCTTACTGTTGCTTCCAACTATATTAATGGTTTCGTTATCTCATTCTGTACTCCATTTATTGCTAACAAGATCCATTTCTACTATGGTTTTGTTTTCGCTGGATGCTTATTGTTTTCTCTTTTCTTCGTCTACTTCTCCATTTATGAAACTAAAGGATTATCTTTAGAAGAAGTAGATTTATTATATGAATCAGATGTCAAAGCATGGCAATCAGCTAACTGGGTTGCACCAACCAGAGAAGAATTAGCACACGCTGCTGAAGAAAAAGACTCCAAGCCTGAGGCTTAATTTGTTAATAGATGCATACGATAATAGACGTTACGATATAATTTAAAGTTATTACTTCTCTATTAATAAGATCTCTATGATACGTCAAGACTGTATTGAAATGTGTTTTCAGAGTTAAAAGATTATTTATTTAATTGGTTAATTAATGTATTTATTTATTGAATGAATTTACAGTAAATTTATAAGTTCACAAATATTTCAGCCTTATAATACTTGCAAAATTTATACTTTAGAAAAAGTTTATAAAATATGCAGTTTTAAACAAAAAATTACAAAAAATTACAAAGAATTACAATGCTTCTCCTAACTCTATTTACACATAAATTGTCTAGTTTCTTTGTTTCAGAGTGAAAATCAAACTCTTTACCGTCTATGTCATCGCCAAACTCTTCCTACCTTCAAGCCAAAATTTTCGCACATCACCACCATGGATACCACTGACACAACCATGTTTCACACACCACTAAAGCGTCTTCCCGACAAACCTATCACATACGAAGTACCGAAAGAAAGAGTCAAACCTATAGAAGAACCTTTAAAGGATGAATTAGTTCCATTAAATAAAATTTCAATCAAGTTATCTCAAAAAAAGCTTTCTAACAAAGACTTGTTCAATAGATCTGAAGCTAAAAAATCCGTTTATTATAGGCCTCCTTCATCCAATGTTGATTACGGGATTAAAGAGTTCATTCCTCCTCAATTACATAAGAAGTTCCCTGTAGTAACCAAAGTAAGTGAAGATACTGAACCGGTAGTAGGTGAATGGGTCAATCCAGTAATGAAGACTGCCCTTAGTCGTCAAATAAATAAAGAATATGACACAAAGAACATATTGAAATCGATAATATTGTTATTACTTGTCAAATTGGTCCATCACATTGTTGAAATTAAGATTAAAATACCCTATGTAAGTGTTGTTTATGGAGCTATAATTGTAAATATTGTTTATAGAGGCATTAGACTTTTGAAACCACGTGACCAGTGTTTAGATCTTCCACTTAATAACAGACAGAGAGAGTTACTTGGGTTATCGGCTTTTGAAGAACTTCCAACAAAACCAGAACCTAAACCACAATACAAGCATAATAAACTTGAGTAGAAGTGCATGCATCACATGATAATCACATGATCATCAAATTATTATCAATCGCACAACATTTTTCATATGAAAGGTATTTTGTGGGGTTTATATATATATACACCAGACTGCCAGAAAACATCTTTCAAATATGGCAGAGGAAGAAGATTTTGAAGAAGCCTTTAGGGTTATAAAAGTTGATGATACTCATTTTGTAGGGGCCCACCCATTGAGGTTACCCTTACCAACAGCTAGAGGAGTTTATGGAGGGCATACAGTTGCCCAAACTTTACTTGTAGCTATTGAAAGTGCACCAGAGAATTATGTTCCTCATTCTTTCCATTCTTATTTCATTAAAGCTGGTAAGTCCACCACGCCAATGGAATATGAAGTCACCAAGATCAGTGAAGGCACAGATATAGTTAAAAGAGCCATCAAAGTAACCCAAAAGGGTGATATTAAATTTACAGCACTTGTATCTTTAATTAGAGCGGACCTTAAGCTTGATCATAAAGACAATTTCCAAAAGAATCCTCAAAAATTACATTACAAGTACAGAGATCCAAGTTCAATTAATATTCTTCATCATACAGACTTTATAAGAAACGCTTATAGTGAAGAATTTGTTGACTATAAAAAGACACCCGAGGAATTGAATCAAACTCCAGCAGAGCGTTGGATTCAAGTATGGAGTGGTATTGTAACTCCTAAGAATGAATTTAAAGATAATAAATACAATTATGTAGGCGTTGGTGTTGTAAGTGATGCTGTATTCTTAACCACTTTAGCAAGAATCTTACATGCACCATGGAATCCAACTGAAAGTAGATCTTTTGAAGAAGTGGATTTAGACAAAGATGCAAGAATGTGGATGAATATATCATTAAATGCTCTTCATATTTTCCATTATAATGCTATGTCATTAGACCATCATATTTATTTCCATACCAACGATCCAAAGGACTTTTTAATCTCTAAAGATTGGCTTACATTCAATTATCAAGCTAGAAGAGTATCTAATAACCGTACTTTAGTTAGAGGTAATTTTTATAATAAAGAAGGAAAGAATATTGCTACAGTCGCTCAAGAAGGATTAACCATTGGTTTCAAAGGGTTTGATATGATTGAAACTGAAACAAAGAAGTTTTCCGATCTTAGGGTAAGATTATAAGTTTATAGTTTATAACTTTAATTTATATCAAACATTTCTAGACAAAATTTTCAGTATACACACGACCCCAATAATTTTTGAAGAAAAAAAATGCGATTTTGACCAAAATTTTCAGTTTCAATGTCTATCTTGAGAAAGCTTCCTAGTAAAGAGAGGCTTTTACAAGTGAAAAAACTCTCTGCTGAAATATTCGGAGAAGCATGGAATCCTACCGGAGCTAGAAATGGACTCAAAGTTTTGCGTGCTCCTTTGAAAGGACCAGAAATGGCCGCCTATTATGGTAATAACGATGCTATGCCAACTTTCCAAGATTTCAAAGAGTGGTTTCCTGAATTAAAATTGATTGATCCAAGAGAAGAATATCGGTTAAAAATGGTCAGAGATAGAAAGAAGAGAAATAAAGGTGCTCCAAAGAAGAAAACAAGCTAATGTAATTAATCATGTATATAAATATATTAAATCTTTCGTGATTTTCTATTTGCAAAAGTATCTGTATCATCATAACTCGAAATGTCCAAATGCCTATTTTTTTTCCTTTGTGGTTCGTATTGTGATGGAACTATTAAATGACTTCTTTTAGTCCATTTGGTATTATCATCATTATCAAACATAATCACTTCTTTATCAGTGATGGCTGTTTCTACCTCTTGTCCTTCATAAAGGACTGTAACTCTACTCAAATCAAATACCAAAACATGTACCTTTGTGGTAATAATAATATTGGTTTCAGTGTTTACAGAAATAATTTTCTCATCAGTATAGATTTGGTGTATTGGTATAAATTGTAAACGAGATTCGCTAATATCAATCTTACAAAGTAATAACGACTCTTCAAATTCAACACATAACATATCTTTGAATGGATAAAGCTTTCTTATGGGAGTCCTCTTGTAATATGTCATACTTTTAATATATCTCATCCCACCACCATCCATAGTATGTATCCAAGAAACACATTTAGAAAAGTCTTTCATTCTTCCTTTAACTTTTAACCCTAGTGTTTGTAAAGATATAACGGTAAAATACAATTCTTGATCACATATTACTACATAATCCACATTCTCTACATTAATGGTGGTCATAAAATATAAAGAATCACCTAAATCGATGGGAGATTCACCTTCAATTCCCATAGTTAGTTTATCCAAAGTTACTAAAGCTTCTCCCATTTGTCCCTTTGACTTTAATTTGCTTGTATGGATCCCAAGAGGAGTAAACACACGTAGTTTAAACCCAAAAAGACTATCTACATAATTAAAATATATGAGCCAATTACCTGAAATAGCCCAATTCATAGTAAATTCCAGACTTAAATAAGTATCTGGTAACATAAACCTGTGATATTCTCGACTAATAGATCCTTCATTATAAAAATGATGTATAACAGGATTAGTATCTTCTAATAATAATGACCATATATGTGGATCAGTAGGATGTAGAATGGGTGCTTTTGATATAGGTTTAGATAAAGTCCATAGTATATGTACACAATCCAAAGAGTACAATTTGACCTGTAGCCAATTTTTGGTATAAATAATCAATTGCTTACAGTTGGTATAAGCACCTTCTTCTTTATCTACTGGTTCTATCCAATGAAAATCTTGGACACCATCGATAGATTGTTGCTGTATAATCACAGGATCCAGTCCTTGAATATCATATATCATTACAGCAGCGTAATCCTGGACAATGATGCCTACTTTTGTGCATTTATACGATGGTAAACACGATTCCCATCGTATTGTGGAGACATTTAATGATGATACTCGAGTATTTACATGATTTTCAAGATCTTTTCTTAGATCAAAAGATACAAGGAGATTCTCCGTCGCTAATTCATATACCCCAAGCAACAGTTGGCTCTTCAGGTACACTGCAATATAGTTACCACAGGTAGAAACTGATTTTGACTTCATCACCAAAAGAAAATAAAACTTCGCGCCAAAATATAAACAAACATAAATATTTGACACAAGCGGACTATGGCACCAAAACGAAAACCAAGCAAACCAAAGACGACAAAGAAAGCGACAAAGAAGCAACAGAAGACATTATCACCATTAAAATCACCATCTCATTCGCAAAAGATCCTTGGGCGCAGAAATAAATTGGATGATATCTTTTCCTCGCAATCCCAACCATCTCAGTCCAAATCCATATTCGAGGAAGAAGATGAAGGATTTGTTTATAAAAGAGCAGACAAAAAGGTTTCTACGCCCACATTTAAGTTACACGAAGCAATGGAAGACCTTAGTAGTCGTGATTTCGATCCTATATATATGCAATCAACAAATCAACCATCTAAACTTAAAGCCGGAGGACCTAAATTATCATCACCTATACGACCTCGATTTGACGTTAGTTCATCATCATCTGAAGATTATAGAGAAGAAGTCAGTCATCATAAAATCACCTTAAGAAATGACAATGCAATTAAGAAGTCTAATAGAAGAGATTCGTATAATAATAGAGGTAAACGAATCCTGTCAATTGGAAATGGATTTGTAGGTTTACCACATGAAGACGTAGCAGTTAAAGACTATTTTAAACATTTGGACACGACGCTTCCTGATAATCATGTAATAAAACAATTACTTATATGGTGTATCAATAAAAAAATGCAAGATGATGATAAAACTCCTCAAGGGAAACTTTCACCAGAAGATCGAACCATTCAAAATATCGCCAAAGTGATAAAAAATGAAATTCTTGAAGAATTAAGAGATAAAAAGTTTTTGGCAGATTATTATGATCGACCCGATGAAGAAGAGAAGAATGACAGTAGTATCTTAAATCGAGAAATAGTCCTCCCAAACCCTTTAAATATTTCTAATAAAGAGAATATTGTACATTACAGCAAAGAATTACAAAAACTTCGTAAAGAAAAACAACAATGGCATGAACTTAGTAAGAAATTAATTACTCCTATAGATAAACTACAAGCAGATATTAAACAAGACGTTACGACTAAATTATCAACATATATAAAAAACAAACCTCAATTTTCTGGGGTAATTAACGATGACATAATCAATAAGATTATACTGAATCACGATGATATTAAAAACAAGTTTGAAGATAATATTGAAACTTCAGTTGATCAATTACATAGTATAACTCATCAAATGTCAAAAGTTAATGAAGTCATATCCAAGTATAAAAAGAGGAAGTTGAATCCAACTATATCTGAGATGACTAAGAATTATATAAATAAGACCAAACATCAAGACATGAAGACAATTAAATCTATTTGGCCAGTACCTTCCAAACCTATTGGGGTTAAAGAACTTTTAAGAGGAATATCTCGAGTAGATTATCCGAGAGACGATGTAGCTAGATGATTACAGGGAACTACTAGTTATGAACCCCAACAATAAGCACCTAAATCTCGGGCTGAGAAAGGGCTACCCACCAGCCAATGATTATCCCTTGTATAAGGGATAGTCAAATAGTCATGTAAGGGCTCCATATCTTGTAGAGACGATTCTATAAATATACATTAAATATCATGCATGGCGATGCCATTTTAGGAACATTTGCTAATTTTTCGGGGCAGGTATGAGCGATGACGGTCCTGTCACAAAAAATAATTTTTATAGTTAACGGGGAAAGTTCGTATTCGAACCTTATCCTCCTATACACTACGCCAAGATTGTGCCTATTAAAAATTACCCTTCATTATTTGTTACTTTAATAGGAGTACATCTCTAAGGTTATGTGTTATGTGGGGTGCGCATAACGCATAACCTTTTACATGACGGACTAATGAAACCCAGTCCGAACTTCTTTGGATATAAGGCGAGTTTCAAGTCCTCTATTTCGATTGTTGTAATGATTTTTTCTTTCTTTCTATTACATTTTTATTTAGTTGTATTTGCTATCGCAGATTTCCCCTCGCTTCCAATTACTGAGGATATAAGCCGTGATGATATCGAAGAATATACCCATGAAATCGAAGATTATGTTAAAAGTCCAGACAATAGACGAATTTTTGTTCAATTGAAGGACGCCGAATATTCATTCTATTATAATGATTCAAATATCGTTGGTAATTCCCATTTTAATGCGTCAAATGTGTTTTCTGCTCAACCTTATGTTGCTAATGGTTATATCGGAAGTAGGATCCCCACTTTAGGGCAAGGGTTCACTTATGATTATAATGCAAATGATAATGATGATAGCAATGATGGTTCAAGTGGATGGCCTCTCTTTAATCAAAAATATGCTGGTTCATTTGTTGCTGGATTCTATGATATTCAAGATTCTGTTAATGGAACCAATTTTCCAGAATTGAGTAAAAATGGTTATGAGAGTGTGATTGCATCTGTTCCCGAATGGACCAGTCTTCGAGTTAGTGTTAATATTAGCGATTCTCGCTACGAATTAGATCCTGCACGGCCTGAAATTCAAGGTGATATCGATAATTATATTCAAACTCTCTCACTTGATGACGGTGTTGTTACCACTCAATTCATTTGGCTTAATACCTTCTTTGTTAGATACCAAGTTTTTGCTCATAAATCAGAAATTAGTTTAGGTGTAGTTAATTTGGAAGTTGTTAATCTTAATGAGACTGATTATACAATTCAGGTAATTGATATTCTTGAAGAGTCCACTTCTGAAAGAAGCGAAATTGTTGATTTCGATGAAAATGAAGATGGTATATTCATTCAATTTGAACCTAATGATATTCATTATGTTCATGGTGCCATTTTCCTGAGATTAACAGGTGAAGGTGATGTTGGTTTTACAGTTGAAGATTATGGAGTTACTCAAAACTTGACTGTTGATATAGAGCCGGGATCTTATAAGAATTTTACTAAATATGTGGGAATTGTTACCTCTGATCTTCTGGAAGATTTTAAATCAGAATTAGATGTCACTAATTATGCCAAAGAAATAGCATTAAAACCCAAAAATTTCGAAGATGTTCTCGACAGCCATAAAGAGGCATGGGATGAAAGTTTCAAATCTACTATATCTATTGAATTCCCTGATGACCCTCTTTTAACTATGACGGCCAAAGCATCTATTTTTCATTTAGCTGCAAACACACGTCCTGAAGCTTATGGGGTAACCGCTGCATTAGGAGTCTCTGGTTTATCTTCAGATTCTTATGCTGGTATGGTATTTTGGGACTCAGATTTATGGATGTTGAATGGGTTATTACCATTCTTACCGGAGCATGCTAAAAGTATTGTAAATTATAGGGTGCATACTCATAAACAAGCCCAGGAAAATCTCCCAGAAGGATTCAACGGTGCAGTGTATCCTTGGACTAGTGGAAGGTTTGGAAACTGTACTGCAACTGGTCCATGTATGGATTATGAGTACCATATAAATACAGCAGTAGCATTTGCAGCTTGGCAACTTTATCTCAGTGGCCATGGGAATGATACCTTTTTAGAAGAAGTGGTCCATCCTTTAATTAATGATGCAGCATTATTCATGGCTGATTACGTTAAGTATAACGAAACTTTAGAGGAATACACTACTCTGAATCTTACCGATCCTGATGAATATGCCAATCATGTTGACAATGGGGCTTATACTAATGCTGGTATTTCTCTTCTTATGAAATATAGTATTGCTTTAAGTGAACATCTTGGTACAGAAATTCCTTCTAATTTTACTTATATAGTAGAAAATATGAATTTGCCAATGTCTAATGATGACGATGATATTACCTTAGAGTACACTGGGATGAATTCTTCTGTGGGAATTAAACAAGCCGATGTAATTATGTTAACATATCCACTTAATAACGAAATGATAACTGAAGAACAAGCAAAAATTAATATGCAATATTATGCAATGAAACAGGTTAGTTACGGCCCAGCAATGACTTTCCCAATATTTTCAATTGTTTCATCAGCTTTATCATCCGAAGGTTGTTCATCTCATACATATTTACAAAAATCTGTTCAGCCATTCCTTAGAGCCCCATTTGCCCAATTTCTGGAGCAGAACAATGATCATTATGAAACTAATGGAGGAACTTATCCCGCCTTCCCATTCTTAACCGCTCATGGTGGGTTCTTACAAGCTATTTTACAAGGTTTGACTGGTTTAAGATTCGGATATGACATGGAATCGGATAAGATTAGAAGATTCCTTCAATTAGATCCAATTGAGTTACCTTTATTACCAAATGGTGTTAAATATGAAGGAATTAAGTATATGAATAATACTTTATCTATTACCATTAAAGATACGTTAAATATTACTAACCATGGTCCTATTGATGAAGATTCCGACTCTTCTACAATTATAATTAAGGTTGCTGATAGAAATGAAGCAGCAGGATTCCATGAAATTGATGAAGGCGAGTCTTTAGAAATACCTTTATACAAAACAAGGCAAAGTTCAGAAAATTCGCTTTGTGAATGTGATAAAGCACAAATTTTTAATATCACTGAAGGATTTTATGGTGACATTGCATGGCTGATGAATGATGGTGATAATTTCACTCATTGGCAAGCCATGTATAATGATTCCATTTCCAAGGTCTTAATTGATCTTAAAGAATTCAAAAATGTATCGGGTGGTATAATTAACTGGGGAGAAAAGCCACCCAAGAATTATAGTTTATGGAGCTATACATCAGATGATAACTGGGATGGTTACAGCTTATTAGGGGCCTGTGATTTCGGAGTAGATTCAGTTCAAAGTAATTATAATGCTTTCATTGAAAAAGGCACCAAAACATCGCAATATGATGCATTTGAAGTTGTCATTGAAAATGAAGATGTTGATATCAATGCTCCATTTGATAAGGATGAATTTTCTAAAATTAAATTACCAGATACTTATAATTCTACTGAATTTACTTTTGATGATACCGTACGTACAATATTTTTCGTGTTAGAATTCGAAGGAGTTCATGATAAAGAGCCAATAGATGATTATTCAACTGGAGGTGCTAAGATTTATGATATTCAGTTATTCGAATGATTTTGTTTTAATAAAATAATACAGTTCTAAAAGTTCTAAACAAATATGTATTAATATAAAAAGAGCTTTAAACGTTTACAAGTCTCTATTGAAGAGCTTCAGACATATTAATTAATCTCTTGACCCCTGTATGCCAGTTTCCTATTTCATCAGGATAAGAAGAAGCAAAAGAAAGAATCAATGAACTAGCAGTTGGATAGTCCTTAGCTTTAAAAGCTTCTGCAATTTCTTTTAATGATTGAACACCATCTTTTGATAATAAATCATCATTATTTAAGTGATCGTAAAGAATGTTTAATCTTTTTTCCATATCTTCACCATGTTTAGCATATTTTTCAGGGATTACTGGTTTAAGCGAAGTGTAAGCTTGGTTGAAAATTTCATAGATTGGTAATGCTTCACTTGAAATATGAGATCTATCACCTGGAGGGTGTTTAGGAGTCTCAGGGACAGCTGCTGGTTGTACAGCAGGTGGTGGAGCTACTTGTGAAGTTTGTTGAGAAATTGGTGGAGGATGCGAGATTGGTCCAGTTGGAGGTGGTGCAATCAGAGATCTTGAAGGTGGACCTGAAAACGAGTTTGATGCCATTGGTGGAGCTTGAATATTTGCTTTTGGTGGAGGAAGAATACCACCACTACTTGGAACACGAGAGCTTGGAGCAGTTGTATTTGGTGGTGGGGCATAAGGGTTCTGTGGTGATTTAACAGCTGGTGCATAAGGATTAGCAGCTGGAGGAACACCAGCGGAAGGTACACCAATAGGACCAGCTGATGGCAATACAGGGGTAATTGGAACCGATGGTGCCGCTGGGGTACTAGAAGCAGGTGGAGCATAAGGGTTTGGTGTAGCCTTTGGTGGAGCAACAGCAGCTGGACCAACAGGTGGTGCAATTGAAGTAGCAGCAGGTGGTGCATAAGCAGGTCTTGGTTGTGCAACACTAGTACGTGGAGAACTTACTAATGAAGCACGAGATGCAGTTCTACTTGGTCCTTTAGGAGGGGCTGGTGCATTGAAACCTGGTGAAGCTACAGAAGATCTTTTTGGAGCACCTGGAACAGGTGGTTGAGGAAATGGTGTTGCATTTGGAGAAGTTGCAACGGCAGCAGCAGCACGACGAGGTGGTGCAGTTTTTTGTTTAAAGGTATCTGGTAAATCATTCCAACCTTCAGTTTCTTCTTTATAAGCTGGTTTAGGTGGAGCTTGAGGTATTGGAGGAGTAGCTACTTGTGCAGATTTCAAATAAGGATTTGAATGTCCTTGGAATGAAGGGGCAGCACTTGGAGCAAATGCATTAGCATTTGGAGCATAAGTGTTTGCTGGTGGAGCATAAGTATTGCTTGGTGCACTGTAAGTATTACCAGAAGCGTAAGGGTTCCCTAAAGGATTGAATGGTGGATTAGCTTGAGGAACTGATCCAGGAGCTGGTGCTACAGAGCTGAGAGATGCCACAGTTGGAGGAGTAGCAGTAACAGGAGGAGCACCACCACCAATTGGAGCAGCAGGGGCAAGTGAAGTTGCAGGTGTTACTGGTTTATAGGCCAGTCTTTGAGCCGGTTTAAAAGCTGTTGGTTGATTAGTTGAAGGTTGAGATCCATTAGCCAAATTAGATGGGCCTCTAGAATATCCAGGTCTAGAAGTAGTAGCACCAGTCTTTTTAACAGTAGTAGAAACACCAGTAGCTTTTGCAATTCTATCCTTTTCACTCTTTGAACCAGCATAATTATCAGGTAATAATTTTAAAAATTTTTCAGCCATTTCAAATTGACCATAACCAGATAATAAATTAGAATAATCCAAGATAACTTTACAGATTGGTTCAATAGATGGTCCTGATAAAGCACCAGTAGTATTAGAAATAGATCTATAAGTAACAATCTTTTCAGCAAAATTATTTAATGCTTCAAAATGTGCATCAGAAGGAGATTGAATATCTTTTGATTTAGCAGTTAATAATTTTTCTTCATATGAAGGTAATTCTTTTAACCAAATAGATGCAATCTTATCAAGAGATCCACCAGCTAAGTAACAGAATAAAGCATCATCTCTATTCTTTGAAGCATTTTGAGCATAAATACGATCACCTAATTCAGTAATTTTAGAACTATATTCTTGTGGATCTTCACAATAAGCTGAAATACTGTTTGCAATAATTTTCCAATCTTTAACATCTGCATTTCCAACAATATCAGTAATATTTTTAGTTGATGCACTATATAAAACTCTTGCAAGTTCTGATTGTTTTTCTTTATTAAAATAAGCACTTTTAACTTTTTCTTTAATTTCAATTGAACTATCTAATGAAAGAATCAATGCTTCTACAAGATTATCAGATTTAAGACATTCATCAACTGCTTTTTCAATTTGATTACTTAAGATTAATTTAATTAATTTTTTATCAGATTCTGATGATTTACCATTTAAAAGTTTAAATGAACCAGTTGGAGCGAAAACAGTAGTTGATTCTTTAGTTGATCCATTTTCTCCTAGTTTTTCAAAAAAGTCATCACCATCTTCTTTGGCAATTCCATTTTCTTTTTCTTGTTTGTCAACTGATTTTGTATCTTCTTTAATTTCTTCTTCAGTAGTACCAATTAAATCATTGAAAAGTTTTTTATTGTCACTTGATGATAATTTTTGTAAAAGAGTCCAATCAGATTTATCAGTTTCATCAATTGTTGTAGAAATTTTTTCTTCAAAGATTTCTTCAAAATTATTTTCTTCTAAAGCTTTATTAAATTTTTCATTTGAAGATTGTAAATTTCCTTTAATTGAAAATTTATTAATATCTATAGTAGATTTACCATCAACAGTTTTAATAGAAACTAATTTAGAACCAAAACCAAAAGCAACATTAGAAGGACGTTTTAACCATTTTGGAGCTTGTTTAATATCAAAAACAGGTTGTTGAGTTTCAGTTGAACCAATTTCATTCCAAAAATCATCAGCATTAGCTGAAACTTTGGTAGTAATTGGAGGAGAAGTATCTTGTAAAGATTGAACAAGTACTTTACCATCAAATGAAGCAGTTGCAAAAATATCAGGTGCAAGTGGAGCAAATTTAGTTTGGAAAGCCCAATTAGCAGTAGTTGGGTATTCACCTAATTTTTCACCAGTTATTGGATTCCAAAGCATTGTAGTATTATCTTTACCACAAGAAATTAATAATTCAGGATCTCGTTTACACCAATCTAATGATAAAACTCCTTTTTTATGACCTTGTAAAATTTTTTGTGGAGCATTAGAATTTCTTAAATCCCAAGTCAAAATTAATGGACATCCATCATTTTCACTGGCAGTAACTAATTTTGTTGATTCAGTTGGGTGCCAAGCAACACATGAAAAGTTAGCTCTACCTAATTCACCATTATAAGATAAATGTAAAACTTCTTTTTTACTTTTTAAATCCCAAACTGAGGTATAACCTCCATTACCAGTACTTGCAAAAACATGACCAACTACATTATTCCAAGCAACATTTGAAACTTCATCCATTGGTGTCATGGCTTTACCAGGAGTTGTTGGGTCATTAAAAGTTTTACAATCCCAGATATAAATAGCACCTTGAGATCCTCCAGATACTAAAATATGATTTTGAACAGGATTAAATGATAAACTTTTAACGGCGCTTGTATGTTTATCAGACTTATGGACCGAAGCTTTTGATAAGTCCTTTGTTTTGATTAATATTTCACCATCCCAAAATTCAATGGTGCCATTTTCAAAAGCTCCAACCAATAAACCTTTTGGTCTACCTTCAAAAGGCTTCGACCAGACCAATGCATGGAACCTATTATCTACATCAGCAGAAAAGATTGGTTTATCGGAATTTGTGGCAGAAAAGATGTCCCATAATTCCAAGCTTGAAGAGGAATTAAAGTCCACGTCGACGGCGCCAGCGACGGTTCCTGTGGCGAGAATTGGAAGGCAATCATGACTCCAAGCAAATGTGGAGGTACGTGTTATGTCTTTTATCTTCATATCAAACCAATTTAAACGTTGTTGTTTTCAATATCCTAATTCAGTTATGATAGGTTCTGATTTGATTTGATTTCGACACCGCACAAATTGAGCGACAAAAATATCACTACCGAGCAACACACGAACCCGCGTCTCACGTGATATGTCATGTGAAGGGAATTCCTACACGCGAGTAGTGTGATGATTTTATGTTAAAGTTTAGACCGAGCTTCATTTTATCTTCTAGTCTTGGTGTTTCAAAATTGAAAATTTTATATTCCTCAAGCCCCTAATAAGTTTATTTTGATAGAATGAATTCGGCTTTGACCCACAAGAACAACAAATATGTTTTGAGACTTTTAACTAATTTCCTTACCTCCAAGGTCGTTAAACCTTCTGCTAAAGCCTTCTTCTATGCGTATTTATACGTTACGATTCCCAAATTATTTAGCCATATTAATTTGTCTGTTAAAAAGAGAGATTTTAAAGGTTTGGGTGTAAGGTTGGCAAAGATGTTTTCCCGAGCTTTCCATCCCTCCAAGTTCCCTGCTTTTGCTGCTACTTTAATTGCCTATATCAATATCTTAGAGCCTTTGATCTTAAAGGTATTGAAAAGAACCAAAATTAACAAAACTGCTTTCGGTCTGGTTTTCCTTTCCACTTTTGTAAGCTCTTTTGTTGCTGCCTCTTTGGCGTTCCCAAACTTTCAAAACCATATTATTAATTATGGAAGATTCTTATCACTTGATTTAACTCTTTTGGTATTTTCTAGAGCTATTGATACCACTCTTTCTTCAAGTTTGGGTGCAATTTTACCTCAAGTTATCCAACAATTTGGTGATGGATTACTATTTATTGCTTCTTGTACGCCTATTATGTACTCTTGGTTCTACCGTCCTGACAGATTACCTCCAGCTTATAGAAAATGGATCACATCTGCTGCTAATATGGATGATGAACTTATTGAACTTTTAAAAGGAATGCACGATGGGACTTTAAAATATGGTGAAGAGACTCATATAATGGACGATTATTGTAGAAAATATGGGAGAGATATAAGAGAAGGTAACTTAGTTTATAAGCAACCTGCTGAATGTGAACTTGTACATGCTTTCCAAACCAAAAATTGTGAATTACATGCATTATGGAGATTCAAAAGAGGGTTTGAGTTTGCTTTCAAATTATATGGAGGGCTTAATGCTCTTATGCTTTTAATCCCAAAGAAAAATGTATCAATGATATTAAGACTTCAAAGAGCGTTAACTTCAACGATCCGTTCATCTTGTTTCTTAGGTGCATTCATAGGACTTTATTGGTATGCTGTTTGTCTTGCAAGAAAAAGATTATTACCAAAGTTATTTCCTAATGTACCTAAAACTAGATGGGATGTTACAATAGCACCAACTGCAGGTGCGTTAGCTTGTGGATTCAGTAGTTTTGTAGAAAGAGCCCAAAGACGTAAAGAATTGGCCCTTTTTGTATTCCCCAGAGCCATTGGAACCTTTGTTCCTACTGAACCAACCAGTTTCAATTTGATGATGGAAAGACTTATTTTCTCAATTAGTATGGCTATTTTAGTTGCTGCTTCAAAGAAAAAAGCTTCTTCGGTTAGAGGTATTTTTGGTAAAGGGTTAGGTGCCGTCATTCAGATATAGCGTTGTAATATATATAGACTTTAGACTTACGTCGTTAAATACAAGTAAATAGTAAACGATACCTATTTAGATTTTTTTGCAGCCATTTCTCATCTAGAGTCGCACCGGCCTAAAAATTCTACCGTTGGCATATCAATGAACACTTAACATGTCGGACTATTCAGATTCGGAAGATGAAGCACTCAGACAAGTGGAAGAAGGATTCAAAAAAGGTTTGAATGAAAAGTTCAAAAGCCCTGGAGGTGCTACTCATCAACTTTTAATAGAATTATTCGAAATCCCAGAACACCTAGAAAAGATATTCACAACCTTATTATGTTTATGTGATCCTAAAACTCAACCTGAAGAAGACGACGACCATATTCTAAGTTTAGAGTTAATAACAGATGTTTTCATGGCATTAATGTTAATGGACAAACTAGCCGATCAAGAGACCATCGATAACCTCCGAGATACTTTTGAGAGCCAAGGCTTAAAAGATCATTTGACTGGCTTTCCACCAAGAACTATAATAACTCATCGATACAACTTAGCACAAGATTTAGCGACAATATGTTATAAAATATTAAACGGATACCTTACAACCAATGACGAAACCCTTTCTGATATAGAGAATTCAATAGAGACTTGGGACCAAAATATCGACTATATAACTGCTCCAAAACCCATACGAAATGATTATCATGCGATGAAGATATGTATTCTTTCATGTTGTGTTGCTCTTAATGCCCTTCGAAAATTATTTATGGATGAAGAAGGCAATTATAATTTAGCATTAAACCCTTATACACCATTTTTCACCCAATCTTGGAAGATTTATACCCGATTGGTTGGTATTATGTTAAGTATAGATCGTTTATTAGAAAGCGAAGATCAAGAATCTCCAATAGAACTAGCGGAAACACTAAAAGGAGTTTCATTGATTCGATATGTTTTAGCTTATATCTTGAATCATTCACTGAATAAAGATATTGGTAAAGAACAAATATTCTATAACCCTGCATATGAGCATGATTTGACAAAAGAGAGTCTTCTAGATATTTACCATCCATTAAGTAGGACTAATATCAATGGTGGTGCCTTGACTGTTAATATGTTTTATTTTGAATTTTATGAGAATTTGAGCAGTTTAGGATCTGCTAAAATTGATTTAATGGAGCTGCAGCATTGGAGTGATGATCAATTAGATGCTGATATACGATATGTATTTATGTATGATTCTGTAGATGACTTTTCCGAAGAAGAAAGTGACGATGAAGGTAGAGAAGACGATTCTAGAGATCATGAAGATATGGAAACTCCTTCCTCTAGTGTAGATGCAACACATGAAACGTCTATTTCTATGAATGGAGCTGAAGACAAATCCGATCAGGTTAAATTAGAGCCAGTAGATACTAAAGAAGAAGATGAAGTAGAATTGAAGGAAAAAGAAGCTATAGCTGAAGCTAAAGCTAGAGCTAAAGCAGATTCTCTTTCTACAGAGTTAATATCTTTAATGGAACATTTCATAGTTCATCCTTTGGACTTTGATAATGTTGATCAAGCTGTGAAAGAAGAAGAAACTAAAAAAGTATTAAGAATGATCGATATATTGTCAAACAACATTTCTTCAATCGCTTGGGGTATCATGATTAAATTCAGTTTACCCGAATCGTTATCGCATAAGCTTATATCTGAAAATCTCATCATTCCAATTTTCCAACCCACATATTTTGAAGCACTATTGGTGACGAATTTTGATATAGGAGCATGTATTTTAGATCTTATTATTTATGAAGATCAGCGGATCCCAATACTTAATGAGATTTTTGAAAGAATGAACCTTTCACGGTTTTATATAGATTATATGTATCAGGTCTTGAGTGACATTAGAGATGTCAAAGCTGTATTTCCAATGCCAAAAGATAGGAAAAGTGCATCTAAATCTAGAAGACATAAAATCTATCAAGAATTTATAGGTGTATGCGTAGAGTTTTTAGATGCCGATGAGGGTATTGGGACATCTGAAGGATACAGGGTAGTACTTTCAAATATCACTTGCAATAAACTTGTATCAATGTTATGTATGGTTATCAAATATCTTCATGAACAAGACTTTTTTGAGTACTCAGATATTCTTAGTAGAAACAGTATTTATGTTACTGCCAATTTATTGTTTAAATACATTGCTAGAACTCCTTCAGCCAGAATAATGTATTTTAAATTAATTGAAATTTTACAAACTTCAAGTCAAGAGATTGGGGATTGGGTTAAAAAGATTGAATCGGAAACGGTTAATGCTAAGAGAACAGGTAATGGAAGTAAACTTTACCCAACAGACAACTCAGGACTATATGAACTAGGCTGTAAATTAGGTAAATTTATGCAAAATATTGATAGAATTTTCACATATGAGGACGAATCTTTTAAAAGTTTCAAAAATACAGAAACCACAGACCTATTTGATGGGTTCTTTGAATGTAAAGATAACTTTGTAAAGTATTTCCCAATAATAATTCAAACCAATTTAGTTTATGATGGGATAATCGATCAAATGCCTGAACCCACTCAAAACGAACAGAAAAAAAACAAAAAGAAGAAGAAGAAAAAGAAGAAGAAGAATTAATGTAAATTAATGCATGTATATACTACTATACGTTTTTTTTATCTAAACCGTTCTCGCAACCATTTTTTGCAGCCACTGTTGCAACAGATGCCGATTCCGCCGGCGCGAAATTCATCAATGTTCAATCGTAACCTTATTAGATCCTTAAGTAGTACTTCTAAAAGAATGACTTCTAAACTCGAATCTGTATGTTCATTGTGTTCAATTGTGTCTAAATAATCGTTTAAAACACGTACTAACATCATTTTAGGTAAGAACCAACACCGCTCCACCTCCAGCAGCTTCCTACTCTCAAGCTATTAAAGTCAATGGTACGTACATCCCAATGGGCCCAATTCGTGATAGATTTTGATATCTTCACAACATTTAACTCTCAACACTTACTAACGTTTAGGATTCATCTACGTTTCTGGCCAAATTCCTTACACCCCAGAAAACAAACCATTAGATGGTACTCCATCAATTGCTGAACAAGCTGAAAGAGTTATTCAAAACGTCAAAGGTGTCTTAGAAGCTTCTAACTCTTCTTTAGATCACATTGTTAAAAACACTGTCTTTTTAACCGACATGAAAACTCAATTCCCTGAATTCAATGCTGTTTATGCTAAATATTTCAATACTCATAAGCCTGCTAGATCATGTGTTGCAGTTAAAGAGTTACCATTAGGGGTTGCATTAGAAATGGAATCCATTGCTATTGAAAAAGACTCATCCAAATTATAAATTGAAGACACTCCCAAGTTATAAATTGGATTTAAATAGGCTATATATATCAATAAATGGTATCATTGGATATCTTATCAGTTGAATCATTTAGGTGAAATTGCAAGGGCTCCAGCCCTAAGACCGGTCCTCATTGGCACCGTTTTTGCGGGCCCAAACACTGTGTCACATGATCTCCGCGAACAATTTTCAAATTTTTGTGTAACTTTAGAGCTAGCCTCAACTGAAAAATTCTCTTCCGCAGTGAAAATTTTATTACATTTATTACATCTTCATAATGGCCGGACGTGTTACTTTTAGAAGAAGAAATCCATGTATGTTTAGATATAAACCTTACCCAAGCTTCATGTTATAACCATGAATGTATTAGTGATGTTCCTAGGTTCCTCCTTGTTAATAATTGAATGAAATATTTGTCCCATCACAGTATCATAATTAGAGATGATATTATCTTTTAGTAATTAATTTTTTTGTCAAATTCATTAGAAATAGTTCCTGAATTCGATTTAAAGCTTTATGGTTACTTTTCCCTACAAAACTATCCATTTCCCAAGTGATAATATCCAAAAACTCCAAAACTGAAAAATTTTCCAACCACACAGAATACATTCTATTATAACGAAGCTTTACTCTTGTATTAAACTCTTTACTAACATTTTTTAGACAACACCAAATCTAACAAAATTAAGGTTGTTAAAACCCCAGGTGGTAAATTAATTGCCCACCACTTAAAGAAAATTGCTTCTAGACCAAAATGTGGTGACTGTGGTTCTAACTTAGCTGGTATTTCCACTTTAAGACCAAGAGAATACGCTCAAGTCTCTAAAACCCACAAAACCGTTCAAAGAGCTTACGGTGGTTCTAGATGTGCTAACTGTACCAAAGACAGAGTTGTCAGAGCTTTCTTAATTGAAGAACAAAAGATTGTTAAGAAAATGTTAAAAGCTTAAATGGAACAAGAAAAGCTGTCATCTGGTAAAAAGTAAATAATATCATCTATACGTTAATATAATGTAGACATAGTAGTAAGACCTCTAGTTTTCTGTCTCTGAAAAGAATTTTAATGTCGCTTTTGGTTGATCTGGTGTCGTGGTGTAAATGTCGTGCATGTTAAATGTATTACATATATTAGCTATTATATCGTTAACAGGATAGGTAAGACAGAAATAAAGCCTCCTGTTCGAACAGGAAGTTATATGTGATGCAATAGATAGAAACTCAGCACTATTAGAGACCTTTTAAAGGACATGACGATAATACTATAATTTACCTCTATTACTCCGTTAAACTTCAGTTTTTACTTATATGTTTACTAACAAAAATTGTTTACACAACCTATATCTACGCTCTAGTCTCATTCTTAGGTACGAAAACATACAATTCACTAATTCAAATATGTATGTCCTGAAAACTCGTGTACTGCATGGTCATGATCGGAAACATCTTAAAACGTTAGTTCCGACCTAAGGTTTCGCCAAAATTCGGAATCTGAAGAGCAAGTAACCATCCCAACTCTGTCTACAGTTGCTGGTAATAATCCTGATAACCAACAACAATAACCCCTCAAATAAAGCCTTCTTTAGTGTTTACTTTGGAATAAATATCACGCATGGAAATTGACAGGGTTCAATTTAATGACTATTTTTGTATTTAACTCTAGATTAGTATCTAACTATATAAACACCTTTCCATATAAGCATATAACCACACATACCCATGCATATGTTCAATAATACCGTGCCAACCACCCCAACACCGCCTGTTCCTATTTTAGAGTCATTTTATCAATTACCCTTTTGGGCGGCTCCTGTGCGGCTATTCCTTATCAGTAAATATAAATAAGGATCCCTAGAACCTGAAATCCCAAACACATTATAGAATGGATAGAGCAAAATTAACAACGTTAGTGGAAAATACCTATATTCCACCTAAAAAAAAATCCCAACCTCCACAAGTACCAAATTATCACCCATGTCTAATAGTCCAAGATAAGCAAACTGATGTGACAAAGGTAAAGTCATGTGGGTGTGCTGATGAGTATTGTGTAAAGATGGCCCCTGCGTGGATCCCCAGAGCAAAGAGATAAGTTAGTGTTAGTAGCAACCAGAAACGGCAGTTAGCTGCTAGAAACAGCAGTAGTAGAAACCAGCTGCCAGAAACAGAGCCAGGGTTGCAACAGCCAGTATTACAACAGCCTCCAGTCAAGGCAAGCTGGCTATCCTATTCGTTTTATTTATTGTATTAATATACACCTAATCATATCTGATTCTCGTTAACTAATTCGTTAGTGATTTGTTCTCGTTTCCAAAATCTCAACAATAAATCACCATAATTTTGCAAGTCTTCAACTGATATCATTAATTTAAAATCTAGTAATAATAAAAATTGTAATTCTAAATAATTTAATTCTTCTAATGGTAATCCTCCAACTTTTGCATATCTAAGATTTTTATAAAAAATATCAGAAAAAAATTTGGATGAAACTGTTATACCTGAAATAATTAACCTATGAATATTATATGAATCCATTACAAATAATTGTTCAGGTTCTTTATCTGAAGATTTTTTCAAATTATTAGCCTTTTTGGCAATTCTATCAAAATAAACTAATAAAGATAAAAATACTTCATTTGTAACAGGACAATATTTTAATACTCTTGAAAGATAGGCATGTAATGAAATTCCTGGTACATTTGTTCCATGAAATGCTAATACGTTGGCTAAATATTTATTTTTCATTTCATCGTCATCATCTTCATCTTCTTCTTCTACCATTGTACTCTCATTAATATCATCTTGATTATTATTTTGGGCCATTTTTTGTAAATATTTCTTCTTCTTTTCTTCTTTTAATTTTTGTCTAATTGCAATGGTATTATCAAAATGATTTGGATGTAATTTATCATTAGCCTCAATTATTTTTGTTAATAAACATGATAACATCAATATTAAATCATTTACTGGATAATTAATTATATTTAAATGTTCATCATCACTTGAATGAGTTAAATTCTCATAAAATTCATTATATGTCATATAATGGTCAGGTTCAGAGATGAAATGGAAACTTTGAGGACTCGAATTAATAGTCAAATCATTGGAATTAAATGAATGATGTGATGATATAGAAGGTCTATGATATGAATTATTATTAGAATTGGGATAATTGGGTACCGAATGGAAATTTAATGGGTTGGAATTAACCGAAGTTCTTTGAAAATTGGGGATGAAATTGTTATCTATGGTGATATTTGTGGTGTTAATTGAATGTGAAGGTTTACTATACTTATTATAAGAATGGTTTGATGAGTATGATGAACTTACTATGTTTGGAGTGTTATGAGATGAAGGAATATAATTGATAGAATCTCGCTGATTAAACGATTCTCTTTGAAACGATTCTCTTTGAAATGAATCTCTTTGATTAAATGACTCTCTTTGCCCCAAATTATCCGAGGTAAATGAATTAAATTGATTGAAAGAATTGTTTGGTCTATTAATTGAATTATAGCTAGGAGGGTTATTTGGCACCGATTGTGAAGATATTATTGACAGAAGATGACTGGAAGTGCCGGTGTCGGAAGATTCACCCTTTGGATCGTGTGGTTCTGATTGTCCTTGTTGTTGTTGTGACAATAGTGTTTTGGTTAAGTTTGATATTTTGGGCTTTTGAAACTCCACCCCCGAAGAGTCCATATTCATATTTTTATTATTCTAAAGTTGGTTAATATACTTCTATTGACATAGGATTTCAATTAATATTCAATACATACTTCCATCAAGCAATTTATAATTGAATTTAATTGTTATTAAATTTGCTATGAGTAAGGGGAATGAATAAATTTACTGGAGGATGCGAACTAATGGACTGGCTCAGTTATAACGTTCAAAAGTGAAATTAATTTAAATAAGAATAATTGTGTTAATAATGTAGAAATATAACTTTTAAGCTATTATTTTGTATGGTATCACCTGTTTTTTAAAATTATTTATTATTAAATAATTCGGTTAATTAAACTATCCAAATAATAGGGTACCCCCAGACCTCCTGCATATACCCTGCTCGACAATTAGGTGTAAAAAACCCGAGTGCAGGAAGAATCACTCAATAGTTGTATAAGTTTCATTCTTATAGCTGCTTTTAACTAATGTCGACTGCTTCAAAAATCACTTTAGGTGCTTCTATTGCTTTTGCAGTAGGGTCTTTTGTTTTCATTAACTTTTCCCAACAAACAGAAAGAGAGTCTTTAAGAGAAGGTCCTATTAAAGATGCTAAAAGACTTGAAGAAAAGTTCAAGAACAATAAGAAATTGATGAGAAACGATGCAGAACATAAAGAACAGATGATGTTGAAGGAAAAATATGAAAAGTTACAACCTTTAAATTCAGAAATTATCACCGGGGTTGATAGTGAACCTAAGAATTAGAACCATCAGATGAGCCCAATTATTTTCTACCTGGACATCAGCTCACCATAAGTTAGTTTGACAGTTGTTCTTTTGACAGCTGTTTTTACAGAGTTGTTCTTAGAGTTCGGTCTTAGAGTTCGGAATTACGTTTAACTTACTTCAGAGATGTTTGTTCAAATAAGCTCCCAATAAATAGTATATAGTCTTGTAAATAATGTATGTGACCTTGGAGACACCAGTGGATAGAATAAGCCTCTGATGTACTATGATACACTTTCAATGTGATAACAAGGTCTGTCTTGCCTCAAAATCCAATCAAAACGACCAGATCCCTTGAAGATGTTTGGCTATAGGTAACCACATCAAGACTACAACCAAGTTAAAAGTGAAAATTTTTTCACGCGGTACCACACTTTTGCAGCCAAAATAGAGATTATCATTAAATTCGTATTAATTATGTATTAGATCTATTATGCGTCAAGCTCGTCTTCTACAGCACTCTCTGAGATAAGGTGGTCTCTAGAATTAAAATTTTTTGTATCTAAATAACCACCAGATAAATAAGGAACACCAGGTTCATCTTTTATTGGGTATGAAATTGAATTTGATCTCTTAAAATCATTTGGGGGAGTTGGGGTTTTAGAATTTGATGAAGTAAACGAATCATCTTCATTGAATACACTATTTCTTCTTGAACTGGTTTCATTCATTCCAACTAATATACTCGCAGCTTCTAATAATTGAACTTGTTGATGCTTTGATATTAATAATTTTTTGGTGACATTCCATTCGGGAGTATGTTCCCAAAGATGTTTTGCTAGTGATGAAATATGTTTATAGCCTTTCCCACAAGCTTCACATTTTAATTCTTCTTTTAATCTACCAGTTTCTCCTTCACTTATTCTTCTTACAACAAATTCTCTTGAAAGAGTTGGGGTATTATTTGGTAACTCAAATTCTTCAGTATTTGCTCCATGACTATAACTTCGTTGATGCAGATGGTGATGTTGTGGGAGATGTGGAGTTGTACTTTGATTATGTGGGGGTTGGGAACTTTTTGGTATTGAATAAGGCGTTACACTTGAATTTCTTCTATTATAATTATATTGTGTAGTCATTTTTGTTCAAACCCAATTTTTTAGGATATTAATCTGATTTTAAGTTGAATTTATTAATTTAATTATAGATTATATCATATATATGTGAATTTTTATGAAATGAATTGAAATAGTTTAATATAGTTTACAGTTGAAAATTTTTTAGGCCCATCTGAACAATAAACTGTGTAGATGGGCGGTCTATATACAGGAAATATTCGGGGCTCGAAAATTTTTTTTATTCACTATACATGCGGATTTACTTAGAGGAGGGTCTAGGTATATGATGAAGCTAACTGGAGATATAGTTAATTATGGTTAAAAAGACTCTTCATCGATTTCATGGTTGACGGTAAACCCATCTTGTTCCTTATACATGATCTCCTGAACTTGTTTACTAAATTCATCTAAAGTAATATCAACCTCTTCAGGTGGTAAGTCTTGAAGATTTTGCACCAAGATCTCAATTTCCCTTAATTTATTAAAGTAAAAATTCTTCTCTGTTTCCAAAGTATTGGTTGCAATTTTATATTCTTCAAGTTCCGATGATAATATATTGATTTTTTCATTAGCTTCCACCAATTCATTATTAAGAGAGGTGATTCTTGATCCATTAGCTACCGAATTTGATTGGTTTATCTGGGATACCAGTCCCATCAGTGACATCAGACCCATTGTTGACGGAGCCATTGTTCCTGACAGGGTGCTGGTTGCACTAGAAACTCTTCGTGAACTTACCGGTGGTCTCGCACCAGATACGTTTCTAGATTTGGGGAGTTTTCTACGACGGGCCACAGCATCATATTCCGTATTATCTTTATTATCCAACCAATATTTTCTAAACCATTGTAATAGCTCTAAGTTATCTTGCATTCGACATTTGACCAATTTTTCTACATCTATGGATTTTGTAATATGATGTTTACTAAAAGCCTGTTGTAATATTTTCATATTATTTAAATGTTCATATTCACTTTTGGAGTCGTAATTAACTCTTCCCATGGGTATATCTTGATAGATTGAGTCGATTAATTGACAATATGCTGCTCCTGTACCACATTGTTCAACTTTGGTATAGTTTATGGCCAACGTAGAGTTAAGCCATTCGAGTAATTCTTTTCTTGATCCAACCATGTATATGTTTACGCGGCAGAGTTTTTCGCGATCGAAATGTCTTATATATTCATGTCTCATGTCTTCTAACTAAAGATTTCAATTTCTCTCGTTTAGATTTTTTTGAGGTTTTAGAATCTATAGAAGATGTTGGTTTAACTGAGGGGGATTTTTTGAGTTTATTAAGAGTTGAGTTGGTTGAATTTGAGTTTGCAGTGGCTTCACTAGCGGTGGTATGGAGGGTTGAGACGGTTCGTGGTGTCGCGGCGCCAGACCCGGGCCCAGAGATGGCTCCATCCGCGGTATCAGCAACGGTATCAGCATCAGCTACAGTATCAGCAACGGTATCAGCATCAGCTACAGTATCAGCGTCAGCATCAACTGACTGATTAATAGTACTTTCGTCCGCACCATTGCCTACATTCAAGACTCGTGGTACTTCTTCAGACATATCCTTCACCTTCTCCACCACACCCTTCACCTTTGTCTCTACTTCCTTAACCTTTTCAACTACTTCATCTTGTCCCAACACACCTTTAGAATTAGTTGCGGCATCACGTGACTTTATCAATTCATTCACTTTTGAATCTACACCTTCCAAGAACCGTTTCTTATCGTCATCAACCTCTTCTTCTCTCATAACAATCTCCTTCACCTCACTTGGTGGTGAAACAGATTTCAGGCACAATTCTTCTACTTGTTTATTAACATTTTCCATAATTTGCTTCTTAGCATTAGTATAACTAGCATCTTCAGACGAACTATCAACAGAATTTTCTTTACTATGCTTGATTTCGTCCACCTTATTGATGAATTCTTGAGTTATTTGTTTCCCCACATCCTTAATGATATCAACATTACCCGGTTTAGGCTTGATACCCGATTTGTCTCTTGGTGTATGAACAGTATCATATTTCCATATAGTATATTGAACAAAACTTTCAAATGCTAATTTATCATGACGAAACAAATTGGCCAGGTCGATATTTAAAGGTGAATCTGGTTCTGGATCATCAAGTAACATTAAAATCGCTACTATAAGGTAAGTTAAATTCCAAGCTGGGGACCAATTTTCACTCTTAAGGATATCAAGACAGATTTCTCCGGTGGTGAAATTGATGTTTGGGTGGGAGATAGGCGTCTTTCTGCTGAACTTAATTTGTGGTGGTGATATTGGATATGATTTATTTACTTGAATATTTAAATTCCATTGTCCCCCATAGTAATATAAGGAATCGATTTTGGATGGTTTAGCGATGGTTGCTTCCCATTCAAATATGTTTTCTGGGTCTACTGGTGCAAGTTTGAGGATTTGGGGGTTCTCTGTGGACGCAGGACGCTTTATTAGTTGGTTATACTCTTTAAATAGTCTCTTCTCTGCCATATTTCAGTATGTAATGGGAAAATCACAGGCCCGAGGAAGATGTGCGAGACTGTCATAGGCAGGTGACCATCACGTGATATTTAACATTTTCTTATTTTTCCCAATTTGTCTTGAAACCGATTTATTTAAGATTTCAAGATCTAGGTTAATTTATGGCTGATATTCATGGGGTTTATACGTATTTTGGTCCATTAATAAGGTGTTTCAGTCCTCACAAACGGCTGCTATTCTGGATGAGAAATTCGCAGCCATTACCGCACGTCCGAATTCTGGCTTATATTCAATTTATCTCCATATTCCTCGGGATTATATCGTTCTAATCCATATCAAGTACTCAACTCACCATTGCTAAAGTGAATTGTACAATTCAATCAATTTTTAAATTGCAAATATTCTTACAATCATGTCAAATTTAATTGGACGCAGGTGTCCGGAGTCCTGTATACAGGGCCCAGATGCGAAAGTGAAAAATTTATTGATTTGACTCACTGAAAATTTACTATACTATGAAGTCAAGATACTCCCAGTTTTTAAGGACTTTCACCCAAAGTTCAAGAGCTCTTGAAAAGAAGAAGCTTAATAAGTACTCCTCTATTGTGACTGGTGATGTCAGTCAAGGTGCATCCCAAGCCATGTTATATGCTACTGGTTTCACTGAAGAAGATATGGATAAAGCTCAAGTCGGGGTAGGTTCCGTCTGGTGGTCTGGTAATCCTTGTAACATGCATCTTATGGATTTGAACCATGCTTGTACTGCATCTGTCAACAAAGCAGGTTTAAAAGGTATGCAATTTAACTCCATTGGTGTTAGTGATGGTATTACAAATGGTACTGAAGGTATGAAGTTTTCATTACAATCTAGAGAAATTATTGCTGATTCTTTTGAAACTTTGATGTTAGCTCAAATGTATGATGCTAATATTGCTATTCCATCTTGTGATAAAAATATGCCAGGTACTTTAATGGCTATGGGTAGACATAATAGACCATCAATTATGGTTTATGGTGGTACTATTTTACCAGGTAAATCTACATGTGGTGGTAATCCTAATGTCGCTGAAACTATTGATTTAGTCTCTGCATTCCAAAGTTATGGTCAATATTTAGCTGGTCAAATCACTAATGAAGAAAGAATTGATGTTGTTAAACATGCTTGTCCAGGTCCTGGTGCTTGTGGTGGTATGTATACTGCCAACACCATGGCTTCAGCAGCAGAAGTTTTAGGTATGTCATTACCATACTCTTCTTCATCTCCAGCTGTTTCCAAAGAAAAAGCAAATGAATGTGCTAATGTTGGTTATGCTATTAAAAACTTATTAGAATTAGATTTAAAACCAAGAGATATTATGACCAAGAAGGCCTTTGAAAATGCTATAACTTATATTATTGCTACTGGAGGTTCTACTAATGCTGTTTTACATTTAATTGCTATTGCTTCATCTGTTGATATTACTATTACCATTGATGATTTCCAAAGAATTAGTGATAATACTCCATTATTAGCAGATTTCAGACCAAGTGGTAAATATGTTATGGCTGATTTACAAAGATTTGGTGGTACTCCAGCTGTTATGAAATTATTATTAGCTGAAGGTTTCCTTGATGGTAGTCAAATGACTGTTACTGGTAAAACTCTTGAAGAAAATATTAGAGATTTACCAGGATTACCAGATGGTCAAGATATTGTCATGCCAATTAGTAACCCATTAAAGAAAACTGGTCATTTACAAATCTTAAAGGGTACCTTAGCTCCAGGTGGTGCTGTTGGTAAGATTACTGGTAAAGAAGGTACTTACTTCAAAGGTAAAGCAAGAGTTTATGATAGAGAAGAAGATTTCATTGTTTCATTAGAAGCAGGTGAAATTAAAAAAGGAGAAAAAACTGTTTGTGTTATTAGATATGAAGGTCCAAAAGGTGGTCCAGGTATGCCAGAAATGTTAAAACCATCAAGTGCTTTAATGGGTTATGGTTTAGGTAAAGATGTTGCATTAATTACTGATGGTAGATTCTCTGGTGGATCTCATGGATTTTTAATTGGTCATGTTGTTCCAGAAGCAGCTGTTGGTGGACCAATTGGTTTAGTTTACGATGGTGATGAAATTATCATTGATGCAGAAAATAATAAAATTGATTTATTAGTTGATGAAGCCACTTTAGAAGAAAGAAGAAAATTATGGACAGCTCCAGAACCAAGATACAAGAGAGGTACATTATTCAAATATGCTAAATTAGTTACCGATGCTTCAAAAGGTTGTGTTACTGATTTAGATTAAGCTTAAAACTTTTTTGGCTAATTTGTATATTAAAAGTCATTATATATTATTTCAATTCCCTATCTAGATTCCAGGTCAAAGAAAGACTTTCTAGATTATTATGTACATAGTCCATGAAGGATTAATATATAGTTAAATATTTAATTTTTGTAAAATCCATCTCTTGTCATCTTCTAATTGTGGATATTCATAATTCCCATTTAAAACATAAAATGGAATGTTTAGTCTTTGTAAAATATCAATGGATTTGTTTTCTAATTTTTTGCATCCAAAATGAATTTCTTTATCAAGTTTAAATAATTTTTCAGTTAATTCATTTTGAAGATTGACAACTTGATTTTCATTCATTTCATTTTTCAATTTACTTAACTTACTTCCGGTTGATTCTTCGACCTTTACTTTCTTAATTTGTTCATTATACTCGTTTTGAAGTTGAATTCTTTTGTCTTTCATCTCTATTTGAAAATTATGATGTTCTTTTATTAAAGCTCTTAATTTACTTTTCTTATCATTATTACATAAAATATAGTTCTTTAGATATCTTTCAGCGACATATCTATTAGTTATAACAGTAGGATCAAGTACTGGTATGTTATTCGTATCATTTGTATCATTTGGTATACTACTACTAAGCAATTTTAGTAGTCTTTGATTATATGAATTTTTCTTATTGATTAGCTCTTTCAATTCTTTGACGTTAACAACATTTGCAATTCTTGTGATATTCTTGGGAACAAGGTTCTTTAATGATCGGGATCGGGAAATTAGTTGGTATTGTCTTATCTCTTCTTCGATCAACTGGTGAGGTTCCATTGAAATTTTTCATGCGAAGCAGTAGAGATATAGAAGATAAGAAAGAAGGGCACATCAAGCACCTAATAGAAAACAATTACTAATAAAATTCAATTTTCATTTTAATTAAAAAAAGATCTTTTAATCGTTTAATATTCAATTTAAAATTATCTAATCAAGAATATGCTAAAAATGTGCATTAATCTATTTAGTTCTTACAGTATAATCATCACCAGATTGGGTTATATATCTAACCCATGGATAAGATTGATATTGTAATTTTGGTTCGTGAATTCTTAAATATCTTACTTGAATACCAGAAGTTGTAAAATAAGGTATGGAGAAATTTACTTTAATTGGTTTCTTCAATTCAAAATCATTATTATCAACAGCTGGTAAACCTAATTCAGCTTTCATATGAAATTGTTTACCACCAGGGAAAGTTTTCAATTTCCAAATTATACAAGATTTTTCAGGAATCCATTTAACACTACCATACTCAGGTGTAAATTTTGGAGTATCAGCATCATCAGGTATTGGAATTATTACTTCAACATTATTTGCAGTTGATTTTTTCTTAATTTGAGTTCTAACAGAACATAAAATTTCAATTCTTGAATGTTTATGAATCTTTGTTTTACAATTAACAGCAATTAAAGGTTTCATTAAAAATTGAGTTGATGACAATCTATAAGACATTAAAGTAAATTCACCATCTGGAGGTATAAATGTAATAATTCTTTCATTTTCAAACTTTGATAATCTTACACATTGATGGAATTTTATATCTTCCATTTCAATTCCTTTACTATTAGTTGATTCTTCAGAATTTGAAAAAATTCCTTTATCATTTAAACCTAAACGTAAGTCTGGCATACCACTTAAATTTGATTTAATTTTAACTTCACCTAAGATTTCACTATTTAAAACTTGTCCATTTGCATTGATCAACATATTAATTGATTCAATCACATCTAAAAATGCTTCATTCTTCTTATAAAATATACCATCTTTTCTCCAACTAACAGAATTAGTAACTGCATTTGGTGGTTGAACAATTCTTGATGGGGTTTTCTTAATCAATTTATAATAATCTTGAGTGATATATTCTTTTAAGATCTTCGTATCTGTCGTTTGAGGTAATCCATAATCCATCATTTCATCTAATAATTCATAAATAATGACAAAATTATCTCTAATACTTTCTTCTTCTAAATGTTTAAAATATTGAGTTAAAACTTCTATTAATTTGGACAAGAATATAACCAACGTCATAACATTTTCATTTTTCTTTGTTAATGCACATAAATATAAATTATTATGATTTATAAACACATAATTGATCCCTTGGTGATTAATAAATGGCTTATAATTTGATTCATCATTATCACTTTCCATCTCCATCAATAGAATCGGGAATTTCTCAATAGCCCTAGATTCAATATCTCCTTTATAATCTCTAGATAAAAGAGATTTCCCCTTGATATCTAGGAAATGTATCTGAGAAGCCATGATTTGAACTTGACAATTTTTATTTTTGGTGCGCGAATCGTTGGAAGTTTTTGCGGCTCAGTGATGAAAATGTTTGAGAGCAATGTGTTAACATGGTTGAAAATTTGACAGCAGATAATGTTCAAGGAACCAGATTAAGCATAGATTAATGAAAAAAAAGTAGTTTCTATTATTTGCAAGCGTAAAAAAGAAATTTGTATAATTTTGAAAATTTTCACTTTTTTCACTATTTTCACCTAATTCAGCTTGTCTATTTGTTTTATGTAGACATTTTTGGCAATAATAGTTTTCACCAAAAACGACAAATTAACCAGAGAGCCAGATTCAAAGTTTAAAAATTATAAAAAATCACGGAAGTATAAAAATAGCTTACAATCGCCTTTAAGTATCGTCAACTACGTTACGGCACTTAATTAGGAATAATACGTCTCTATATGGGCGGCTCCGCCTACGTTGGCCTCGACTAAATCAGCCAAGAAACGGATCGCGGGACACGTAAATAAACCCATCACGAAACTAGCGGTAATAATATCAGAGGCTTAGGTCGGGGGCTCAAAGTCTGGAACAAAAATATAACTAAATATAGGCAGAGAGTATTATGTGCACATTCACCGTATAGTACTTACATCGGCTCAAAAGCCCCATTAAACTAACTAAAATATAGACTCTATAACTACTTGAATATCTCTACATCGTAACAATGAAAAACACGATTCAGAGCAAATCATCGGTTGATAGCTTTCTTGGCCAATAAAGGCCCATTATAATTCTTGGTTTTATGGCACATTATTCTTGGTGAGGTTTTTTAGTCGGCCCGTTTCAGGTTTGTTTACACGGGGTTCGAAAAAATTATGAACGCTTATATTTCTTGTCTCCGCTATATAAACATTAGGACACCAAAAAAAAAAATTCTCTATTTACGCTAATAAAATTATTCATTCGTTATGTTAGCAGGAATCACTTTAGTATTCTTCTATCTTGTTAGTTTAATTACTGCTATCTCACCTATCGAAGTTAAAGGTAATGCCTTCTTCGTTAAAGATTCTGGTGAAAGATTTTATATCAGAGGTTTAGATTACCAACCAGGTGGTGAATCTGACTTAACCGATCCAATTGCTGATCCAGATACTTGTGAAAGAGATATTGAATATTTCAAGGAATTAGGAATTAACACTATCAGAATTTATTCTATTGATAACACCAAAGATCATAAGAAATGTATGGACTTATTAGCTGATGCTGGTATTTACGTTATTTTTGATGTTAACACTCCTCACGCCTCAGTTACTAGAGGTAAAACTTCCAAATGTTCTTACAACTCTTACTACTTAAATGAAGTTTTCGCTTCTATCTTAAAAGTTGCCAAATATGATAACACCTTAGGTTTCTTTGCTGCTAATGAAGTTATTAATGATGATGAAAGTACCGCTGCTGCCACCTATGTTAAAGCTGTTGTTAGAGATATGAAAACTTTCATTAAAAACAGAGGTCTTAGACAAATCCCTGTTGGTTACTCTGCTGCTGATGTTTCATCTAATAGATTAGAAACCGCCATGTACTTTAACTGTGGTGACGATGAAATGGCTAGAGTTGATATGTTTGGTTTTAACGATTACTCTTGGTGTGGAAAATCATCTTTTGAACGTTCTGGTTATGATGAAAAAGTTGAAACTTATTCTAACTATTCTATTCCAATTTTCTTCTCTGAATATGGTTGTAACAGAGTTAGACCAAGACCTTTCACTGAAGTTGAAGCTCTTTATTCTGAAGATATGACCCATGTTTTCTCTGGTGGTTTAGTTTACGAATATTCCGAAGAAGATAATGAATATGGTCTTGTTGAAATTGATGGTGACAGTGTTAAAACTAATGAAGATTTTGATAATTTAAAAGCTATGTTTTCTAAAGTCCAAAACCCTTCAGGTGATGGTGATTACCAAAGTGATTTACCACACTCTAACTGTCCTGCTAAATCTGATAAATGGGAAGCTTCTAACAGTATTCCAGATACTCCAAAAGGTGCTTTGAAATATATTATTGCTGATGCTGAACCATCTGGTAGTGGATTTGATGCTTGGACTCAAGAAGGTTGTGACTGGGAAGGTAATGATGAAGATGATTCTGATGAATATTCTTCAATCGGTTCTATTTCAACTTCTTCTGCTTCTGATGACGATGAAGACTCAGACTCTTCTTCTTCTTCCTCAAGCTCTGAAGATGATGATGATTCATCCTCAAGTTCTTCATCTGAAGATGCTGCTCCAATCACTCAAGTTGGTGCTTTATCATTTTTTGCTATTGCATTAGGAATGTTACTTTATTAGAGATATTGCTTTATATTTTATATATTGGTTTTATAAACGATTTTGCTCTTAAAACTTAAGATTTTTGTTTAATTCCATACATCATTTCTTCTTTATTAATTAAATGACCGATTTGATCAACTTCTTCTAACAATTTGTCAACATCATAACACCAATCATTTAATAAATCATTAATTGAATTATCAGATTTATTAATTTTTTCAAATTTAATTACACCCATTGGTCTATTTATTTTTGCATGAATCATACCATTATTGACTAATTCACTAACATATTTTTCCAGTTCATCATTTGTTAATTGTAATAAATTTGATAATCTATCCAATTTAATAAAAGTATAATATTTATTTATAACTCTTAAGTTATGTTCAACAATTCTTGTTTGTAAATTTTTATAGTTTTCTTTATTATCTTTAAAAATTGGAGTTGATTGGAATTCTTTAGAATATAATGATTCAATATTCGACCAATGAATTAATTCATTAGTAGTAAAGATTTCTAATAAATTGAATATGTTTGATTCGACGTTTTTACTAAAAACTGGATTTAATTTTATCTTGGAAATTAAGTCACTTTGTAAATTATCAAATGGAGATAAGATTATATAATATATAATTGAAACTAAAATTTGTTTATAATCCTTCAGTTCTTGAATTAATTTAATATCAATCAATTTCAAGGAATTTTCAACAATTGATATATAATCATTTTCAAATTGGTTGATTTCGATTAAATAATTCAAATAAATTGACTTATACTCATCAGCTTTATCGAAATTTTTAAGGGTTTTCAATAAGATTTTTCTACTCAATATCTTAGCTTGAGCAAAATCTTTTTTCATTAAAGTTAATTTAATTTGATCTAAAATATATTCAACTTTAGTATCAAATTTCATCAATGAATAAGTTTCAACTTGTAAATCACATAAGATTTCAACTGCTTTATCAAGATCATTAAACTTGTTTAAATAGATTTCACTCAACTGTTTCGAAACGATGGCTCTTTCCACTTCAATATAAATCTTTTTATCACCAATAGTTCTAATTGTTTCAATGATTTTTATCTTTAATTGTAATTCTGTTTCATTTTCTTCGTTTAATAAATGTAATTTTTCAATGATGTTATTAACGAAATCTTGAATGCTTGATTTTAATTGGCCGTGCTTCTTTGCTAAGATTGGAATTAATTCATTAAGATAATCCCAGTCGTTATTACTAGTTAATTTTTCAACAATTTGTTTTAAAACTCGTTTACTTGATGCTAAATCGGATGATTGTCTAACTTGTTTTTCTAAGACAAGATATTTATCGATGGCGCTTTTGTAGTCCAACTTGTCGATGATAGGGAACTGTTCATCTAAAGTGACAGAGAAATCTTTCTCAGCTTTAATGGGATCTTCTCTTGACATGAGTGGCAATAGGTCGCGATTGAGGTTTAGGATTGAAGTATCGAGGGGGAATCACACCCGTACACCCAATATATGATATGTAATTTCGGTGTGTAGTTTAAAATAATAATTATTGTGTATAGAAGTGCAAGAACGAATATTATAATCAAACGTATATTCAAGCCATATATTTATCCAACAAAGAGCGGTCTCTAACCAATACTTGAGTCGGCACTCAAGTCCTGACAAGTCCTCATTTACTTAAAATATCTCCTGCCTCTCTTTCACCTCTTTGTCTGTCGCTAAGACTACTTCTATTTAACATATCTTCAAGGGCTTTAGAGTATGGTGCATTAGTGTAAAATGGGTCATTTTGACTCTTTACTACATCAAAATAATTCTCATAAATATCTCCATTATATTTCCCAATGGCTGAATGCAATAAATTGTCAGGTTGTTGAAATGAATCAGTTAATGGGATGGCTAAGTCACGGAGTTTATTCAACTCTTTTGGAATTAGTTGTAATCCAATAAGCGCCTTTAATTTTTTATCAATAACACCATACTCTAATAAATTGGTTGCAAAAGATTCTATAGTATTTAAATAATAGCTTCTAAAAACAGTTTCTAAAGACTTTTGTAAATCAGATGGACTTGAGTTAAGCTTTTCGTTGAATGTAGTTAATAAGTATTGATGACATCTTAATTTAGATAACAACACTCTTGAGACACTTACTTTATCCCAATCGTTATCTACTTTAAGTTCTTCAATGCAATTAACAGCCACTTTAACAATCAAAGATTCAAAAGCCTTAATAATGTTACTTGGAGTTAAATCATTCTCTTTGGCTAAAATAGTATTTAAATTTAATAACTCTTTAGCATTATTTAAAAAGTCCATAGTTCCAACTACTTTCTTACCTTTTAAAATTTGCAGAACATTATTAATAATTGTTTTACCACATGACATCAGCAAAACATTATTATCACCTTCCCAGGTACATTGAACAACCCAATCATCGTAAGCTTTACCAAACCCATTATAAGCAGAATAACCATGACCTCCACAAGCTTGTCTACATTGATCAATACAATCAGCAGCGATCCAAGTCAAAGTAGATTTTAAGGCACCTGAATCATTAAATAATGATTTGGTTGAAATAATAGATTGGTTGATCAAATCCATATTATCTTCTTTGACAGCAATATCTAACTGGTCCAAACATGCTTGGTGTTGTTCTTCCAATTTATTAGTTCCAATCGCCATAACATAAGCTAAGGCTAAGAAGGGCAACAACCGCTTTTGATGCAATGGATAATCCAAAAGCTGTGTTTCTTCTTTATTTTTACCAGTCTTAAATTGTCTTCTACCAACTGCGTATCTTAATGCAATTGTAATGAATCTAGCAGATATTCTATAAGAATCTGTAGCCATATAGACTCTACCTCCTAATAATGAAATATAAGACAATTGCTCTAAAGGTGGTAAGACAACTTTACCTTCTCTAGTTACTTTACACCATTTTTGTAACATAAAAAACCGTGGAATTTTCACATTGGAGAATTGAATCCACCCGTTATCAACACCTTGTCTCCCCATTTTAGCTCCGATTTCACCAACAGTTACACCAGGCATCAATTTATGATTGGAGTCTCTTAATGGGACAATGAACGTTTTAACACCGTAATCCTTACCTTCAACTAGAAGTCTAGCATATACTACTGAATGCGTAGCAGAATGTGCAGCACCTCCTATCCACCATTTAGTAGCACTTATGGTTGGAGTATTGATAATAAACTCATCAGTTTCCTTATTAAACGTAGCTGTGGTCTCACATCCAGCAACATTGGAACCATGCCCTAATTCAGTCATACCAAAGCACCCGTATAACTGTTTGATTTTTGCAGATTCCTTGAAGTTTACCCAATAATCAACTTGTGAAGCAGTACCGTTACCTCTTATACAATTCACAAACAACCCTAAATTAACACTAATCCTAATACCTAAACTCGGATCATAGACGGTAATTAAGTTCAATCTTCTAAAAAATGTAGCAGTATCTTCAAGTTCTAAATACCTCGATAACCTATCAATTCTTAAAGCTACCAATTCTCTTATTTGTTTTTGATCCATATCATATTCGTTAAATTTGGATGAAAGGATGGGATCTCTTTCTAATTGGCTATAGAGATCCAAAATTAGTTTTGATTTTTCAGTTGAACCTTCAAGAAATTGGTGCATCTTTAAGGTCGGGAAAGTTTTATGAATTGATCTTTCATTTTGGATCAATTTTCTAGGATCTGGTCCGGAATTGAATGTTACTGTATTCTCTACTGATACTGGAGCCATGGGAGCTGAGTTGTAGAAACTGCTCCTGGAATATGAACCCCAATTTATAGCCCAAGGTGGGTTCCCCACCATACAAGCTTACCCCACAAAATACATTGTATTGTGAGAAATCAATGGTCTGATAATTTGGTTAGTACAAGAAGGTTATACGGTAATTTGGACATATAAGGGGAATATAAGTTGATGTTCCGTGGATACTCTTACTTTTGGGATTTAAATATGAATCTATTAATATATATCTGGTGTGAACACGACTTTGGTTTATAGTTTAAAGCTTGCATTAGCGTTGACTATATTTCCGTGGATAGGGTCGGCTATAAAGCGGTTGCCATGGTAGATGGTTTATATGGTGGTGTATATTGGGGTGTTTACATATGATACGACAACGATTGACGGCTATTTGGTGGTTCCGTATAAATTGATAAATGTGATTTTTTTCTAGTTTAAATATGCAGGGTTCAATTGAATGCAGACGGTAGTAAGTCCGGTAACTTATAAGGTTAGAATATGCAAAGATATTCATGTTTTAAGCGAATGCTAACGAAACCGACGTAAGTTAACTGAACTAGTAAGTTCACGAAGTATAAAACTATAGGTATAAAGTGGTTGCAAAATGTCGTGATGTCGTTAAAGGCTCTAAATCAATCATAATTTTTATTTATTTAAAAATCATACTATTCAACTATTTACTTAAAATATTTTTAGCTTCCTCAGTTCTTTCATTTCTTTGTCTGTCATTTAAAGATGGTCTGTTTAACATACTTTCTAAAGCACCAGAATATGGAGCTTTAGTAAAGAATGGATTATTTTCTTGTTTGACAACTCTAAAGTAATTTTCATAAATATCACCATTATAGTTACCAATTGGTGCATTAAGTAACATATCAGATTGTTGGAATGAATCAGTATAGTTAACAACTAATGGTCTAACTTCCAATAAGATTTTTGGAATGTATTTTTGATTAACTTCACCCATTAATTTTGGTGAAATAACTGAATAAGTTAAGAAATCACCAGAAAATTTATCTAAAACAATTGAAGAACCATATAATTTAGCAATCAATACTAAATAAGGTTTAATAGATTCATCGGCATCTTTTAAGTTATTTAAGAATTCACTTAATAAATAATGATGTGCTTTTAATTTAGAAATAGTAACCATTGATGGAGAAACAACTTCATTATAACCACCATTTTGTTTAACAGTATCACTACAATCTTTACATAATCTAATGATTGCAACTTCAATTGCTAATTTGATTTTTTCTAAATCATCAACATCATCAAGACTCTTTAAAATAAAATCTTCATTAATAAATTCTTTGGCTTTATTTAAGAAAGAAATTGAACCAGAAGCTTTTTTACCTTCATCTAAGATTTGAGTAACAGATCTAATTAATGGTTTACCAACAGACATTGCTAAAACATTATTATCACCTTCCCAAGTACATTGAACAACCCAATCATTATAAGCTTTACCAAATCCATTGTAAGCAGAATAACCATGACCACCACAAGCTTGTCTACATTGATCAATAGTTTCAGCACCTAACCAAGTACAAGTGGATTTCAATGAAGCAGAATCAATAAATAATGATTTCATATCATTAATGGTTTTCATAATAGTTTTCATATCATTCTTAGCAACAGCTACATCTAAGGTATCTAAAATATGACCCATAGTTTTTTCTAATTTAAATGCAGCACTACTAATTAAATAAGCTAAAGCTAAATATGGTAATAATCTTCTTTGATGTAATGGATAATCCAAAAGTTGAGTTTCTTCTTTATTCTTACCAGATTTAAATTGTCTTCTACCAATTGCATATCTTAAAGCAATGGTAGTAAATTTAGCGGTAACACGATAAGAATCTAAAACCATAGTAACTCTACCACCAATTAAAGCAGAATATGATAATTGTTCTAAAGGAGGTAAAGTAACTTCACCTTCTTTTGAGACTTTACACCATTTTTGTAACATGAAAAATCTTGGGATTCTAACATTAGAATATTGAATCCAACCATTATCAATACCATCTCTACCCATTTTAGCACCAATATCACCAACAGTGACACCTGGCATTAATTTATGGTTTGAATCTCTTAATGGAACGACAAAAGTTTTAACTCCATAATCTTTACCATCTACAATTAATCTGGCATAAGTAGCAGCATGAGTGGCAGAATGGGCAGCACCTCCAATCCACCATTTGGTAGCACCAATATGTGGGGTGTTAATAATGAATTCATCTTTTTCCTTATCAAAAGTAGCAGTGGTTTCTAAACCAGCAACGTTTGAACCATGAGCTAATTCAGTCATGGCAAAACAACCATAAATACCTTTTAATTGTTTGGTTTCTTTGGTAATAGACCAATATTTCAATTGTTCAGCACTTCCATTACCTCTGACACAACCTAAGAATAAACCCAAGTTAATACCAATTCTGGTGTTTAATTGAGGGTCAAAAACAGATAATAAACTGGCTCTTCTGTAGTATTCATATTCAGAATCTTGTTCTAAATATTGAGAGATTCTGTCAATCTTTAAAGCGGTCAATTCTCTTTGTTCGGCTTTACTTAAGTCGTAGAAATGAGGATTAGCAGCTAAAATTGGATCTCTTTCCATTTGTTGAACCAAAATTTTATTTAATTCACTACCTTCTTTTGAACCTTCTAAGAAATGGTTCATTAAGGATGGATCAAATTTTTGATTGGCTCTTTCTTTTGCAATTAAATCCTTTGGATTTGGTGCAGTTGCAGAATCAACAGTGTTTTGTACATTAAATGACATATTTGTTTGATGAGAAAAGGTACTTTCGGTTTTAATTTATAGTCGCACTCCCCCACAATTAGATTTGGCCACGAACCGAGGTTAGCGATTTACAACCGTTCTGTTTAACCGGTGAACGATTAGAGTTTGGTGGTGAATGTTTGGCTTGATTGTTATACAGAGGTTGTTGTTAGAATGTTTAGTTTATGTTAATAAATGAAAATAAAAGGTTTTAATTGGGAACCGTAGTTTTGTTCTCAGGCATCTTACTTTTCACAGCTGATTTTGCATTACTTTTTTAGGTAACTCGACTTCCGAAGATACTCCTCTAGTAGTTTTGATTATATGACCTGATTTTACTCCGACGGCTAATATAGTAAACATCACCCCATTTTCAAGTAAGTTTTCATAGTAATAAGTATGGGGTAGGCTTACGGTTGGTGTATACTGTATAATGAGCTGACGCATTTGGCATTTTGCAGCCTTCGGTATGAACTGTGGGGAAGAGTAGTGTATAGTTATCTTATGAACTGATGGTGGTATGATAACGACTAGATGGCGTAGATGTCTTAGATTCTTAGGTGTCTTAGAGATGGTGTCTTAAAGTATAGTTGCATTATAGTTCAGATGCCAAGTATCACCTATATAGAGATAAACATTTAGTCATCTACCGTTCAAACTTACACTACGGATGTCCATGAACATTGCTACGGTTCCTGATTTTCCCCGGATATAACCTTCGGAGTATACTGAATCGAATGTTATACTTGACAAGAGCTTATGAATTTTATCATTTTTGTGGTAGCTCCACGACCTTGGCCAGTGAAAATTCTATCTACCACAGCAATAGAGATAGAGTAGAGAGTAATAAATGGTACATGGGATCACAGTCCATGGAAGTGTAGGCGTGTTCAATCATTATCCCCAATCCACCACGTCCATTACCATAGAACTCATCTCCCATAAACCCTTCGTATTGTCGTCACCTCACTTGGAATTTGTATTGACTATGTACATATCTAGATTTGTGGAACTAACATATCCATCAATGATGATTGCACAAAGGCAACACCAGCAGCAAATAAAACAGCATGGACACCAATAGTGTAAGCTGGTAACTTTTGGATACTTTGTAAGTAGGATTCTTGTTTTTGTTCTCTTCCGGACATTTGAATGAAAAAGTTTTCTCTTCGCGAACTGAAAACTAGTCAATACATCATGTCAGAATACTCCATCAAGGGAAAACAATTAAAATTAGATAGTGCAGAAGATGTTGAATTTATTGCTAAAGAGTTAGAAGGTAAAACCGACATCACCAAAATCGATTTATCCGGTAATACCATTGGATTTGAATCCTCTAAAAGATTAAGCGAGATCTTATCAAACCATAAAGATACCTTGGTTGAAATTGATTTAAGTGATCTTTTCACCGGAAGATTAAAAAGTGAAACTCCAAAATGTTTAAATTATTTATTACCTGTACTTCTTGAATGTACCCAATTAAAAACCATTAATTTAAGTGATAATGCTTTTGGTGTTGAGATCATTGAACCGGTTGAAACCTACATATCTAAAGCTTATACTATTGAAAATTTAATTTTATCCAATAATGGGTTAGGTCCAAATGCAGGTGCTAGAATTGGTAAAGCATTATACAAGTTATCCAAGTTAAAGAAAGCCAAAAATGCCAATTCTTTAAAGAAATTTTACTGTGGTAGAAATAGATTAGAGAATGGATCAATGAATTATTTAACTTTAGGGTTAATTAGTCATCCAGACTTAGAAGAAGTCAGAGTATATCAAAATGGTATTAGACCTACTGGTATCTATACCTTAATTAATGGGTTAAGAGCCAATAAAAAATTGACTTTATTAGATGTTCAAGATAATACCGTTACTTATTTAGGATGTCAAGCCATTGCAGTAAATTTAGGTTCATGGCCTCAAATCAAAGAATTAAACTTCAATGATTGTTTATTAAAATCAAAAGGGTTCAGTAAAATTTTAGATTCTTTACCATCTACTGTTAAGACTCTTAAAATTCAATATAATGAATTAGATAAATCTAGTTTAAGTAAATTATATGATTTATGTAAAGATAAATTATCCATTGATACTTTGGAAATGAATGGTAATAAATTGGATGAAGAAGATGAATTAATTGAACAATTTACTGAATTGTTTGAAGGTAAATCTATTGATGAATTAGATGAAATGGAAGGTGAAGATTCCGATGAGGAAGATGAAGAAGATGATGATGAAGAAGGTGAAGAAGATTTGGAAATTGTTGACTTTGAAGAATTGGCCAAGGAATTGGACGGAACTGAAGAAGATAAAGATGCTTCTGTCGATGAACTTGCCGATGAGTTGAAAAAAGTTGATCTTAAATAGATATATAAAAATTTACGCGCATAATTTATAAGGTTATCGATGTCAAGTATCTATAAGTTATCCATTCAAGGGGTACGATCTTTCAATCAGCAAGAAAGTGAAACCATTCAATTTGGGTTTCCCTTAACATTAATATGTGGTCAAAATGGGTGTGGTAAAACTACAATTATTGAGTGTTTAAAGTATGTCACTACAGGATACTTACCGCCAAATTCTAAAGGTGGTGCCTTTATAAATGATCCTGCCATTGCCAAAAGAAATTCTGTCATTGCCCAAATCAAATTGGCTTTCAAAAGTGTTAATAATGAATCCAAAATCATCACCAGATCCATGCAATTAATGAAAAAGGGTAAAGATAAAACGGTATTTAAGACCTTAGAAGCTCAGTTAGCTACATTAAATAGAGGTGAAAAAACCGAATTTTCTGGTAAAAATGCCGATATTGATGATGAGGTCACAAGAGCTTTGGGTACTTCCAAAGCAATTCTAGATTATGTGGTATTTTGTCATCAAGATGAGAGTTTATGGCCCTTAAGTGAACCAAGTCAATTGAAAAAAAAATTCGATGAAATATTTGAAGCTTCTAAGTATACCAAAGTTATCGATTACTATAAAAGTTTCCAAAAAGACTTGATGGTAGATATTAAATTATTAGAAAAATCTGTTGAACATTTAAAGAATGATAAACGAAGATCTAATAAGATAACCAATCAACTATATGAATTGAAGCAACAAATTGATGAATTAAATGAAGGTATTACTTCATTATCTAATGAAATTGATGATAGAGAAGCTGAACTTGAGAAGCTATATGATTCTAACCAAGATCACCAAGCCATATTAAATAAGCATGAACGGTTATTATATACGAGGAAAACATTAACTCAACAATTTGAAAGATTAAAAAACTCAATTGAGTTACTTCCTGATGATTTAGATCAATTAAATGTAAAATTTAACAATTTTGATGAAACCATATCTCAATATGAACAGCAAAGAGACGAATTAAACAGCATAACTAATGAACTTCTACCTCAAGTTGACCATCAAAATAACAGATTAATGCAGTTGAACAAGCAAGAAGGGTCACTTCTGTATAAGAAACAACAATATGATTCAAATATGAATGAATTGAATTCTATAACGAAATCCAATAAGTTCGAATATAAAGCAGAACTTTCAAACAAAACTAAGAATTTGAAAGCCGAAGTTGATACTTTTGAAGAAGAAATAACCACACAGAAAAGCGAACGAAACAAGACTCTCCAATCAATAATTGACTTAATTTCTAATCAAAACAATATTAAAAGCATGAAAAATGAACAAATTAAAGAATTAAATGACAAAATAGATAATATTAATAAAAAGCTCTCTAGTATGGACCAAAGCGAAGATAACTTGAGTTATGAACGTAAGGAATTGGCAACGTTGCAAGACAAGTTAAAAGTTGCTAAAGAGTCTACTTTTGTTACCACTTTAAATGATGAAATCAAATCTAACTCTTCAAAACTTGTTGATCTTGAAGCTGAACTTGAAAAGTTAAATAAAGATGTGCAAAGTTATAATAATCAGAATGATTTAGTGAACAGAATCAATTATCTTAAAGAAACTGTCAAATCAAAAGAAACCAACGTAAATTTGATACTTGAAACCCTTCAAGGTATTGATTCTTCAATCACGGAAGATAATTACCAACTGATTTTTAGCTCCAATTTAAGCACATTGAAGGATAATCTTTCAAAAGCTAAAGAGGAACATAGTGTTTGTTCCAAAGAATTGAATTCTTTAAGTACATTGAAAGAACAGAGTGAAATTAAGAAATCTGATTTGGTTTCCCAATTCACAACAGCTAAATCAAATATTTCAAAATTATTAGCCGAAAATGAAATCAAGGATTACGAAAAAATTTTAGAAGATTTAGAGGAGGATTACCACACAACTTTAGAATCCTTACAAACATTTGAAGTTTCTAAACAATTTAAAATTAAGGCTATTGAAATAGGACAAAAGGGACATAATTGTTTATTATGTCAAAGAACCTTTGAAGAAAAAGATTTGAAAGGCTTTATCTCTCTTTTGCAAAAAGATGTTCAAAGTATGAATAAAGATGAGTTAACTAAAGAAGTGGAAGAGGCTAAAAAAGATTACGAAGCCATGAAAAATTTAGGTACAGATATAATGAAGTATCATGAATTGACTAATGATATTGAAAAAGTATCCTCTAAAATCTCAGAGCTTGAGACTTCTTCTAAAAATACTAAAAATGCATTTGAGGAAAGTAATAAGAAACTTAATGAACTTGAAACCTCTTTAAGTAAATATAACGAGAACAAACATTATATTGAAGAATTAGATAGAGATTTGATACAATTGAAGACCAATAGGGATCGTCTTGAAAGTCTTCAAAACGAACTCAAACAAACAGGTGCTAGTGATAAATCTATAGATGAACTTTCAAAACTTCAAAATGACAAATCTTTAGAGATTAAATCTCTAAGAACAAAGATTTCAAACGATACAGAATTGAAATACAAAAAAGAGAAGGAGACTAATAAACTTGAAGGATTAGTTAAAGATAAAGAGATTTTAATTAAGAATATTGAAAGTCAATTAAGTGAATCAATACAATTCAAAAATTCGATCAATGAATATAAAGATCTGATAAAGAACCTACAAAATGATATAGCTGATATCGACTCAAGATTGAAAGACCTTCGAAATGAAGAATCTATTGAACAAAAGAAGAATGAAAAACTTTTCAAGGAATTGGATGAACAATTAAATGAGAAGACAGCCGAATTTAAACGAAGTGAAGCAGATTTAAATCAGTTCATCAACTTGTTACATTCTATTGAAGAATTTGAACTTGAAGATCAACCTTTGATTGAACAAAACCAAAAAGAAATAAAGCAACTCACTGAGTCTATACAAGAACTTAACTCTAAGACTAATGTTAATAGAGAACAAATTAAAGATTTGGATAAAAAAATCAATGAATCTTCAAATTTAAAATCTATTATAAGAGATAATATCGAATACAAAAATCTTACAAACGAGTTGAGCGAGGTTGAAAATGAAATCAATGATTTACAAATAGAAGAAGCAGAAGCTAATAAAGTTAAATATCAAAACGAAGCTAAAGCTCTCAGAGATACCATTACCTCAATGCATGCCGAAAATTCTACTAAGATTGGTCAAGTAAAACAAATTAAAGAACATATAAAGTCATTACAGGATGAATTGAATTCTGAGTATAAAGATATTGATCAAATCTATCATAAAGAATGGCTTAAATTACAAATCCATTTAATTGATTCAAATGACTTACAACAATATTCTAAAGCAATAGATAATGCTATTATGCATTTCCATGGAATTAAGATGACTGAAATCAATTCCAACTTGAAATCATTATGGCAAAATACTTACAGAGGTACTGATATTGAGTATATTGCCATTAGATCTGATGTGAATACTCAGGCCAAAGGAAATAGATCTTATAATTACAGGGTTGTAATGAGTAAAACTGGTGTTGAAATGGATATGAGAGGGCGTTGCTCTGCTGGTCAGAAAGTATTAACTAGTATATTAATCAGATTAGCGTTGGCCGAAAGTTTTGGATCACATTGTGGTATAATTGCTTTGGATGAACCAACCACTAACTTGGATCAGGAAAATGCTGAATCGTTAGCGAAATCTTTGAATCAATTAATTGAAATTAGAAAAAATGAAAAGAATTTCCAATTAATTGTTATCACTCACGATGAAAAATTCTTGAGTCATATCAACGGTGGTAGGTTTATTGATAATTTCTATAAAGTTCAAAGAGATGAGAACCAATATTCCACCATTAAGTCGTTACCAATTGAATTTATTCACGATGAATAAACGGTTTCAATATACTTATCCTTTTCTAGCCATGTTTTTTCCAACCACTTTTCAACTTTGTTCCTACTGCTAAAAGCCCTAGGGATGTGCCTATATTTTATATTCACTTGAATATGAATTCTATCGGAACACGAAAATATTTCCATTAAATTAGGGTTGAAGTAAACTTTTTTTGCGCCTTCAAATTTATAATAATTGATAGTTATATCATACAGTTTATTGAATTTATAATTCTTCTTTGAACTAATCATTTCGAAGATATTATAAAACCCAGAAAATCTGGGATATAGTACATTTTTGTAAATAGGTAAATAATATTTATCGCATTGTAATTTCTGAATATCAGATGACTTCTGTGTAAAAATGTTAACCTCTGGGAACAAAACTAACCATTCAATTTTTGTACTTGTTAACAACTTATCAAAAAATACTTCGTTAAGCTGAGAGTCAAGCTCCCAATTTTCATCTACTCTGGCTAAATTGTATAAAATACGTAACGTTGGAATTCTCCAGATATGTGACCAGGTGAAGAAATTAACTAAAGGATTATCAATAGCCTTATTAACAAACGAAGTATACTTTGAAAGATAGTTTAACACAATATGATCAACTAAAGACCTATGGTTACAAATGAGTACTGCAGAATCAAGCATGATATCATCTCCAGTTATATCTATTTGGATGTTATTTAAATTCTAAAGGTTAGATTAATTAAAGATCAAAGATAAAGTAAACGTACTAAAAAATAAATCACTAAAGTCCAAAAGCCCCATACTGCATACCTTTTCAAATCTATGGCCATTTCTGGTAGGGTATATCTGAGTACTGAAAGAAAAATTGAAAAGATTTGATAAAAAAATATGTATGAGAGCAAAACTTGCCACACAATAAATCCTTTAGTAATATGAGTAACTAATACCAAATTTAAGTTATTCTCCTGTAATAATCCTAAATGCCTAATGAGCTCAATCATATGTACAAAGATATTTTTCGCAGCCAAAATTAAAATCAACCTCATCGCATCTCATCGCAAAAATTAATTATGTCCCGTTTAATTGTAAAAGGTTTACCAAAGTATTTAACTGAGGATAAACTTAAAGCACACTTTGCTAACAAAGGTGATGTCACTGATGTCAAGTTGATGAAGAAAAGAAATGGAGAATCCAGAAGATTTGCATTTATCGGTTATAAAGCTCAAGAAGATGCTGAAGAAGCAGTAAGGTATTTCAACAATTCCTTTATTGATACTGCTAGAATTGAAGTTCACTTAGCTAAAACCTTCTCCGATCCAACTGTTCCAATCTCTGCAAGAGAAAAGAGAAGATTGGATTATGAAAGATTAAGAGCAAAAGAAGATAGAATCTTACAACAAGAAGAAGAAAGAAAGGCTAAAAAGCAAAGAATAAAGGGTTCAAAGATCGATGATGAAATTTCAAGTAATCCAAAATTACAAGAGTTTATTGAAGTTATGAAGCCTTCTAGTCAAACTAAATCTTGGGCCAATGACGTTGTGGCTGATGGTTCTGGAGCACCTTCTGCCAAAGCTTTAGAAGAAGCATTAGCAAATTCTGAAGGAAAAGAAGAATCTGCAGTTACCATGGAAGATGTTCCAAGAGTTAAAGAAAATGCAAGTGATGATGAATATGAAGAATTCAACCCTAATGTAAATAATGACGATGAAAGTGAAGAGGAAGAAATGATTCCGTTTAGTGCACCTGCTGAAGGTCAGGACGAAGCTGAAACTGATGATTTAGCCAAAGACGAAAATGTCACAGATATGGAATGGCTTCAACAAAGAAGAATTCGTATGTTGGAAAACGAGGAAAGAGCTAAAGAGCTTGCTAGAGAAGCCTCTAAACAAAAAGTAAACCCTCATCCAGCAGAAACTAAACCTGCTGAACCTGTTGACGAAAGATCTGAAGAAGAAAAAATAGAAGAAAAAATCATGGAAACAGGTCGTCTTTTCATTCGTAATATCTTATATACATCTACTGAAGATGATTTCAGAACATTATTTCAAACTTTCGGTAACCTTGAAGAAGTTCATATTGCTATTGATACAAGAACCGGGAAATCTAAAGGGTTTGTATATATCCAATTCAAAGACCCAGCCAGTGCTGTACAAGCTTATAGAGACTTAGATAAACAAATTTTCCAAGGTCGTTTATTGCATATTTTACCAGGTCAAAAGAAAAAAGATCATAGATTAGATGAATTTGATTTGAAAAACTTACCTTTAAAGAAGCAAAGGGAGTTGAAAAAGAAAGCACAAGCAAGCAAATCTCAATTCAGTTGGAATTCATTATATATGAATCAAGATGCTGTTTTAGAATCGGTAGCTAATAAGATGGGAATTGCTAAATCTCAGTTAATTGATGCCCAAAGTTCTGACTCTGCTGTTAAACAAGCTCTCGCTGAAGCTCATGTCATTGGTGATGTAAGGAATTACTTTGAATCAAGAGGTGTTGATTTAACTACTTTCAGTAGCAAAGAAAGAGATGATAAAGTTATCTTAGTTAAGAACTTTGAATTCGGTACTACTATCGAAGAATTAGGTGAATTATTTTCTCAATACGGTGAAATTAAAAGACTTTTAATGCCACCAGCTGGAACTATTGCTATCATTGAATTTAGAGATTTACCTAGTGCTAGAGCTGCATTTACAAAATTATCATATAAAAGATTTAAGAAAAGTATATTGTATTTAGAAAAAGGACCTAAAGACTTGTTTACTCGTGAACCAATGCCAGTTGAAGCTATTGACAAGAAACAAGAAACTAATGTTGTTGAGGCTAAAGTCAGTGCAAATGATATATTGGCTGAAGAAGCTAATAATGATGATGAAGAGGTTGCTGAAGTAGATGGACCAACTGTCTCAGTATTCGTCAAGAATTTAAACTTCACTACTACCTCTCAACAACTTACTGCTGCATTCAAAGACTTGCCTGGATTTGCAGTTGCTACCGTTAAAAGCAAACCAGATCCAAAGAATTCTGGTAAAACATTAAGCATGGGATTTGGATTTGTTGAATTCCGTTCAAAAGAAGATGCCGATAAAGCCATTTCTGTAATGGATGGTCATGTTTTAGACGGACATAAATTACAATTGAAATTATCCAATAGACAAAGTGGTACCACTTCATCTAAATCCAAATCTGGTAAGAAATCCACTAAAATTATTATTAAAAATTTACCATTCGAAGCTACAAGAAAAGATATTGTGGAATTATTTGGTGCATTTGGACAAATTAAATCCGCCAGAGTTCCAAAGAAATTTGATAAATCAGCAAGAGGGTTTGCATTTGTTGAATTTGCTTTATTAAAAGAAGCAGAAAATGCTATGAAGCAATTAGAAGGTGTACATTTACTTGGAAGAAGATTGGTTATGGACTACGCTGAACATGATGCTGAAGATGCTGAAGCAGAGATTGAGAGAATGACAAAGAAAGTCAAACAGCAATATGCTACTCAACAGCTTGCTGCTTCAAGACTTGCCGGAAAGGGTAAAAAACTCGATCTTGAAGAAGATGATGTAGATGAATTTTAATGTATAAATAAATACTCATGTAATAACGTATTTAAAGATCTCCGCTTGTATTTCATTTATTGAATTTTTTTTGCAGCCAAAGAAATTAGTGCCAAAAGAAGCAGTTTTCGCGGTACTGAAAAAGTCATGTTTAATAGATCCATCGGCCTATTCAAGACTGGCGCCACGTCCAGTAGATTCCTATTTACTTGTAATAAACTGTTATTATCATACAAACCATCAGGATTAAAACAGTTTAGTTCCAATTTGAATCATTTAAAGGCTCCAGGGATCGCACAAAGGCCAATATTAAAATCGTTCTTCGCACCTTTCAAATTAGATGCTAGATACTCCGGCTTCAATAACATAAAGAAGTCAGATACATGGAAAAACTATAACAAACACTTCAGAAATTCCAATTGGCATCGTTTGAAACGTCCCACGATCTTTACTGTCTTATTTTGTGTCGGTACAACCATAGCAGTACCGTATTTATTCCAAATTCCACCATTATCTATCTTTAAATCATACCCCCAAGCAGTATTATACTCCATAATTGGGTTGAACTTGTTGGTTTTTATGGCATGGAACACAAATAGATCTCTTAAGTATCTTACTCGTTATGGATTATTAGTGAAAGATAAGATATATTCTAACTGGTCATTGTTGGGAGCTGCATTTTCTCATCAAGACTTCACACATCTCTTAGTTAACATGTTCGTGCTTAGTTCTTTCGGTAACAGTTTGATTTCTGTTATTGGTCCTGTTTGGTTTACCGTAATGTACTTAAACTCAGCAGTTATATCATCATATATTTCTATACTTATACCAACACTTTTAAGATCAGGTTTAGCCGTTGGATCCTTGGGTGCTTCAGGTGCAGTTTTCAGTGTAGTGGGTTGTCTTTCATACTTAATTCCTAAAGCACCGGTGGCATTCTTCTTTATACCAATACCTGGAGGTGCATGGTTTGCATTTATAGCTTCCACAGCTTTTAATGTTGCCGGGTTATTCTTTAGATGGGGGTCATATGATTACGCTGCACATCTTGGGGGATCTATGGCGGGAATGCTTTATGGGTGGTATTTTTATAAATTATCCCAAAACCAAAAACGACAAAGATATATAAATAGTACTAGACGGTTTTAAATTATTTATTTATTTAAAATATATATGCAATCCTATGATACAAATGTTAATACTAAGCAAAAGATACAGACTTCTTCTTTGGTTTTTCTTCTTCAGATAATCTTTCTTTTGCATTTTTTCTCCTGTTGGCTCTTGCAACTGAAGCTTTTGATCTTAATTCATCTTTTTTAGCTTCCAATTTATTGGTTTTTTCGGCTTCTTTTCTTTCGATTTCTTTACGTTTTAACTCTCTGATCTCTTCTAATCTTCTGGCCTTCTCTAATTTACTTTCATTAACTTGATCATACTTATCATTAATACTTTTAACTAACAAATTCATCTTTAAAGAGTCTTTATCATCGATTAATTTCTTACCCTTTTTACCCTTTTTCACTTTAACACCAGGCATGATGGCTCTATTCAATGTAGGTATGGCCAATTGACTTTCATTATATTCTTTACCATTATTAGCACCATATAATCTCATCTTCATTTGCTGTTTTTTAACTGCTGACTTCGATAATGTCTTTTTGGTGGATTTTGGAGTAAGTTTTGGTTGGGATGCCAATAAATTCCTAGCAAAGGAATCAGTGGTAACTTCAGATTCTACTTCTCTTTTACCATTTTTACTGGCGTTCCGTTTGGCAGTCTTGGATTGTCTTTTAGCCATTGATGCGATGAGATGAGGAAAAAAATCAGAGCCTCAGTAGTAGGTTTGTTACTGCGAAAAATAAATTTATTGGAACTACACACTAAACTACGCATTTTCAGCTAATCTGTTTTCGTCCTCTTTATTCAAGTCTTTCAAATCGGCAACAGGTCTCTCCGCTTGCGGAGTGATTCTAAAAGCATGTCTAAAGGCGTCTTCTTCGTAACCCCAATCATGAAGAGCAGTATGAGCAACTCTTCTATTATCCCAAACGGCCACAGTACCTGGGGCCCAAACAGCTCTTGCTTGAAGATCATGAGAAGTAGCAATATGTCTGTATAAGAATTGTAATAAGTTGTTACTCTCTTCTTCTTTAAACCCAATGACTCTTCTGGAGAATCCTGGGTTAACGAAAAGAATCTTCTTACCAGTAACTGGATGAATTCTAACTAATGGGTGAATATTTTTGACTGGTTTTCTTTTTTGAACACCACCTCTTTCACCTGAATGGTTAGCTTGTTCAACGGAAGAATGCTCAACATATAATCCGTTTAAGAATTTTTGGAATTCAGGTGAAAGTCTTTCATAAGCTTCAACGGTGTCTGCAAAAAGAGTATCACCACCAGATTCTGGTCCTTCTAAGACACTAAAGAAGGTAATACCTGGTGGTTGTAATTCATAAGTGGTATCACTGTGCCAAGCAACAGAGTTTAATCTTTGGTCTAAACGATGGAAATCCAATTTGAAATCATGGTTACTATAGACAACATGGATTTCTGGGACTCCTTTAGGTGCACCAGAAACTGGATGAATATGTAAAGGACCATAGTATTTTCCAAAATCTCTAACAAATTCTGGCCCTTTTTCACCAAAATCTTGATCTCTAAATACTAATAAACCTCTTTCAGCAGCTAATAAAGATAATTCATCCTTAGCTTTATCACTTAAACTAGTTAATTGTAACCCTTTAATTTCGGTACCTAATTTTGGAGTAAGATTCTTCAAAGTAATACCGCTATCTTTTGGTAAAAGATTAGAGTAGTTCTTGTCGGCGTAAACTCCCCTGTCAATATGTTCAAAGAACTTTAAGTCCGGTAACTTCTTTTCCGGTTCCCAAGTTGGTAAGAAATCTTTATAATTGGATTGATCAATGTATTTTTGTTTAAGTTTAATGAGGCTGGCGTCACTGAAATCAAGTGCTTCGTTACTTCTAGCTGCGTGACTCATATTGTATGTTTATTAACTTATACCCATGTAGCAGAGCTAATCTGGTCTTTTTATATTCTTAGACCGGATCCACACTTTTTTGCAGCCACCACACTTTGGGATCGAACAGATTGAAATTTTATTCCTAAATCGTAAGTATTCCGAGAAAATGTGGTACGATTAGCAAATTACAAATATTTCAGTGCAACTTGTTAATTTTAAATAGTAATCACCGTTTAACTCCATTCATAACCAACGGTTCTTTAATCTTGTGTCAAATCGAGCTTATTCACGTATCTGACGGGATCTACCGATTCCGCACCGATAAGATAAGAAATTTTTCACTTTTAGCCTAAAAAGATATTTACATGAATACATATAAGAACAATATCCTGTTCAATTGGAACATATTCCCATCAACAAGGCTTGAAGAATCAAGAATATCGACTCCCATTGGTTGTCTATACTCACCTTTCAATGAGTCTGATCAATCTTCACCTTATCTAAGAGAGCAAAAGCAACCATTGAAATGTGATTTCTGTGAAACCTATATCAATGCTAATATTAAGTTAGATCGTGTAAATAGAATGTGGTGGTGTCCATTTTGTGAAGAAAAAAGCATATTACCCAGTTATTTCAATATTCCAGAACCATCCAGTCCAGATGGTGAATGGCCCATTGAACTTCAACAATCCTCCACGACTATAGATTATCTACTTCCTAGAGATATTTCACAAGTAGACATTTCAACTCCAGCATATATTTTTGTTCTTGATACGTATGAACATACCGATGACTCTGGTTCTTTTACGAGCTTAAAAAATACTATATGCGATGCCCTCAGTCGGATACCTGATGGATCATTGGTGGGGCTTCTTACTTTCCATGAAAATGTCTTTGTTCATAATTTGAAGAGTAAGAGTGTCGTCAGTGTATCAATGTTGGATATTGTTGAGTCTGATGAAGAAAGTAGGAAACTGGAAATTTCTACCATTCAATTCGATGAAGCTTTAGTATCGAAAATTCTTAAGAAATTGGGCTTGTCTAAGAATTCTAATGACCCGAAGAATAGTTCAGGTATTAATGAAGGTTACTTATTACCATTAGATGGTAGCAATAGAGATGTGTTAAAGGAGTATGTGCAAAACATACCTTCTAAAAGTACTGGCTCCTATAAACCCTCTAGAGCCACAGGATTAAGCACGCTTGTATTATCTTCAATATTGAAGGCATCCACATTCAAAGGGTTCTACGGTGAAGTTTATTTCTTTTGTAGTGGACCAGGCACTTTGTTTCCTGGAAATATTATTGATGATAATTCCACAACTAATCTTAGAAGTCATAACGACATAGCGAACTTCCAAGCTCCTAATTTCTTAAGTGCTCTGAGGTTTTATAAATTTCTTTCACATGTAGCATCAGGATTTAGTTTGGAAGAAGCGAACCAAATAATGAATAAATCTTCTCGGAAGGAAACAGATTTCCCTATTGACCCAAACTCACCTAAATGGGTTTTCAATGTCTTTACAGGATCTCTTGACCAAGTAGGAATCTATGAAATGAAGTCTCTTGCTCTGCAAACTATGGGTAGCTTGTATTTATTCGATACCTTCAACAGCCCACAATTCATACAACAGGTGAAGAATAAGTTCAAGGAACTCAACACTACGAATAATTGTATTTTGACAATTAATACTTCTACCAAACTTAGGATTTCAAAATTGATTGGTCCTGGCCGTAGTCTTCCATCTTCTTACCAATCTGAAAAGCATTTTGACCTTCACCACCAAAAGATATCTGACCATTTAGGTCAATATGATTCAAGTACAAAAAAGAAGAACTTCACCAATAAATGGTTATTCAATTCATTATCTGAAGATACAACTTTGGCCGTATTTTTTGAGCCAGAAACTGTGAGCTCTTCCTCCATGCTTGATCCTGAAGGTATTAAAGAATATTATATTCAATTCCAATTGAAATATTGGGATGCTAACTTGAAACAGTGGAGATTAAAAGTTACCACTATAAAAAAATATACTACTTTGAATTATCTAGTTGATCACAAAGTAAAAATGAGCGATGGTTCTATAAAGCTTATTAATTCAAAGAGTAATATCATCAAGGAGAAAGAATTGTTAGCTAGTTTTGATCAACATGCATTTATAGTACTCCTTACAAGATTAATTCTTGATAAAATTGATAGTACCTTAGGATTCGAAAAATTCGAAAGTACTATCAAAGAAGTCGATAAAGTTATTATAAGATTATTATATAACTTTGGTGGAATTAAATTTAATTCCCGAATTGGATCTTCTAATCCATACTATAATTTGTTAGATGATATTATTGAAAGTTATGATATTAATGAAAACTTTAAACAATTACCTTCTTTAGCCTACAATTTAAGACGCAATCCCCAACTCATAAGGATATTCAATTCATCACCTGATGAAACTGCATTTTATCATAGTTGGTTCATGAAACTTGGCTTAAAAGACTCAGTGACTGTCATTCAACCGAATCTTTATTTATTAGATAAAACTCAAGAAAAAATTACCTTGGATTCGGTTAATGTGTTAAATAGTTCTCCTGATTCCTTTGTTGTTATGGATACCTTCTTCAATATTATCATTTACCAAAACGATAGGAAATTTACTTTGGATCATTCTGAAAACCAAAATTTAATTTATGAAGAGGCTGCACAATTAGCTATACCAGTAGAATTCATTAGACAATTCGCTTCAAGGGCTATTTGTCCCAAGTATATAATAACCCAAAAGGGACATTCTCAAGCAAGATTCTTATTAGCCAGATTAAATCCTATTGATATACCAGTTACAGAACCGGAAGTAGAATCTAAACCTGTGAAATCTAAACAAAATTGGTTAACTAAACTTTTTGGTAAATCTGATCCACAGAAAACTTATAATCATCTTTTAACCGATGATATAAGCTTGAATACATACTATAAAGGTTTAATTGAAGCGGTGAAAAAGTATTCAAGAGAGCACGATTATTAGAGGCTTGGTTGGCATATTAGTTCATAAATTAAATAAATATATATAGGTTAGCATATGGAGCATATTACTATGAGGTGCATATTGGGTGCATAGATACATCAGGATCATATTTGGAATATAATTGGGTTACTTAATCAATTTCTTTGACGAAATTAACTACAGATCTCAAAAGGATCTCCACAGCCTCCGGATCTTGAACGGTGTGACTCGCTTTGGGGATAACTTTACTTTCGGAAGACCAGTATTTGGAGTCCACTTTGGCTTTCCATCTTTCAACTAGCCCTTCTTTGTCTACATATGTTGGAACAAATTCGTCCGCTTCACCGTATAGAAAAGCTACTGGCTTTGAGATCTTACCGAAAGTTCCTTCCAACTCTTTATCGTCTAAGTAAGTAGAGAAGAAATCATCATCACCTCTCACCAGAAACAACGAATAAAACCTATATGCCGTGATATAGGTGTTAAACGTTGCCTCGGCAAATCTAAAAGGAAGCATTTCGTTTTCTTTACCTTTAGTTATATAATCATCATAGCATTCCTTAACTAACGCATCAAGTTTCTCTTTGCCAACCATGTCTTCTACACCTTCTCTATCTGAAACAGGAGCTTGTAAGATACCTCCGTCAACGTCCATTGAAGCTTCAAAACCTTCCTGATACACAAAATTAGACAAATATCTTATAGTATCTTGACATCCAGTAGAATGTCCCATCAAAACCACCTTCGACTTACCTAATTTTGTTTTCAAATAAGACACAATTTTGGCCATTTCTTCATTATCTTTCTTTAAAGATCCTTGAGCCCATCCAACGTATGAGGAACTAAGAATTCCTTGGACCAATCCCCATTTACCGTTGGTAGAATCATATAATGTTTGGGCCAATTTTGGCAAATAATGTACAGTCAAAAGACCATCAGTCAAACCTCCAATGAACAAAACAACATTCGCAGCTTGAGGTGTAAACTCAAAGGCAACTTGTTTGGGTGAATATTCATGAACAATTCCTTGGGCAATGCCTTGGACAACTCCTTGTGATACTCCGGACAGCATGGTTAAAACAAATCAATTTGTGCGGCTCTATTCGCGGTGATATTTCACAACCTTCATACCCACTTGATACTTCTAAAATGTCTATGGTTCATTCTACTAACGACTCGTTTTTACAGTGGGATCCGGCCCAAGTATCGATCTATATTGATTCGCTTTCATTACAAGAGGGTATAGGCAATTTTTTTTTGGAAAATAATATTGAAGGTTCGCTCTTACCATTTATAACTACAGAGCATTTAAAAGAGCTAGGTGTTGAAAAACTTAGTGATAGGCTAGTCATTAAAAAGAAGATAAATGAGTTGATTCAAGAACATTATGAGAAATCTCCACCCAAATCATTTAATGATCCGGAATATAAGTTGAATAATATCAATATCAATAGTAATTATATTAACCTTGAAAGTTTAAGTGTTTCCACGTTATTAATGAAAGACATGATGAAGAAATTAACAGTTACAGTTCAACAACATCAATCTCAAATATCCTCACCGATATCGGAGCAACATCTGGTTGATATTAAGAAATTAAATGACAATTTTACCAGGTTAAAAAGTGATTTAATTCCAGTTATAAGGCTATTAAAGGATTCAAAACCTTTACCCACACCAACTCTTGATCCTGGCTACGGTTCGAACCTTACCTTGGACTCTCCTACGTATTCTATATCAAGTAATCATTCAACAGGTAGTAGTACATTTATAGAAGGATTACAAGAGACGCTTATGAATGGTAATACGAACTCTAATGGTAGTGGAGGTGTAGGTGGTGGGAATTCAAATCGTAACTCGGGATTTATTCCAAGTCCTACCCAATCTAATAGATTCAGTTCTGGATCTTTATTATCTCTAGGTACTGGTAAAATAGCTCAAGCTACTGCTCAACCAGTAACCACTGCTGAATTGAAACAAGTAAGACCAAGATTAGTTGAAAGTAAATCAACTAGCTCAACAATAACTCATAAAACCCTTCGTAAACATTCAGGTCTGACTAGTTCAAACACCTCTACTACTCCAAATCAACAATCACAACCCCCACCTCCTCAACCTCAACCTACTGAACCATTAAAACAAATTCGTGGATCTTCTGAGGATTCTTGTCTTAAAATCTTACAACTGGCTATGAAAAGACATCATATACCTCGGGATGATTGGTCGAAATATGTTCTTGTTATTTGTTACGGAGATAAAGAAAGAATTTTAAAATTAAGTGAAAAGCCAGTACCAATTTTTAAAGAATTACAAGAATTAGGTAAACATCCAGCGATTATGTTACGACAATTAGCTGAAACTACTACAGTACAAAACAGTAGTAATAATGATTCATATGAAGATTCTAGAATAGGTGATGAAATCCCTGGAGGAACATTGTAGTTATTTTAACTAAGTAGTAAATAAGAATTTTTGCAACCATTAATGTGATTATACCGCAGCTTTAGGGTTATAGACCTAATTTCTTTGCTCTTGCGTAAAAAATATTTGTGACCGCGAAATATTGTTTTTATTACACAAAAAAACCTTGCAGTCCCATCCTCATTTTTTTCAAATAGTGAGAAAAAAAATTTCAATCTATTACTTAGAACTAAAACAATATGCCTCCAAAATTTGATCCAAATGAAGTTAAGTACCTTTACTTAAGAGCTGTTGGAGGTGAAGTCGGTGCTTCATCTGCTTTAGCTCCTAAAATTGGTCCTTTAGGTTTATCTCCAAAAAAAGTTGGTGAAGATATTGCCAAAGCTACCAAAAACTTCAAAGGTATTAAAGTTACTGTTCAATTAAAAATCCAAAACAGACAAGCCACTGCTTCTGTTGTTCCAGCTGCCTCTTCTTTAGTCATTGGTGCTTTAAAAGAAGCTCCAAGAGACAGAAAGAAGGAAAAAAATGTTAAACACTCTGGTAATATTCCATTAGAAGAAATCTATGATATTGCTAGACAAATGAGAGAAAAATCATTCGGTAAAACTTTAGCTTCTGTAACCAAAGAAATCTTAGGTACTGCTCAATCTGTAGGTTGTCGTGTCGAAGGTAAGAACCCACATGATATCATCGATGCAATTAATGCTGGTGAAATTGATGTCCCAGAAAACTAAGTTTTGTAAGAATAGATACTCACAATATAAATAATATAAGTCCATTCATCGGTTCCATTTTTATTTTATTGTCCTGTTTTTTTTATATATATACTGTTTGCCGACACTCTGGTGCTAAATTTAAACTGTATTTGGTTCCTATTTTGGTGCAAACTAGATCAATTAAACTACCTACTCACCGTGATAGTCTTTGTGATTATGATGGTCCATTTCAGTGGTTAACATCTCTTCCTCTATATTTTTCTCTATACTGTACTCTATTTCTCTATCTCTGCCTTGGGTATTTCAACTCCATAGATCTATAGCTAGTAGGTTATATCTCTCTGGTGTTGAACTATCTCATTGAAAAAAAATTCACACTTGTTTTTTCATCCTGTATATAGTCTCCCCAACTATCAGTTTTTCGCATCCATCCCCACTAACACTAAATCCAAAACATTCACCAATAAACCCCACGATTAAATCTTTTATATCACCCTTCCATTCATAACTTAACCCATCCCAACAATACATAATGTCTGACTCTATAGGTATGTTCATTTTATAAATCTATTTTACCATAATTAAATTCAGTGTATAAATCACATGGTAACAACAGTTGATTTCCTTTGATACTAACTATTTTAGATCGTGTATTTGTTAAAGCCATTACAACCATTAGAGCATTATCATCTCGTTCAAATTATGGCACATTACCCAGACCACCAGCAGAAAACCGAATCAGGTTATATGGTTTATATAAACAAGCAACTGAAGGTGACGTCGAGGGTATCATGGCAAGACCCGTCGGTTTTACTTTAGAAGATGAAGGAGCAAAGAAGAAATGGGATGCATGGAAAAGAGAAGAAGGGCTTAGTAAGACAGAATCCAAAAGAAGATACATTTCGTACTTAATTGAAACCATGAAAGTTTATGCTAGTGGTACATTAGAAGCAAGAGAACTATTAAATGAACTAGAATATTTATGGGATCAAATTAAAGATTTAGAATTCAATCTGGAAGACGAAATTGATCATGAGCCTCAAATATCATTCCCACCTCATTCTCCGCTGTTAACAGGACAATCAGATAAATTTTCAAGTACAACACCATTACCATTACCAAGTAATTACTCTCAAAGAAATAACTTACATAAGATTTATTCTCATTCAAGAAGAAGTACTATGTTGTCTATTAATGATTATATTCAACAACAACGTCAACTGAATATGCATTCGTCACAATCACAGTCACATCCTCATAATACTACGACTTCTGTTTATTCATTATCAAGAGATCAAGATAAATTAAATCATTCAATTCAATCTTTACCTGCACCTCATTCAAATCAAAATTCATTTGATGAATTTAAAAACTGGCAAAGTGAGATTAATTTAATCATAAATAAATTATCAAAAGAATTTTTAAATAGAAGGAGATCTTCAAGTGATTCTGATTTAAGTGATTATAATCTTGATACCAGTCAAAAAATTAAACGTCAATTATTAGTAATTATTAAATTACTAGGTAGAAATATTTTTAAGTTCTTAAAAAGTTTTTCAATTAGTTTATTAGCTATTTTCTTTATAGTCTGGTGCTTTAAAAAGAATGTTATAGTTCAACGAACAATTGTTAAAAAACCATTAGCTAATCTGAATAAAAAAACTGAAGAGTTGGTTATAAATATGATTTTAAATACCGACGAAAACAAATGGTTTATTAGAATGTTAAATTTTATGAATAGTTTTGTTGGATTTGTTTAAATAGATTTAATGAAATATAGTAATGATAACCTTTGATTTGGTTCGGAGGTACGTACACGACCTCTTCGCGATTGATAAATTTAGTTTTACTTGAAAAATTTCGAGATGAGCTTAAGTAAAATGAATATTCATCGTTGTAGATTCGTGGATTATGAACCACATACTATAACAGCAGTGGCATTTTCACATCCTTCATCATTGACATCTATAGCCCCTAATGACTTGAGGGTTGCCGTGGGTAGAAACAATGGGGATATTGAAATATGGAATCCTAAATATAATTGGACTCATGAATTAACTTTATATGGTAGTCGTGGTAGATCTATTGAAGGTTTATGTTGGAGTCATAATGAAGAATTTCCAGAGCCAAGATTATTTTCTATTGGTGGATCGACATATATTACCGAATGGGACGTGAAAACAGGGTTACCTTTAATTAATTACGATTGTAATGTTGGTGTTATATGGTCTATTGCCGCTAATAAAAGTAGTAACAAGTTAGCAGTTGGATGTGACGATGGTTCTGTTGCTATTGTTGATATTTCCGGGGGTCCTGCCTCTTTAGAACATGATATGATATGTCAAAGACAAGATCTGAGAGTATTAAGTGTAAAATGGTTCCAAAATGATATGATTATTGGAGGTTGTGCAGATGCAAGAATAAGATGTTGGTCAGCACAAAAAGATCAAAATGGAAGAATCTTAGGAACTATGAGAGTTGATAAATCTAAATCTGAAAGTACATTAGTTTGGTCAATTAATGTCTTAAATAAAAGAAAACAAATTGTTTCAGGTGATTCAACTGGTTCAATTAAATTTTGGGATTTAAATACTTTTACTTTATTACAAAGTTTTAATAATCATGAAGCCGATGTTTTATGTGCCACTAATGATTTTAATGAAGAGAAAATTTTTACTGCCGGAGTTGATAGAAAAATTCATCAATTTAATTTAGTTAAAACTACTTCAAAGGGTAAAACAAGTAAATGGGTTCACTCTTGTAATAGATTATTACATTCAAATGATGTGAGATCCATGTGTATATATGAAAGTAAAGGTTATAACTTTTTAATCAGTGGAGGAGTTGAAAAATCGATTGTAGTTCAATCAGTTAATCAATTTCAAGATGGTAAATATAGAAAATTAATCATGGATCAACAATTGTCAAATATTTTCTTAAATGAAAATGAAAAATTAATTGGATTATGGCAAGATCAAACTATTAAAATATGGAGAATTAATTATGAAAATGATGAATCTAACTATAAATTAGTTTGTAAAATTAGTCTTCGTGATGACGAAAATATTTCCAGTGTTTCACTTAATAATGCTGGAAATATTCTTGTAGTTTCAACCATGTACTCTATTAAAGTATTTGAGTTATTATCGACTCCTAAAAAATTAATTGTTAATAAAATCAGAAATGAAGATTTAGAACAAATTGGTGCTAAAAAAGTTATACTATTCAATGATTCAAACTTACTTTTATTAACTAAAGATGAACAACTACTTAAATATAGCATCAATGCAGAAGATAAATTGATTGAATTGGATGATGATATTGAGTTAGATGAAAATTCCAGTACTATAAAAAATATGATTTTAAATAATCAACAAGATGTTTTGGTTTTATCAAGATTTGATGGTAGAATTGAAGTCATTTCTTTAAATAATTCATTTGAAAAATATGAATTAGTTAACTTAAATTATGTTCCACACTTGATTCAATTTTCTAATAATAATACTTTGTTAGTTTTATCTGATGATAATAAACTTTATGAATTTAATTTTAAATCCTTAAAAGATAACTCAAATGATTCATTAATAACTGATTGGTCAAAGAGGAATAGTGAGGTTTTACCAAGACAATTTTTAAACCTTGAAGATAAACCTGAAGGTATGTTTACACAATCGTCCAAAGTTTGGATTTATGGTAAAAGTTGGTTATGTTCATTCGATCTTTCATTAAATATTCCAATTTCTAAAGCATATAAAAATACGGGTACTTCTAAAAAGAGAACAAGAGATGGTTTAACTATTGATGAGGAAGATGAAGATGATGAAGATGATGAATTGATGGATATTTCTTTAAAACAATCAATCAATAGATTGAAGCAATCCCAAAATGAACAATCAGAAACTGATGATAAAGCATTTTGGTTAACTACAAAATACAGACCTATATTATTTGCTAATAAATTAGATGATGATTTATTGGTTGTAGAGAGATCATTAGTTAATTCCACACCTGCATTCAATATACCTAAGCTTAAGGTATAAAAAGCATAATTTTATAAAATATATAATATTTAAAGCTATCTATTCTTGAATTTTCGGTACAACTCTTGCTCCTTGGAAGAAAACTCGAGCGGCTGATCCACATCCCATTAAACACTTCATAGGTTGTTCACCGTCTTTATCTTCGCTTTTCATCCCCCATCCCTTTCTTTCACCGAATTTTGGTTTGTATTTCTTATCATAAACATCTCTATATGTCATGTGAGGTTCAAAACTTTGAATATATAATCCATCTTCAGGGTCTCTCATAAATTCATAAAACATAACCAAATGTCTCTTAATTTCTTCTTCAATTCTTTGAGGTAAATCCCCTGGAGCTTCATCACCAACATATAACATATAATCAGCTAACCCTTCAATTAATAATTGTACGAAATAAGAAGAGTCTCTCCAATATCTTTTATCCATATCATAATCACGGTCATAAAAGAAAACATTACGATTAATACCAGCATCAGCCAATTCATCAGCAATTTTCTTCCAGTGATCATCTTTAGTATAATAATATAAATGGGATGCAGCAGATAACGTTGTTCCTAGATTATAAGTCCATTTAGTGTCATTTGGACCATCAGCAGTATCTTGAATTCCATCTTTAATTAACTTATCACCAGGATCTTGTAAAGTTTTAATTTGCCAATCAATGCATTTTGCAGCAAAGTCAATGTAGATTTTCTGTTCATTTGGAATAAACTTAGCAATTTGTAAACATGATTTTGCAGTTTCTGCTGTTGTACAAGCATTAAGGTATGGGTTACTGATATGCCATTTCATACCACCTTTATTTTTAGCATTTGGATTATCATTCCAACCTCCCATTAAAAACCTTACCAATTCTCTACCTTGGTCTAAATACTTTGGGTTTCCTGTAACTTCATAAGCAGTTAACATGGCGCTGCAAACTTGAGCATCATCATCATAGTAGATATCTTTATCACTGCCACTATTCTCAGCAGCTGAATAACCTTTTAAATGAGGATTCTTGTATTTTTGAAAAATCATAATTGCTGGATCAATTAATGGAACCAATTCTTTATAAATTCTAGCACCATCGACTACTGCTTGTGCTGCAACTGACACTGCCCAAATTACAAATTTATTTTCATTATAACAACCTGAACATTTTTTTGGAGCAATAAAAGTCCCTTGCGATTTATTATAATATTTAATCCACATATTTCTGATTACATTGTAACCTTCAAGGTTTGGATTTGAAAGAGTCATTCTAATTGATAATTGAGTTAATTGAAATTTAAGAAAAAGTTGCAACCAAATTTCATTTAAGTTGCTTAAGACATGTGCGCACCTGCCTAATTAAGATAGTTTAGTTCCATTTTAAGATTACTTAAGATTACTTCGAATATAAATTAATGACTATGTATAATTTACTCTTTTAAAGGCTTTTTACAAACGAATAACATCATTGGGGTAAATAATTTTTTCTTACCACCAGCAACTAAATTAACTGCAGCATCTTCTAAAGCGATAGTAACTTGTCTTGAACCTTTTGGAGCTAATCCAATTTTTTCCATTAAACCAACAGCTTCGGTGGTAATAAATCTACCAACTCTTGAAGTTCTAAAGATAGCAAAGTAATCACTTAATTGTTGAACGTATTTGAATTCACCAGCTAATGGATAATACCATGGGATTTCATCATTAACATCTGCAAGATCTTTTTGAACTTCGACTTCAAATCCAACAGCTTTTAAAGCATCAACGGCAACTTGTCTTTTAAACATTTTTGGAATACCATCACCAACTTCAATACCATAAGCAATTTTACGATGTTCTTCGTTAGTTTCATCATATTCATCAGTCATGACCCATTCATAAACACCAAATGTACCACCTGGTTTTAAAACTTTATAAATTTCACCATAAACACCTTCTAAGACTGGAGCATGGACAGTTGCTTCAATAGCATAAACTGCATCAAAAGTTTCTGGTTCAAATTCCATTTGCATGAAATCACCTTTAACAAATGATAATTTGTCACTTAAACCGTATTTTTCAGCATAATGGTTAGCTCTTTCAATTTGATAATCGTTATTATTTAAACCAACAACTGAACATCCAGTAAATCTACAGATTTCTCTAGCTGGACCACCAACACCACATCCAACATCTAAAACTTTCATGTCTTCTTGGATGTTCATTCTATGAGCTAAATAATGTTCGTGTCTAGCAGTGGCTTGACGGAATGCTTCACCTTTATAATATCTTGAAAAGTGGAAAGATGACCCCCATCCATATTCATAGAAGTCAGTAACTAAATTATAATAATGATGGGTTAATCTATTATAATCATTTAATCTTTTCTTTTCATCTTCTTCAGTAACACCACCATCCCAGTGCTTGAAGTATCCATCAGTTGCAACTTCACTAGCATTTTTAGCTTTAGCAATTAAAGCTGATAAACCGGTTTTTTTGTAACTGTCTCCGTGTAATGCCTTAGCAAATTCAGAATCTTTAACGTGATCCTTAGCGTATAGTTGAGGTGCTTCAGTTGGTGCCATTTTTTAAACCTGTTGAAAGGAAATTATTTATCTCAAATATTGGGCGTATAAATTATTTATATTTATTTCAAAAATTAAACCGCGTTGGTCGTACCCGTCGTTTAATTTTTCGTCGTATAAATTTTATTAATTCCGACTTATTGGTCCTGCATATCTTCATCTTCCTCGTCTCTTTCCTGCAGATAATTATATTCGACTTTATCTTCCGAATCAAGTAATCTATCAATCTCCTTTAATTCATCAACTTGCATATTATTAGCATCTTCTGGCTCGGATTCGGATCCTGGTTCTGACACAAAGTCTTGTTGTGATCTTAATTCTCCTTCGGCTCTTTGTTCTTCATTTATTTCCGCAACCTTATTTTCATCACCGTCGTTTAGCTCTCTAATATCCTCGTTTACTGATCCTTCTTCTTCTTTAATACTGCGGTCTTGAATTCTTGTTTGTGAATCTTCTTGGTCTTGTTTTGATATATCTTGCGCCTCTAATTCTAAGGCTTTATCTTTAGCAACTCTAACAGTTTCAGAAAATTTTTCAAAGTTCTTTAATGTTAAGTTGTCTAAAACAAATTCAGCATTAATTGACATATTTTTTTCGATCAATTCTTGAGTTTCTCTAACACTATTGTACAAGTTTTCTAAAGACCGAACATCAATTTTTTCAGAAATATTGATTTTATTTAAATTATTGATAACAACTTTTTTAATATTTTTACTAGTTTCTTGTTCAATCACTTGTAAGAAACTTGTAGCTTGAATTAATGGTGATATACTTGCTACATTATCTTGTTTAACGAGGTTGTTTGGATCACACCAATGAATTAATTGTTGTAAGATCAAACTTGGTGAAACATTTTGAAAGACATCATTAGATTCTCCATCAATTTTAAACATTCTATAAAAACAATCCCCACTTATTTTAGCAATCTTTGTTTGATGATTAACATGACTAAATGCATAAACTGGAATACAAAATGCAAGTGATTGTTTTAATTCATTATTATCGGCGTTGATAGGATTAAAATAATTTAATATTAATCCTTCTAACAATTGACTTCCTAAATCCTGATTATCCTCTTCATCGATGAAGTCTTCAAAAATATCAGCCAAAAATAATTTACATAATCCTTCAGCGACAGTTGCTTGCAATTTTTTCATTTGATGATTTTTCAATAATCTATATAATAAATTAGATATTGATAATTTATCAACAATTTCGTTTCCATCTTCATCTTTATTATCTAATATTTGAACTCCGTGGATAGACAAGATATCAATAATGATTTTCACTGCTAGAACTCGGATGTTTTCATCGGATTTTTTGGAAATAGTTAAACCTAAATAATAAATAGATTTAATGGCTAAAGTTGGATCAATAAGTGAAAATAACCCTAAGGTTTTAATACCTAATTCAAATATTTTTGGGTTGGTACTTTTAATAGCTGGTGTGACTAAAGTTTGATAAATGGAATCCAAAGAATAACTACTATCATTTTTATCATCGATTATTTCCAATAAATGTTGTAAAATTAATAAACATTGAATCAAAGTTTCATCTGGTGGTGTTTTAGGTTCTAACTTTCTTCTTTTAGATCCAATTTTGATATGTGAAGAAGTAAAATCTTCATTATCGAAAACATTTTCGATTTTATTAATATTGTTAGTATACTCAGCTTGGTCATTTTCTTCATTATCTTCATCACCTTGGTCTTCTTCTTCCTCTTCTTCCTCGTCATCATCAGAATTCATAAAACCAACAGCAGAATGGAATGTTTCATCATTTTCCCCTAAAAAGGAATCTCTGATATCAGTTATGATTTCAGCCGACATTGCAATAAAATCTCTTTCGTTTACACTCAATTTTTGTAACACCTTTAAAGAACTTGATACTAATTTGTCACTTAATTTATCTTCAGTTAAGCTTGTTCTTATAATTGGGGTCATTGAACGTCTCCCCATTTCATCACTAAGATCATACTTTTCACAAATATCTAATAAATTTTCCAAAGTAAATTCTAATTCGGTTAAATCATCTATAAATTCAGTATATTCATTAATCATTTCTTCGTGAGATTCTATTATGTCTTGATTGTTTTGAATTAAGGCTTCGGTATCTTTATTTAATTGCTCGAGTTTAGTTTGTAAATTAAGTGACTCAGGATTTGCATGTAAAGCATCTTCGACATTAATTCTTTCTAACTCTAAAGCTTGTAAATTTTCATGAATATCGGCAATTAAACCATCATATTCAGCTTTCTTCAGTATTATACCATCGTTTTCATTTAGCTTACGAGTTCTCAAATTAAGGTACTTCTTTAAAATATCACTTAAATCCATTAATGTAGGGTATTTTCCATCGATTAGATCATATAATTTCTTATCATTTAAATATTCAAATAAAGTTTTAAGGAGAAATGATTTTTCAATGGTTAAACTTTTCCAAAATGACATATCAATATTAAACTCTTTAACCAAATCAAAATTCAAGTCAAAAATATTCTTTATAAGAATCGAATTAGACTCTTTATTATCAACAATGTTTAAGGTTTCTAAATATTCAATAAAATCTTTATTAACATTACTAAACCAATAGGAATTGAATATCTTAATTGCTGAACTTTTAACTGATTCATCCCTATCATTTAACCCCCAGCTAATTAACTTCTCTTTATATTCAGGAGAAATCTCTCTAAAATCATCAAACTCTTTAAGAATTCTAGAATATATTAATCTTCTGTTAATGGAATTCACATCTCTTGCTCTTTCAAAAATATATGCCAAAGTTGCTTCAGTTTTTTGAATATTTAATAAAGCAGCTCTTCTTACTTCAGGACTTGAATCATTTTGCATAACATCTATTAAAATTTTAGTTGGATTATGAGTATCTTCTTCATCGTCTTGTTCAATATATTGAAATCTTGAATATGCAACCACAGCCTGAATTCTAACATTGGCTTCTTTATCGTATAATCTTTTAATTAAGGAATAATTTAGTATACCGAAAAGAGTTTCATCAATTTCTCCAATGAAATTCACTAAATATGCAAGTAATTGAACAATTCTATAACGAACGTTTCTGTCTTTGGATTCTATTCCACGAAGAATATGACGTATTAAAGAATCAACAAATCTTGATACATAATGATCTTCCTGTTGTAACTCATCTTCTGCAAGGCCCTTATATAAACTAGTGACGAAAACGGAACAAAATTTGGCTATTCTATCAGCTACTTCTTCACCTTTCTTTAATGGAAGGATTTTGTTTAAAAGACGAGTGAATCTAAAGTTGAAAGAATCTTCTAAATCAATTTCAATGGCCCTTTGCTGTATGTTTTTCAATACAACCACCAATTTTCTGTGGCCTGAAAGGGATGATTGTGCTTCTTGGAAAACACTCGCTATGGACATTTTCAAATCATCGACGTCGTTGATCTCCTTTATGCTTTGAGCTGATGTATATTCAGGCATGACTTAAGATAGAGATCAATTAAAATATAAACAACGCGAATACGCATCAAAAGGTTTAAAAATCAAAAAAATATGAGCGGTACGGGAATCGAACCCGTGACACCTGCTTGGAAGGCAGATATGTTAACCACTACACCAACCGCCCGCTTCTTGTAAAACATAAAGTGTTCGGATAATGTATTGTACTGTATGTGTGTAAAGTACATTGATAGGTAAGTAGTTAAGGGAGATGAAAAGGATATGAATAGATAAGTGACCTATTAGATGTACCAGGTGGCATCTGAAGTTTAAAATTCATTTAATTCTTTTTTTTTAAAAGGTTTTATAGAACTATTTAGTAATACTCGATAATGCAATTTTTACAGCTTTAAGTTAATAGGTGCTAAGTATATGCAAAGTTCTACGGAGAAGAAGAAATAATAACAAAAAAAAAATTAACAAATAACCAAGTATGGTGCTTTTAGGCAGTAAAAGATGTCAACAAAACTGATTGGCTAATATATATTAAATGCTACGAATTATCTTTATGTGTACCTTCTAATGCATCTTTTTCGGCAGTTATCTTTGGCAAGTTCTTCTTGTAAATCGAATTAAAATGATTCAAATTCTTAAATACTTCCAGACTGGCACTAAGAGTATTTAGTTCGATTAATTTCTCTTGCGTGTCTTTAATTGTAAGAACCTGTTTTAAAGTACTTAAAAGACTTTGTTCAAAATCATTTAATGCAATTTCAGAACCATTGGCAAATTTGGTCTTAATATATTTTAAGGTCTTGATTGTACTTAAAATATTCTCCTTCACGGTTTTGAAGTTTATTAATTGGGATATAATCATTAATTGGTTGAATTCAGGTAAATTTAATTCTTTGTTGAGTGATAATATGGAGTTATTCAATGAATTTAAGTAATAATCCAATCTTGTTGAATCATTTAAGTTATTTTCATTAATGACTTTATTTATTAACATCAAGTTTTTATTTATTTTTTCGTTCAATTCGTTGATTAGAAAGTTAAGGTGTATTATTAAATTATTTGAAATATTTGAAAGTTTAGTCAAGTCTTCTTTTGAATATGTATAGTCTTTAAACAAAGCATCTACGTAGTTCGAAGGCTTGAAGTTCTCGTCGAAAAACATAGACGTGGCATCACTCATGGTTGATTATGTGAAAAGAAAAGGTGGAGGTTTTAATGATTTATGAAAATTATCGCGAACCATGAATATAGTAACCATTCAAGATTCATTTGAAGAAGTGATAGATGATGTCAATTCGGGTGTTGTTGAAAAGGAAAAGTTTTGGGTCGCTGTAAGAAAGTATAATGATAGTCAAAAATTATATGAAGTTGAGGCCACCAAATCTGGATTGGAAGGTGATTTGAAAATTTCCAAGCACAACTCTTACTACCAAATATCCACAGAGGACGAGAGCTATAAGTTGATAAAAGGTCTGAAGGTGATAGACATAAATAACATATCGTCGGTGAATAAGCTTGATGAAAATTTAATCCTAGGAACCAAGACTGGTGATTTAATCATTTACAATTTGACTACTAAAGAGAAATCAGTAATAAAAGAGTGTCATTATTTGGACATTTTACAAATTAAGATATTTCCTTCAAATGAAGTCATAATGACTACTGGATTGGATAATCAAATCAAATTATGGTCTGTAAACCAGATGAAAGAAGTTAGATCTATGGTTTGTCAAGTGTCTAGTAATGTCGAATTCATAGGTAAAGGAAGAAACTTTGTTGTTGGAGATAAGGAAGGAGGAGTCGGATTATGGGAGTGTGGTAGTGGAGAGAAGATATATGATTTCGAAAAGATTAGGAATAAAGTTGATAAAGTCACAGCCATTAAATTAATCAAAAAGGATGAAAATGTAGCTAATTCCTCTAAAAAGACCCAATCTGAAGGTCCAACTAGAGAATTTGAAACAGAAGGAAAATTTATAGTAGCAGGTTATGCAAGTGGAGACCTTCGTCTTATAAATATCTTTGAAAAAACCATGCATCAACTCCACGAATTCACCAGCGGGGTGTCAAGTATAGATAAATTGAACGAAAATACTTTAATTATTGGTACCGCCGATGGAAAGTTACTGATTTTCGATTTAGATAAGGAAAAGATTATCTTTGAACACCAATTCAATCCAGAGCCATTGATAGTATTGGCTGCGAAAAATCACATTATTGCCTATAATGGAGAAGAGGTATTAATTAAAATTCAACTCGATGAAAAATATAATATTAAACAAATATACTATCTTGTCGGGTTACCAGAATTCTTTAAGGTAGAAGACATGATATATAATAACCAATTACTTATTGCAAGTGACTATGGAACCATTGCATATAACTTATAGGCGACGGTTTTAATGCACGAGCACCAGAATTTTTCATGCAAGTTTCGGAATTTTCACCCACAATTTAGAGCAATTTCAAAGAGATATCCCCATGATTAAATCTAAAAAATGTTCATTTAATAAATATTTAAGAATATATATTCAATATATAAGCTTATAATTTTGCACCTCTTGGGTCTAAAGATTTGAAAACGGTTTCAATAGAAGTAGCCTTCATCATGTTACCTTTAACCTTTAATTTACCACTCATGAATAATTTTTGACCGTTAGCTTTACCGTCAGCTAATTTAACAAAATCAGCATCTTTTAAGATTAATTGAACATCAGATTTTGGAGCTTTGTCAACTTTACTAATTGAACCATCTTTCTTTAAATCTAAGAACCAACTTTGATCTTTACCATCTTTGTTCTTTAAAGTAAAGACAATGGTAGCTTTAACACCAGAAATAGCTTTTTTCTTTAAAGCTGGGTCAGCTAAACCATCAGCTAATTGTTGTAAAAATGGAGAAGAATCAAAACCGTCAGCAGCAACACTCATTATTAAAATAAATTAAATATAATTCAATTGAGAAATTTAATGGTGTATTTATACCAAATTATCTAACGTTCATGTGATTGAGCAAAATAGCTCCGAGGTGCGAAATATAACACAAAATTAAAATCATTATCATTTTTTAACGAGGGGTCAACATGTGAGAGTTCAGGCACTTAATTGGTGGGGTACATTTGGACGGTGTTTGAAAAATTTCACGTTGAGCTCTTGTGCGTATCCGAGGTGAAGATGATATCTGGGGTAAGGGTTTTCTTTTTTAATTAATTTGATTAGTTTAGGAATAAGGTTATAGCGCTAAAGTGGGTGTGAAAAGTTGAGTAGATCTTGTGAATTAGCGCTCGATGTTGGGTCGAATGGTCGCACTGCAGCCTTAAATCCGGCCCGTACATTGGCCTCAGATTGATCGGTGGGTTATATCATCAGCACATCTTTAGTCACCACTACATAATCTGCAATTATATTCTTGTATCACACTAGAGTACTATATTACCACCAACCTATACAGTCGGACATTCGTCCGGATATTCGTCCAACTCATTGCAAAAAATTTCATACTCATGCTTGACCTACTTCATCTAACCTCATCGCATTTTTCGCATCGCATCGCTAATATGTTCACCTCTTCTAATTCAAAGAAACAGAGTATAGCTCTTCTTTCGAAACTTACGAATCCCTCTGCATCCCAAAAGAATTCCAAATCTACAACAGAAATCTTAAATAATGAATTAACCAAGAGACATGCTCCTCAAAATAAAAAGAAAACCAATAAATTAATCAAACAAAAAGTGTCAAAAGAAAAAGAACAACTCAAACGAATCAAATATGAACTCATAAAGTCAAAAAAATCCACAGGTAAATTAAGTGAAAGTGAAGAAAAATATTTAAAGAAAATTATGAAAAAGAACAAGAGATCATTATTAGATCCCGAAGATCTTACAGACTTACAGATGGAAATTCTTGATTTTAAAAAGAAAGACACTACAAAGAGGAAACAAAAGAAACAATTTAATAGTCCTGGACTTACACCAGGGTTAGCACCTGTAGATTACGAGTCTGATGATGAATAAATGTAAATGATTAATATATACAATTTAATATATCTATATGATTATGATGACGAATCTCTAGTTTCGAATAATAATTGACGAATATCACAAGCGACCTTTCTTGTAGATCTTTTACGATCGTCCAAAGGTTTAAGTGTTCCACTAAGGATATCTTGTTTGTAAAGTAAAACCAATGATTTCTCATTAATTTTAAGTAAATTGTTTAAACAACTTAATGAAAGATACCTAATGTTATCTGTATTAATCAACTTACCTTGATCAAAGATTTTATTATTAGACAACTCCAATAATCTTTTAACTAAATAAGGTAAATGATTGGATAAGTTATTGGTTTCAGTGATAATAATTAAATTATTTAAACTTGATTCAATTAAGCCATTAATTGATAAACTCTTAATTACAAGAGGAATGATTTCATTCATTCTTGTTTTAACAATGGATGACATTACGTTATCAGTTATAATTGATAATAAATTTAAATAAATAATATCCTCTGGATTTTCAGTGATTTTATTTAAAATTAAATTAAATAATTGCTGTTTGTATAATTTCCTAACGTTAAGATTATTCACTTTTGAAATAATTTTTTCGAGCTTATTAGTTTTAACCTTAAAATTATTAAATATTTTAATATCTTTTAAAAGAATTTGGAATGATTTTAAAATAATTAATGGTGATTGTTTAATTTGTTCAAGTAATTGATTAATATGTTCAACACCAATTTTATTTAATTTAACAATTAATCCTTTCAAAATCCAGATGTAAATTTCAAAATCAAGTAAATTACTTTTATCTTTACTTAATTCTTGTAAAATAGTTTTGATATGTTCATCATTATCATAGAATTTATTGATTAATAATGATAAATGTTGAAGATAGTGTATTTTAAGTTTTTCGTTGTTAACTGATTTAATCAATGAGATCAAATTATCAATAAGTTGATCATCAATTTCCAATGTGGTTGATTTGTCAATATTTGATAAAATTTTGTTAAACAAAATAATTGAAAAATCTGGAGTTTTAAGAAGAGAAAACCCTTTAAGATTAAGATTTGAATTATCCATTCCATCATAAAATATTTGTTTAAAAGTGTCAAGTATTTCTTGATGTTTAGACTGATCATTATAATTAATGATTATTCCGGTCAATTCTCCAATAATTTCAGAATTTTCTTCATTTAAATGTTTAAATAAAGTAGGTAAAAAGTTTTTAAACCAGGAATTCATTAAAAATTGTTTATTTGATTCAACCTTTTGAATTAATTCAATAATCAATTCAATGACTTTATAATTAAAATCTTGATCTTTACCTAATTTATTAACCAATCTAATAGAAACAATTTCTAAAAATTCATAATTAATAACAATCTTTGATAATAATTGCAAGTTAAACTCACAGTCTTTATCTCCTGGTGATATTTTATTAAGAATATTTGGCAAAAATACTTCAAGAATTAATTGAGTCATTTCATCGTTATTAGAATTTATCAAGGTAATTAAACCTTCAATAATTTCATCAATTATTATATCTTTTTTATTACCTTCAGCAATTAATTCATTAAAGATATCATTAATAATACTTATGATGGATTTCTTTTCTTCTGTGTTTAATAATCCTTTTAATTGAATCAACTTAACGTATTGCTGAATAATTTTACATTTCAAGGTTTTTTCGATATTCGAAGATGATTGCAATAATTGGCCCATAAAGATAATTAAATTATCTTTTACATTCAACAATTCATTACTAGAAAGAAATCTGTCAATCTTTGGTAATGTTGAAGTAAGAACCTCATAAGAAATCAATATAAACCCAAATCCATCAATTATGTCTCTTTGCTTATTAACAGTCATTGAAATTTCTTCCTCCTCCTCTTCTTCTATGTCGATAGGTTTTTCGACATTAATAAATTTTCCTAAATTATCGTATTTGAAAAGAAATTGCATAATCAGATTAAAAGTGGATGTCAGATTAGATGCAATATTACTTAAAAGAAGAATTGCTTGCTTAAAGAATTTGTTATTAATTGATAAATTCTTCTTGGTATCACGAGTGGTAAAAGATAAAAAGATATCGTGATCTTCTAATTTTTTAGTTAATTTACTAAGAATATCTAATACCAAATATACAGATTTCACATCTTCAGTATCATCAATTTCTTCTAAATTTGGTAAAAATTTGTGATCGTTTGGTTTAAAGACACTTAAATTTTCATAATGTAAAATTTCAAATTTAAGACCGTTCCAAAGATCTTCCCAAAATTCTAAAACAGTATCTTTTTTAAATGAGTCTATCGCCATACTTAAAGTTAATAAAACATCATTTCTAACTGCTGGATTCGTACTAGTAAGTTTTTCAAATAAATTTTGAAATAAATCTTTAGCAAATAAGTCTTGAGAAGTTAAGGTTGATCTTAATCTCAATTTTAAGTCACTAGCGGTGATTTTATACGGATCATTTGGCGGTGGAGTGAATGAAATCGGGAAGTAACAAAAACAGTTATCAAATAAATCATTTATAAAATTCTTTTCAACGTCATTGGAAATATCAAAACTAAATGCAATATTAATTCTTTGATTTGTTTCAAATGAAATAAGTAGATTACGGGGATCCTTTTCGCCTGTGGATACTTGAATGAATGCTCTAATGTATAAATCATGAAATTCTTTATTAGTAATGATAGCCTCTTGATTAAAATCGAGTAAATACTTTAATGTCAAGAACATTTCATATCTAGATGCTGCCAAATGCTTAGTGGAATCGTATTCTTCAATTATTTTGTTTAAAATGTTCTTTAAATTATCATTTATCTTGGGGTTAAAGTGCTTGAATCGGATTAAATTGTTCAATGCTTGAACAACGTACTTAAAACACGATTTATCTTGAAATTTGGAGATTAAAAATGAAACTAATACATTAATGTCTTGTTTGGATAATTTCTCATTATTTAATTCATGTAAAGTTTCACTTAAGCAATGAATAGCTTTGGCTCGGGCATTATCATCTTGCGATGTGATTCTATCACCAAGCGACTGTATAAACTCTAATAAAGTCAAAGTCTCCTTTTCAATCAACCCAGCCAATTCTTTACTAAATCTGGAATACACCTCATACTTGTCATCGGAACTAGTGACAAACTGAGTAATTAACGTTGGTATATTGTCCATATTCAGATTGATATTACAATAATTTTCTGGCGCATTATCTTCAATGAACTTCAATAACGGCTGCACGTGACTTGATTTTCCTAAAAAAAATTTAGTGCAAACCCGATAAAAATTTTAACCTGTTTAGGAGGTAGAAAAAATTGACCCTGTTACTAAACAATACTTGAAATTCGAATTTCTAAAAAATAGTGGTTATTATTACTTTAACAGGGCAATTCCATTCTTTGACTAAACTTCCGTCCTACATCTCGCTAGAATCCTTAGAACAATTACTTGTCCTCAAAAAATAATTTGATCCCTATAACAAATTTGCACCTATTTACAACTGCGAATAAATAATAAATCAGAAACTAAATTCTTTTAACAAGTCAGTTTTAAAATGATTGAAATCCCTGATCTTGATGAAAATTTAAATTCACAACGATATCCTAATCCGACCGTTAGTGATGAAAATTTTTCTGAAGATTATAGGGAAGATCTTTACCAATCTTATCGTCAACTAAGTGATTTATCAATACAAGAACCAAAAGATAGTTTTGAACAAGAGGAAGAAACAAGATTTAAAAACTTCCAATTTAGCAATAATGTATCCTCGAATAATCTTCCATCTGAAGAAGTACAAGAATTTGAAGAACCACATAATTTAGCTACAAATCAAGCTATTACAAATGATATTAGTACTGATAATACATCCATAAATCCCGAATTTAACTCGAAAGTTAGTCTAGCTCTTTCGGATCAATCTTACGACATTAATGCCCAAGTATTAGAATTAAATACTGCCCAAACCTTACACGTTAAACATAATTCAATCAATGATGATAAGGTCCAATTTAAATTACAAGACCCACCTTTGATTAAAGAAAAACAGCTAAATCTCGATAGTATCCCCCAAGTTGAAGATAATATCGATCAAAGAGAAATAGATGAACCTCATGACATTCATATTCCCGATCAAAGTCTCGAAGATGGCCACGAAGAAGGCCCCGAAGAAGATGATTCCGAAGCTGAAGCAGCTGATGTGGTCACTGAAATTGTAACATCACCAAATGATATAACCCACCAGTTTTTATCACCAATGCCTCCAATTCCTGTGAGAGATCATACAAAACCATCTCCTCAATTACCACCTCCATTATCAAGTAATTCTCTTCAAAGACTAACGTTAACAAATGGTGAGGAATTTATTAATTTAAGAAAAGGCTTAGCCACAGACTTTAAATCACCTGCTGAATATACTTTGCATATTGTTTTCACTCAGTTTGTTCGTCATGCTGAAAGGAAATTAAACTTATGTCTAGATTATCCGGTTGAAGAAGAGACCCATGTAATTGAATTATTAACTGAAGGTAATGGAGATGAACAATTTGATAAAATCATCTCATCTTTAGGTTATATAGCTCGTAAGAAGCCAAAACCAATTATTGATTCCGTAATGTTTTGGAGGAAAAGTAAAAGTGAAGTTGCAAGTTTAGCGGCTTCTGAAGTTGATAGAGTTTTAGTTTCTGCTAAATCAAATTTAAATAAATTAAACCAATATAATCCTTCAAATCCTGGTATTAATAAAAATAATACTAATGCTGGCATAACCAATAAATCTAAACGTAGTTTAAGTTTAATGAGAACCAAAAGTTTATCGAAATTAACAGCAAGAGATCATCGTCGTAATCAATCTGTTTCTTCAATTAATCCAAATTCAAATATTGCTACAGATGAAAATGGTGAACAAAAATATGAAAATGAATATTTAAAACAGAAAGCTTATTATGATGAACAATTCAACCAAGCAAGAGATACTGCAATTCAAGCTGAAAGAAAGTCATTGGCTTCAATTTATATATTATGTAGAGTATTAATTGAGGTGGTTAAACAAACATCACCGGAAATAATGGGTGATGATTTGGGTGGAAAATTAGAGGAAATTGTATATACTCAATTGAAAACTACTGACCCAATAAGTACAAGTGAATCCTTATTAAGATCTGCTAATTGGAACTTGTTTGCAGAGTTATTAGGTTATATGTCAGAGAAAAGGTTCTTAAGTGTAAGTGATAGATTTATTGCAGATTTAGAAAAAATCCCCAATGAAATTGATCATAATGATGAACCAAGATTGCATTTATTAATTCACGGAATGAGATATTTAAAATTAACTAATTATCCATTAGAAGTTTTCGAAGAAAGTGCTGAATTTTTAGAAAGTTTAGCCAAGTTCTTCCACAATGCACAAAACGAATCAATTATTCTTGCTTATAGTGAAGTGTTATCCAATTTATTATTACCATTAGCCAATATTTTAACTGCTGAAACAAATCATCCAACTTGGGTTGCAGCAATTGAAAAGATATTTAAAAAGGCATATTTCATTTGGAATAGAGTGAATAAAAGTATTGGATCAGGTGATAGAAGTGAAAATAAATCCAATGGAATTATTAATTTATCACCAAGTTCTTCAAATGTTTCAAACAACATCAATAATTTATGGGATAGTTCAATTAATTTATTAACTGCAAGTTTATCTGTTTCAAGGAAAGAACTTTTCCAAGATTCTTGGATCGAAATAATCGAAGAAAATGCCGGTAAATTAAAACCTAAAACTGATATTGAAGATAAAACCACATTTATAACCTGTGTAGCTAGATTGACATGGGTTTACATGTTTAGGTTAAGTGATACATTAAATAATACTGTTAAGAGATTAGATAACTTGTTTCAATTATTATTTTTTGGATCCTCAGCTTTAAACAAGAAGAACCAATGGATTTCATTGGATATTTATTTAATTAATTCATTAGCTGAGTTAATCCGTATAATTGGTTATAGACATTTAAATTATACTTTGGACAATGTCTTGTTAAAATTATTGAAATTAAACTTTAATGGAAGTAATTTAGAGAATATCTCTCCTGAAAAGTTGATTTTAATTATTAAGAGTTATATGATTATCTTAGAAGATTATGAATTAGCTGTCAAGCCTTCATTCCCAACCGATGAGGTTTTGAATTTAAGAGTAAAAGAAAGAAACCACCCAGGCAAATCTAAAACTACTAAAGACAACCATGAACAAAGTAAAGTTATTGACATTGATGATTTTAATTTCATTGCAAAAAATCCGGATAATTCTTTAACTCACGAAGAAATTTGTAAGAATTTTTCTACTTTATTAAAATTACTTGATTCACAATATGGTAATGATAATTGGCCAAAAGATAGCAGTAACCAATCAACGCCATTATCTGCTACTTTCTCCAAGACTCAATCACCATTTTCTGCTTTCCATTTTGGAATTGATTTCTCTTATCAAGTTACTAGAAATCATAATGTGGAATTATTTGCAACTTTAATCGAATCAATTCCATGGACCATGGTACCAATTTCAGGTGAAAAATCTTCGATCTCTGGTATTCCATTCAAATCTGTTGTTGAGATTCTAATTAGAAATTCCATTAATTCAAATTTCAGAATCGCCAATGCATCAATTAGTACTTTAAGAAAATTAGCATCCAGAAAAAACCCAAGCACTTTAATGAATATCTTTGCAAAATATGCTTTTAATTTCACTGAAAAACCAAATCCAAATTATGACAGCGAATATGTTAATTCAAATGAATTCAATAGGTTATTAAAACTTTACGTTGATTTATTAAATTGTTGGTTAAAACAATTTAAACAGTTTACAGACGCTAAAAAGTCAAACAACTTTATTCATCCGTTATCTCAAGATGATGAGTCAATGAGTAAAGATGTGTTAAACGATTTATATCAAATTAATTATAAAACTGATGATATTGGTGGTAATGTGAATCATCATAAAGTTAAAGCAAGTGACGAATTAGAATGGAAGACAATCATTACTGTAATTGAAGAAATCGAAGGAAATGGTTTGTTCTTTTTATGTTCTCAAGATAGTAAGGTTAGATATTATGGGATTTTAATTTTGAAATTAGTAGACCAATTTGATCAAGAAATCTATAATGTAACCGATAAAAAATCAACTTCTGAAAAAGATATTGAAGTTTCAACTGAAAAATCACATTCCAGAAGTTCTTCTAAATTTGCAGCTGATATTGGTACAAGATTAATTCATGTTTTAGAATCTGTTGATTTCCTTGAATTAATCAAACCATTTAAGAGTGATTTGAGTGTACCTGAACGTAATAGAATCTCAAAATTAAAATTCAAAAAGGCAATTTTAGTTAGACTTGCAGAATCCGATTATGGTATTGATTCAACTCTTTGGTTTAGAGTTTATCCAAAACTTTTAGAGATATTCTTCGATAAATGTCCAATGCCAGTTGCAATTTGTAGATCAATTGTTTGTGTGAGATTGGTTCAAATGCATGAGCAAATCTTTGATTTTTCTGAAAGCAGTAAAGGCTACACTACTTCATTGTTCACCAAACCTTCAAATGGTGCAGCACCCGAATTGTTAGTTAATCAATGGAAATTATATTTAATATTTGCATGTTGTTCATTGACTTCTACAAACGAGCAAAAAATTTCATTCCCAACTCAGCCAACTCATGGTAGAAAGAAATCTTTACAAATGTTTATTCAACATCAAAAAATTACAAGTGCTAAATCGATTTTTAGAATGGTTTTACCATTATTAAAATCTCAACAACTGATTGTAAAAGATTCAACAATTGTTGGATTAAGTTGTATAAATATTAATATTTTTAAAACTTTATTAGAAAATATTCAATCAAGTGTTGGTGAATGGGACGACAGTGGTTTGAAAAAGAGAGACCAATCAGAAGATAGGTTAAGAATCGAAATTATCCATGTGTTAAGTAGAGTTACCACTAAGTTCGGCAATCATAGTATAATTTACAATGATGAATGGATTGTTGCAAATCTAGTTTCAATTATCAAAGTAGTTAAAAACTTTTTATCTAGATCCAACGTTCAAATTGATATTGAATTTCAAAAATTAAGAAGATACTTCTGTATTTTCTTAGAAAATGTTTTTGTTGGGTTAGAGAAAAAATCTGATTTAAATAGATGGTTACCATTCGAAGCAAGAATTGGATGTTTCAATTACTTAAAAGAATGGTGTGGTTATGGTGAATCAGCCAATTTAACCGAATCAAGATACAACCAAATGATCACAAATTCAAAAGACTTAACATCAACTACAGCAATTTTAGAAGTTGAAAGGAAGATTCTTCAAGCTTCAACTTTAAGTTGTATGGCAACAATTTGCTCAGGCAGTATTACTCAAGAAATTGATATTCCTGGTAAAACTGCACTTATGTCTTTTGATGTACCATCATTAATGAGATGGATTAACTCATTATTAATCACTAATAATGAAAAGGTTCATGAAATTGGTAGAAGGGCTTTGAGTAATATTTTAAAATTAAATCCAAATAATAAAGAGGTTTATAATGAAGTTTTGAAACAATGTTATAACTCACATCAAACTTCGAAGACTACTGAAAGTTACTATGCAACATTTGTTAACTTCTTACTAGAAAAACAATTTGATGAACCTCCAAGAGATTTATTTTGCTTGGTGACATTTTTAATTGGTGATGATAATTTTGAAATTAGGAAAAATTCTATGAGATTATTGAACTTCCTTGAATTGAAGTTCTATAATAATGATTCTGTAACTAATTTTGCAGAAAGTGTTTTGAGTAAGAACAAAGTGGTTTATAAAAAAGCTTTGTTTGAAATTTCAGTCCATTTAGCTTCATTGCACCCTGAAGATGCTTTCCAAAGAATTAGTTATTTAACTATGTGCTTTAACTTAGTGGATAATACTACAAGAAGTAATATTTTATCCTGTTTATTACCTTGGGTTCAAACTGTTGAATTGGTTTATGATGATAGTGATAATACCAATGAACAGGCACAACCAACAGAACCTCAACAGCTGCAACAACAATTATCGCAACCTCAAAAACACCTTTCTACTGCTTCTATAATGGTTTTAAATAACTTATTTGAAATCACAGTTAAATTCAGTTCCATGATTCTGAATGAAGTTGAAGCTTTGTGGGTTGCATTAGGAAGTAAAAATAATAATTTCGATAAAATTGTTGAATTTATTATAGATAATTCCTTAGAAAGGAAAAATTCTGGATTTGTTGGTTATGCAAGACAAATCATTGATTACTTAAGTTTTTCACAGCCAGACATAACTTTGATGATTGATAAATTAATCGCCAATTTACAACCAAAATCAATGATCCCTCCAAGACCAAACTCAGTAATCCAAGCCACAGAAGATTCTAAAGAGTTCCCATATACTGCTAATTTATGGGAAATTATTCCATACAATGAAAAAGATACTACATTCTCCTTAGGTCAAATCTCATTGATCTTTTTGGTTGATTTATTTACAAGTCATAATGATAGAATGATTACACATTTACCATTATTATTACATATTAGTTTTTCATTATTAGATCATTATTCAATTACAGTTCAAGATGCTGCTGCCAACTTATTGTGTCATATATTACACTCGTTAGCTTTAAAAGACCCTAGAACTGAAATTGTGATTAATAAGTTAACTAATAAGGATTCTGCTAAATATTTATGGGTTTATGATGATTTGAATAATGATAAAAAGGGTGCCAGAACTCCAAAAAATATGGATTTATTAGTCAGAAATCTTTTGGAAATCTTAACTCCTTTATCAAATAATTTACAACAAGAATGGAGTAGAGTTGCACTTAATTGGGCAACAACTTGTGCTGTTAGACATATTGCTTGTAGATCATTCCAAATCTTTAGGTCTTTATTACTTTTCATTGATCAACCAATGTTGAAGGATATGTTGCATAGATTATCAAACACCATTTCAGATGAAACTCCAGATATTCAAGGATTTGCAATGCAAATTTTGATGACATTAAATGCAATTAATGCTGAACTAGACAGTGCTAAATTAATTGACTTTCCGCAATTATTTTGGTCTGGTGTGGCTTGTTTGAGTACAATTCATGAACAAGAATTTATTGAAGTTTTATCTGCAATGTCTAAGTTTGTTTCAAAAATTGATTTAGACTCACCAGAAACCGTTAGTTGTTTAATTTCAACTTTCCCACCAAAATGGGAAGGTAGATTTGAAGGTCTTCAACAAGTTGTGTTAGTTGGGTTAAGATCTGCTTCTTCATATGAGCAATCAATGAAATTTTTAGATAAATTAAATCATTTGAGAGATAGTGAAATTATTGGTCAAGGTGATTCAAGGTTACTTATGACGATAATTGTTAACTTACCAAGATTTTTGCATGCTTTAGATGAAAAGAATATTAGTAAAGAAGTTGAAGATGCAGCAATGATTTTAACTACTATGAGTGAAAAGAGTGGTAAAAACTCATTAGCAAAGATCTTCATTTCATTAGCAAAAAATAGATTTAGATCTAAAAAGGACTTTTTAGTTCAAACGATTTCAAGTATTAAAAATATCTTCTTCCCTCAATATGAAGCACAATCATTAGTCATATTATTAGGATTTTTATCAAATAAGACTCCATGGATAAAACTCGAAACTTTAAGTATCTTGAAGTATGTTTTCCCATTAGTTGATTTACAAAGGGAAGAATTTATTGGGGTTGGTGCTGATTTAATATCACCACTTTTGAGGCTTTTGTTAACTGATTATGCAGAACCAGCTTTAGAAGTATTAGATGAAGTAGTTAATATTTCAGGATCTCAAATGGATAAGGATGTATTGAGAATGAGTTTAGGTAATTCTTCAATGAAGAAGGAGTATGAAAGAACCGCTACATTATTTGGTATACCAGACGAAACTGGATGGTCTATTCCTATGCCAGCAGTTACTGCTTCAAGTACCAGAAATAATGTTCATGCTGTATTCTCGACCTGCACAGTTTCTTCAGCTACAACACAAGTTGAAGAACAAGGTGAAGAATTACAAGAAGGTAATAATGAAGAAATTCATTTCCATAGAGAAGAATATTATCACCCACCAGCTAATCAAGATAATAACTCATTAATGGTAGATGATCAAAAAGAAGCGGCATCTTTGAGTCATATGTGGGCTGCATTGGATGACTTTGATTCTTTCTTTACCAAAGAGCATGAAAATATCCCAATTAACAATGCTTCAAGAAGAGTTACTGCCAATAATCATCATAGCCATCACCATCATCACATCCACAGTGCTTCTGTTGATACAAGATTAAGTAACAATAGTGAATCTATTCAACCACTTGATTCTGCGCCTTTTGTTTATGACAAGAAGGCATCGGTTATCTTAAATAGAAGTTTAGCAAGAACTCAATCCAATACTTCATTTAAGAGTAGTTTAGCAGATTTTGGACACCCAGTCTATAATCCAAATAACTCAATTAACCCTAAAAAGTCCTATTTACCTTTCAGAAGTAGTAGGATCAGTAAACTTCCTTATCAAAACCCACATCTGACACCTTCATATAATCAAAATTTCCAGACACCGGTCATGCCAACATCACCAACATTTGAATCTCCAATGATGACAAGTGGTAATTCACATTTGGATTCACAAGAAACAATTACAGATGGTTCTAATATGTTTGATAATTTCTTAGGTACTAATAAGAGAAAGAATAAAAAACAAGTGAAACAATCACCAAGCACACCAATAGAGATGAGTAGATCACAAAATAGTATTTTGTTAAGTCTGCCAGCTCCACAAACGCCCACATCAACGAGTACATCAAAGACAAAAAGACGTACTTCACAAAAATTCAAATAAGATAAATTTTAAATAAGATTTTAGTTACGATTATTTAATGAAATATATAGAAACTTTTTTTATGTAATTTTCTTTAATTTTCTTGTTCTAGTTAAGAGGTCACATGACCAAAAGCTTGCGCGAAGAAAATTGAAAAATTTTAGCAAATCGAGCAGATACTTTGTTCACTTGTTAAAGAAAAATGCCACCAAAGAAACAAAATAAACCATCTGACAAGAACAAGGCTAAGGCCAAAGCCAAGGCAGCCGAAGATAAGTCCTTCGGTTTGAAAAATAAGAATAAATCTAAAAAGGTTCAACAACAAATTAGTCAAATGAAAGCAGGTATAGATGGAGGATTAGCTAAAAAGAAAGAAGCAGAGGCTAAACGAAGAGCAGAAGAAAAGAAAGCAGCAGAACTTGCAAAGAAAGAAGCAGCAGCATTGTTTGGAATCCAACAACAAAAAGTTCCCTTTGGAGTGGATCCAAAATCGGTCTTATGTGAATTTTTCAAAAAAGGTGTATGTACAAAAGGTGCCAAATGTAAATTTTCTCATGATATCAATGTTGGTAGAAAAGATGCAAAGAAAGATTTGTATACTGATGCCAGAGCAGAAAAGGAAGCCGATACAATGGATAATTGGGATGAAGAAAAATTGAGAAAAGTTATTTTATCAAAGCATGGTAATCCAAAGACTACCACCGATATAGTCTGTAAATTCTTTATCGAAGCAGTTGAAAATGGTAAGTATGGTTGGTTTTGGGTTTGTCCTAATGGAGGAAATGAATGTAAATATAAACATTCTTTACCAGCAGGATTTGTATTGAAGACCAAAGAACAAAAGAAATTAGAAAAATTAGCAGCAGAGAGTGCAGCCAAGATTACTTTAGAAGACTTCATTGATTTGGAAAGAGGAAAATTAGATAAGAGTAAATTCACTCCTATAACAATTGACACATTTAATGAATGGAAGAAGAAGAAGGCTGCTAAAAGAGAGCAAGATGAAAAGGCTGAAAAGAAGAAGAAAACCGGTAGAGAAATTATATTGGAAATATTTGCTGATAAATATTATACGGAAGAAGATAATAAGGATGAATGGGATTTAAGTGAATTCAAACAAGAATTACCTAAAGATGAAGGCATTAAGGATTATGGTGATGGTACAACATATGATTTCACTACTAAGCCTAATGAAACCGATTCACAAGAGCCAGTGTCGAATGGAACTGAAACACAAGAATCAGCAAAAGATTCTGAACCAGCATCTACATCAGAATCTTCTACGTCGCAACCCATAACAGCCTAAAATCATCTGCATATAGACTCTGTACATTATACATTTTCAACTACTTTTTGCAATATCTGTAAACTCGTTTTATACAAATCTTCATCTTCATCGGTAAAGAATCGTATCATGACATTTGAATGTTCAAGATCTTTAACTCCCATTACCACTCTTTCAATCCAATTAGCACCTCTTTCATCTAACTCTTGAAGTACTTCAAAATGGTGTGAATAATAAATATTTTGAAGATGACTATATAATTCATCTCTTGAAGGCTCATCACCAATTTCTAATTGAGTTTGTGTAGGTCTAGCAGGAGGTCTAGGGGTTATTGGGGTAGCAGATAATTCAGTATCTGTATGTGATTTTTGAATTTTCTGTCTACTTGGTAGAGGTGGAGGAGGAGGTAATCTTTCAATTTGCTTACCCTTTAGCTGAGTTGGCTTTTTAGGTACCATTGGAGGTAGTTTTGTTTGTGCCTTAGGTATATGAGGTACAGCAACTGGAGTATCACTTAAATCAATCAAGTCTTCTAAATGTTCAGCACTAATATGAGGAGAGTCTTCTTTGGTTATAGTACGAGCTTTTAATATACGATTAAGTTCTTCCAAGATCTTTTTATCATCCAAATCAGAAAGAGAATTTGGAACATATCTTATAAATATTGCCAAAACTCTATCAGGATAGTTTTTAGCTAATGCTACATAAGATTCAAAATCCCATTCACCTGAATCTCCAACACAAATGAACTTTTTATGAGGGAAGTCAGTTGCTAATTTAGTTAAAGCCGTACGTTTTCTCGAGGTAGAAGGCTCCATTAATGACGATATAATATTACCAGTATATTGTTTTAAATGCATAGATCCCATTGGTAAGCCAACAGCAGTAAAATATTTTAAAATTGTTGGAAATAATTGAACAGGTGAATTTGAAACATAATGAAATGACACCTTTTTAGATTTAAATAATTGCAGATACCATTGAACAACCGATGGGATTGACCACAGACTTACATCTTTTAAGAATAAATTATGAAGTAACTCCCTTTTATCACCAATGACACCTGTTAACTTAACAGTATCATCAATATCACTTATTATAGCCACACCTTCTTCGTTTACTATATGACATTCTTGGAAACAATGAATGGTTTCATCCGTAGTACACATCACCTGAACCACAGAAGGTTTATAATCAACAGTTATGCATTGGTTAAAACATCCATTCTCATCGGTCATACAATTTACGTTTACAAGTTTACTAGTTGGTAATGGGGTTTCAGACCCAATTACTATAGTCAATTCAGCATTAGCAATATACCTAGCAATAAAAGAACTCAATCTTTCCTTCAAAACCTCATCAAATTTAGGATTTGTTTCGGTTATACTACTTTCATTCGAAATTGATGAAGTTATGGATGCAGTATCAGAATCATTAAGTATATCTTGCTTTAAATTTTCATTTTCAAGGTTTTGCACCGCTTGTTGAGAGTCAAAACGGATGATTTGTTTCACCAATGAAAATATCAATCTGTTCTTTCTTGTCATTAAGCCCGGACATGATAACCAACCACTTACATCAACATGATAATTACCATCTTTAGTGTATCTAGTATAGTTAGGTAATAAACTTATGGTGGCATCTTGGGGGATTTTGATTCTACCTTGTTCATCATAAATATCATTATTGTTCAATCCAGCAAACAGACTGACAGAATCTCTGGCAGTTTTGGCAAACCCAAGTAGTCTTTGTCTTTTACTAATTTCATTAGGCTGAGACTTTTTCATAATTCCATACCGTTTAATTCTTCTTAATTGGGATTTTGCTAATAAATATTCTTGTTTATTAATAGGGTACCTCTTCTTTAAAAGTTTGTAATCTTTAAATATATCAGTTAGAATTTTAAATCCTGTTAACCGAATGTGTTTAAATCGTATGCCCTTCACCTTGAAATAATTATAATGGTCGCGACCTTAGATCTAAAAATTCCTTGAATCATGTCCCTCGAGAATCTTTCGATTGGGAATGAATTGAAAGATGCATTCAAACCGACAAAGAAATGGATTCATAATGGTATCGAATGGATATCTGATATTGATGAGTTCTATCGAGAAAGAGCCGCCATTGAAAAAGAATATTCTAACAAATTGAAGGATTTATGTAAACGGCATTTTGATAAGAAAGCGAAGATTTCATCCCACTTATCCGTTGGAGATGATCCCCAAATCACTCCTGGTTCTTTAGAAAGTGCCTCTTTAGTATTATGGAATGATGTTTTGACGCAAACAGAGTCAATTGCAGAAGAAAGAAGTAAGCTTAGCTCGGAATTCTCAAATAAAATAGGAGACAATTTGGTTACTTTAAAGGCCAAGTCCCAAAGAATTTGTAAACATATCGAAGGCATTCACGAGTTTTTGACTGAAGAAAGAAACAAAGTCGAGGATGAAGTCAATAAGGCCAAAAAGCATTATGATAGTTTATGTTCAAATACTGAAAGTGCTAGACAAAAGACCGAGAAATCGTCAAGTGATAAGTACCAACAAAAGCTTAAAGAAAAAGAAATTGAAATGAATATTGGTAAAAATGAATACTTAATTAAAATAAATGTCAGTAATCGTCTTAAAGATAAGTATTATTACCAAGATTTACCTGAATTATTAGATTATTTCCAAGAATTAAATGAGTCCAGAGTTTCTTTATTGAATAAAATCCTCAAAAATGCAAATATAATCGAAAGAAATAGTAACGATCGAGTTAAAGATAAATTAAGTGCCATTGATCAAACCATTGATCAAAATAATCCTAAATTAGATGTGGCCATGTTTATTAAACATAATATTATTAGTTGGAAAGAGCCAAATGATCAGTACTTTATTCCAAGTTCAATTTGGCATGATGATGAAAGTTTGATCATAAAAGAGCCAGAATTAACAGAATTGAAGAAAACATTGAATAAAAGTTCAATTGAATATTCAAGGTTTGAAGAATTATGTATTGAGTCAAAGCAAAACTTAGAAGAAGCAAGAAAGAAAACTGATGATAACTTGACTCTTAAATTCGACGTTAATTTCTCTAATAATTTGACCTTGTTGTCTCGATTCATTAAAGACGATACCCAAAGAGTTAAAAATGAGGTTATAATCGAATTAATTCAGAATTATGCTGGTGATAAAGATCTTTCTTACTATGAACAATCTAATGAGAAGAAGTCTCGATTTGGGTTATTTAAATCCAAGACAAAACAAAAAGATGATACTTCTGATGGTCAATCGATTCATACTGTTAAATCTACCACCAGTAACAAAACTGTGGGCTCTAATAGTGGTCTTTTCAATCTTCGTAGAAATAGAGCTAAATCAAATGCCTCTTCATTCAATCCTGATGCAATTGTTGGTAAGGCTTTATACAGTTACGAAGCCGCTGGTGATGATGAAGTATCAATAACTGTAGGAGATGAATTTAATGTTATTGATGAAGATGATGGATCTGGATGGACAATGATTAATAATAATGGTAGAGAAGGGTTAGTACCAACTAGTTATATTAATGTTACTAAACCAACTGCAACTCCTAAAAAGGGACCTCCACCAGCAGTTGCACCAAAAAGGGGAGCCAAAAGAGTTCAATATGTCGAAGCTTTATATGATTATCACGCCGATGGTGAAGATGAGATAAGTATTAAAACTGGTGATAAAATTGTTTTAATTCAAGAAGATAATGAAGGTAGTGGATGGACCGAAGGAGAATTAAATGGTCAAAAAGGATTATTCCCAACTAGTTATGTTAAAAAAGTATAAGATTTGGTCTTTAGAGATTAATACACGAAGCACATTATAAATATTCTTTTCACGTTTATTTATTATGAAATGATTTATATATAGTAAATTACATTCCCGTTTTAAATGAATTTTTTTTGGGTGATTGATTAATTAATTTAATGTTCACCTGGGATTTCAAAAACAACTTGTTTACCGGTTAATTTGGAGTATAATTGTTGGAAAGATTCTAATTTGTAATCGACAGCAGAAGAATCTTTAGAGTCCAATAAGACTTTTTGGATTTTGTTACCACCAACTAAGTATCTAACTCTTTTACCGATGATTTCAGTTGGGAAGACTAAGTCTTCTAAGACTCTGTCATGAACAGCAGATAAAGTTCTTGATCTTGGTCTCTTTTGTTGTTTTCTTGAAACTCTTGATGGTTTTGGTAAAATTCTTCTTTCAGCTAAAAAGACAACATGTCTGTCTGGGAATTTCTTTTCTAATTCTCTAGTTAATCTGGTTTGGACTTTTCTGTAAGCAGTTAAAGATGGAGGAGGAACGAAAACAGCTAAAGCTTTTTTACCACCTTGGACATCAATTTCTTTAATTGATTTGAATTGTAATGGTCTTAATTCAGCTTTTAAATCTGGTTGAGCTTCCAAGTCAACAAAGGCTTGGGCAACTTGTAATTCTAATTCAGTTGGCTTTTCTGATAAGATTTTACTAGCAGCAGACATTATTTAATTATTAATATTTATCTAGTAAATTGAATATATAAAAGAAGTTCTGAAAACTTTTTCCTTTGAAAAATTTGAGAATTGAGATTATGTTACATGCAGGATTTTCAATGGTTATTTTGATCAGGTGCGACTTGTGACTGTTTTTTTGCTTTTCCTTCTCATCTCAATTCGGCCTTGAAAAATCACTACTTACCCGCATTTAACCTATTTTAGGAATTTTTCACGCCGTAGTAATTGATTAAATATCGTACCAATTATTGCGCTTATTTGTACCAAATTTGGTACAGGAATTGTCGGTAAAATTGAGTAATCTCCCCCAGATTTAAGCCGGTATTTCGCATTTGTATGCTCTATAAATTTATTCCAAATTTAATTATCAAACGGAATATGAGTAACTTGGTTGAATCTGCTAAAAAATTGGCTGCTTATAAAGCAGTTGATGATAATTTCCCTGAAAATGCTAAATTTGTTGGTATTGGATCAGGTTCAACTGTTGTTTATGTCGCTGAAAGAATTGGTCAATTAAAGAATAAAGATCAATTCACTTGTATTCCAACTGGGTTCCAAAGTACTCAATTAATTATTGATAATGGATTAAAATTAGGAAGTATTGAACAATTTTCTGAATTAGATATTGCATTTGATGGTGCAGACGAATGTGATCCAAAATTAAATTTAATTAAAGGTGGTGGTGCATGTCTTTTCCAAGAGAAATTAGTTGCTGCATCAGCTAAAAAGTTTATTGTAGTTGCTGATTATAGAAAGAAATCACCTAAAAGTTTAGGAATTAACTGGACTCAAGGTGTTCCAATTGAAATTGTTCCCAATTCATATGTTAAAGTTATTAAAGATTTGAAAAAATTGGGTGCTAAAACAGCTAATTTGAGATCAGGTGGATCTGCTAAAGCAGGACCTGTTATAACTGATAATAACAATTTCTTAATTGATGCTGATTTTGGCCCAATTGAAGACCCAAGTAAGTTACATGATCAAATTAAAAGCTTAATTGGAGTGGTTGAAACTGGATTATTCTGTGGTATGGCTGATAAGGCGTATTTTGGTGAAGAAAATGGACAAGTAAGTAGTTTATAGGCCCATTAATAGAAAATAAATAATGATTACATATATTGTTACAAATCTACTTACTGTTATTTGAAATCCAATTTAAAGTTTCAACTAATCCAGTACCATTAATGGCAATGGTTGGTATAACAGACCAAATATGATTACCTGGCAAGTTGTTCAAATCAAATCTTTCAATCAATTCTTTTGGTTTTATAGCATTTGGAACATCTTGTTTATTAGCCAAAACAATTAATAAACATTCACTTAATTCTCTGTCACTGATAACTCTTAATAATTCTTTCTTTGATTCTTCTAATCTTTCCAAATCAGAGGAATCAACAACATAAATCAAAGCATCGGTACCAGTGAAATAATGTCTCCAAAGTGGTCTAATTCTCTCTTGTCCACCACAATCCCAAACTGCAAATGAAACGTTTTTTTGCTTAACAGTTTCAACGTTAAATCCAACTGTTGGAACAGTTTGTGAAGTTTTACCTAATTTTAACTTATAAAGAATGGTTGTTTTACCGGCATTATCAAGACCTAACATCAAGATCCGCATTTCACGGTTCTTAAAGAGCTTTGACTGGTTGTGTTAGTATATCTATGTAAAGTTATGGATGTGGTGGTGATAAGGTTTGATGATTGACGCGTTAACAGATTAGGTGTCCTTTTGAAATTGGTGATTTAACCCAGCCAATTGTTAAGATTCATAAACTATATAACTTGTATATACTAGGTGTACAATATTACACTATAAAAGCCATTATCAATTACATATCCCACTGTTTTATACATACAACTAAAATCCCCATGGTTAACTAAATTTCCACCCGCGCAGGTTTAAATAAAAGATTAGACGAGAGTGAAAAATTAACTTTTTTGGGACATAATTATCTAAAACGTAGACGATTATTTATATATTAAATAGATAAATTAGTGATTTATTTAGTTTGCATAAGAAAATGGACATGAATGTGATGATGTAATATCTATATAGTGATTAGGGTCTTATAAGGGTCCTATTTCAATTTAACCGTTGACATCTTAACACCTATGCACCTTGTCTATAGATACGTTCGAGTGAGAATTTTACATCTCCTTTTTGGAAATGATCTAAGTTATAGTACTTTGGTGCTAATTCAATTAACCATTCAGGTCTGATATTAGTAACTGTTCTAATGTAATTTTTAGATGTTAATACAAATTCATTATAAATAACCCATTCATTTTCAAATGTTAATACTGTAGATGGATGTATAAGAACATCTTGATTATCTTTAACTGTTATATAACTATTCTTATTTGAACCCGATTTCTTTTTGGCCACTTGCATAAAGAATCCTGCTACTAAAGCTTTCTTTATATTTGTCCAGTAACTTTTATCATTGAAATCATTTGAAACCAATTTAATTTGATATTTTTCCATAATTGATTGTAATTGATTTCTAACATTCTTACCAGAGATTAAAGATCTATAATTTAAAAAGTTTTCTCTACACCATTTTGAGTCTTCACCATTTTGTAAAAATTCATAGAAAACGTTTAATAAGGTTAAATGATCACCATCTTTATGACTGAATGACATTTTAATTTCATCTGCTAATTTTCTATTTTGAATTGGTCTAACAAATACATTTGGAACTGATAAGAGTGCAACTATAGTTAAGATTTCATTAGAACAATTGAATTTGGTAGAATTGATTAATAAAACTGCCAACATTGGATCTAATGGGAAGTTTGATGCTAATCTACCTAAAGAGGTTAAATCTCCATTATCATTAAGACATTCCAAGTAATTCAATTCTTCCAATGCTCTCATCATGGTTTCAGGTGCTGGAGGATCCATAAAATCAAAGTGAACCAAATCATCAATTCCAAGTTTTTTCAACTCTAAAACTGTGGAACTCAAGTTAGATCTTAAGATTTCTGGATAACTTTGATCAATTAATTCCTTTTTAAATGCTTCTTCAGTATATAATCTGAAACATTTACCAGGTTTGGTTCTACCAGCTCTACCAGCTCTTTGTTGGGCACTTGCTTTAGAGATAGGTGAAACCAATAATGATTCAACTCTGATTCTTGGATTATACACTTTTTGTTTTGAGAACCCTGGATCAATAACATAAACCACACCATCAATAGTCAATGATGTTTCGGCAATATTAGTTGACACAATACACTTTCTACTTGGCTTACCGCCTCTATTTGGTGGTGCTGGTTCAAAGATTTTTTGTTGTTGATATGGTGGTAATGAACCATAAAGTGGATATACTTTCATATCACCACATTGGTTTTCTCTTATTAATGCATCGGTTTCAAGAGAAATTTTAGAACATGCATCTTCAATTTCTTCTTCACCCGTTAAAAACAATAAGATATCACCTTCATCTTCAGTTGCATGAATTTGTAATACAGTTCTGATAGCTGCATCTAAATAATCTTTTTGATATTCGGGAGTATAGTAAATTTCAACAGGATGAGTTCTACCAGGAACTGCCAATAATGGAGCGTCGTTGAAATAGTTTTGAAACTTTTTGGCTTCTAAAGTAGCAGACATAATAATGATCTTTAAATCTGGTCTCTTTGGTATTAATTGTTTTAAAAGACCCATCAATATATCAGTTGCCAAAGTTCTTTCATGCGCTTCATCTAGCATAATTACTGAATATCTTGATAACATATGATCATCCATAGCTTCTCTTAATAACATACCATCGGTCATATATTTCAAGATGGTTTTACTACTGGTTCTATTTTCAAATCTAATATTATAACCAACTTCTTCACCTAATTTGACATCCAATTCATCGGCAACTCTCGCAGCAACAGACATGGCTGCAACTCTTCTTGGTTGTGTACAAGCAACTTGTGTACCTTGGAGAATTGGTAAATCATCAAATAAGACAAATTGTGGAATTTGAGTAGTTTTACCTGAACCGGTTTCCCCAACGAAAACCATGATTTGATTTTCTTGAAAGATCTTTAAAAATTCATCTCTTTGTTGATGAACTGGCAAATTTCTTCTAACTTTTAAAATTTCAAAATACTTGTCGGAAAAAGGTTTATTAGTGAATGGATTGGTGGTTGATTCTTCTAATTTAATGGCATCTTCAGCGGTGGTTTTATATCTGGTGAACCCTTTGAATGCTCCAATGGAAACCTCTGGCTCCTCTGTGTTTTGCTTTTTGAATTCGGAAGTGTCCAGTTCGTTGTCTGGCGTATCTAACTTTCTTTTACTCTTTCCCATTTGTTTATCAGTTATACAGAAAAAATATCCATCTCATCTCATTTCATTTTTAGTGCGCTGCCAAACGATGGAAAGTAGTGTCGCAACCGACTCGCAATTATGTCTAAGATAACTGCGCGCTCGGTAGGTTTTTCTGGAGATTTGCTGGTTGCGCATTGGCCTGTGAATAAGTTTTTCAAGAAGATAAGTTATCCATAAATGAGTAAACAGTTATACGATTTATACTGTATATCGAATTCGGGATGTCAGATCTTGAAGAACTCGGTATCTGTAATCAATAATGACGTAAAACGTCTTGCTTCTTCTGTAACGAAAGCTGTATATGAAGACCCTAATGAATTAATGTATTATGATGTTAAACTTAAGTCAAATGGTGCTAGATCCGTTAAAACTGGTACTTCGAAGCTGCAAAAAAGACACTACTCGACGGTGAATTCAAACGTGCAATTTCAGACTCCATATGTTACCAGAAACTATTCCACTAAAGCTTTTGATCCAGCCATGAACCCTAATATTTCCCCTAATTTAGATCCTAAAAAGGATCGTAAGGTTATTGGAGCTCAAGATGAAAAACTTGATAAAAGAATGCAAAATTTAAAGTCATCCCAAGTCCCAAGCTCAAGATTATCAAGAATTTTCCATTATGGTTCATTAGCGGCTGGTGTTGGAATTGGTATGGCTCAACATGGATTTAAACATTATACCAATAATTCCAATGATAAATCTTTAACCATTAAGAATTTGATTCTTAATCCTGCAAATATCGAAAGAATTGCTAAAAAATTCAGTCAAATGAGAGGTGCAGCTTTGAAAGTAGGTCAATTATTATCATTTCAAGATGATTCGGTGGTACCAAAAGAAATTCAAACCATCTTATTAAAAGTTCAAAATTCTGCAAATTATATGCCATATGGACAATTAAATGAAGTAATGACAAAAGATTTAGGTGCTGATTGGAGAAAAAGATTATTCACTAAATTTGAAGATATTCCAATTGCTGCCGCATCTATTGGACAAGTCCACGATGCAATTACTGAAGATTTAACTAAAGTGGTGGTTAAAGTACAATATCCAGGAGTTGCTAACTCTATTGATAGTGATTTAAATAATATTTTAATGTTATTAACAGCCTCTTCATTATTACCAGCGGGATTATTTTTGGATAAAACCATTGCTAATGCTAGAGTAGAATTAAAATGGGAATGTGATTATATAAGAGAAGCACAAAATTTAATCAGATTTGAAGAAATGATTAAAGATTATCCTGAATTTAAAGTTCCAAAAGTTTATCATAGTTTATGTGGTGAACATGTTTTAACTATGGAAAAATTAGAAGGTGTTGAAGTAATTAAAGGAGATTGGGATCAAGAAACAAGAGATTATATAGGTACAAATATCATGAAATTATGTCTTTTAGAAATTAAAAAATTCAGATTTATGCAAACAGATCCAAATTGGGCAAACTTTTTATATAATGAAAAAACTGGTAAAATTGAATTATTAGATTTTGGTGCAGCAAGAGATTTTAATGATAATTTTGTTGATAATTATGTAGAAGTTTTAAGAGCTGCCGTTAAACAAGATAGACAAAAAATCAAAGATATTTCAATTAAATTAGGTTATTTAACTGGTTTAGAAAGTCCACAAATGATAAATGCTCATATTGAATCGGTATTAACATTAGGAGAACCATTCCGTCAATCAGAAACTTTTGATTTTAGAAAGCAAACTGTTTCTGATAGAGTTAGAGGTAATATTAGTGTAATGTTAAATGAAAGATTAACTCCTCCTCCTGAAGAAACTTATAGTTTACATAGAAAGTTATCTGGAATCTTCTTACTTTGTGCAAGATTGAACGCCAAAGTTCCTTGTTCAAAATTGTTTGAAGAAATCATCGGTTTAGAATAGTGTATATAGTTGTATAAAATATAGTTCGCGATAATTTTACTTATCTATAATGGATTATGGTCTGACGTCTAAAACGCAACTACCGCCTATAAGACAGGATTCTGATCTAGAAAGAGATATTAATCTATTATCAGAGAATCCTGGTAAAATACGAAGTCTTGATAGAAGAAGTTCAGTGATTTTACCCAAAACTGGTGAGAGGGTGCGTCGAGCAATCAGTTTTACAAATTCCATATCCTCCAATTATGAAAGCTTTAATAGAGGTTTAAATGATCAAGATGGTGAAGATGACATTGGCGGTAATGGTGATGCAAACCAAAGTCGAACATCTGAATTGGAACCATTATTAAGGTCTAATGAAATCACTTTACTCAACAAATTTAAGATACTCATCTACTATTGTTTACTGTTCCTAGAGGAAAATATTGATAAACAACAACTCAAGAGCGTTCTTAAATGTTCAATTGCATATTTCGTTGGTTCTTTGGCGGTTTATTGGAGTGTTTTCAACGAATTGTTGGGAGAATCTGACTTTAAACACGTAGTTTCAACAGTGGTGGTATACTTCCATCCATCAAGAACCAAAGGGTCTATGCACATCACCTTGATTTATGCTATTATCTCTTTGGCTTTCAGTTTCACCGTGAGCTTTGTTTGCCGCTATTTATCTGCTGATTTTTATAATAATGGTAGTGAAGAAGTCAGTTATGCCATAGATTTGATAGTATCTTCTACAAGTCTTGGTCTTATTTGTTTCTGGAAACAGAAGATTAATAAGGAAACCTTCAATACTGCATGTTCATTGGCGTCTATTTCTATTGTTGCTTGTGTAATTAAAGAAGGTAGTTTAAATGGTGCAATAATACCCATCGAAAGATTAAATTCCACTTTACGAATAGTTGTAGTGGGTTGTTTAATATCTGTAATTATCTGTTATACTATTTGGCCTAAAACTGCAGTTGATGATTTAAGAACTCAGTTAAATCAATGTTTCACTATTATGTCAACCATATTGTCAATTATCGCTAACAGATTCTTAAAAGGTGAAAAATTAACCCAACAAGATAACGAATTTTTTAATAAATTGAATTCACAAATTTCTTCTATGACAAAGAGCTTAGAAGATGCCAAATATGAATTATACTTGGTTGGTAAAGAAAGTGAATGGAAAAAATATAAACAATTGGTTGCGGTAACCAAATCTTTAAATACTCATTTAAAAGCTTTAAGAGGATCTGCTGAAATGCAATGGAATTTATTACATCAAGATGATAATGATGATAATAAATCAACCACACCAAGTATTGAAAGTTTCAATTCCAATATAATTATTTCCCAATCAGTTGAAGATTTAGCCAATATAAGTTCGAAAGATGATACCAATGGAACTGATTATGTAGTGATGAATTCGAATCAAATATTTGATCTTTTTGTATATTATTTAGCACCATCTTTAAAAGCATTTATTTTCACCATGAAAAATATTTTAAATGATATACCGTTTGATCAAAATGATGGAGATTTTGATTTTTTTACGAATACAACCAAATTTCAAAAATCTCTTTTGATTGCAATTACTTTATTTGATGATAAGCAAACGTCATCATTTGATAAATTATATAATCAAGAAATTTTCAAATCTAATACTGATTTTTTATTTAAATCTGACTTAGAAGAAATTACTGCCTGTTGTGGTAATTTTTCATCACTTCTTCAATTATTTGGTAAAGAATTATTAGAGTTTTTAAAATTATTAAATGAACCAATCGATGAAACCAAAAGTTGGGAATGGCTTAAATTTTGGAATAATAAGAACGAGCCAAAAACGAAAAAATTAAATGATCTTAATGAAGCAATTACTATGTTACAAAGTCAATATCATCTTCAATCAAAACAACCAGAAGATACCATGAATCACTATTCATATAAATTATGGGAAATCCTGAAATATTTCAAGAGAGTTGATGTTCAATTTGGTATTAGAGTTGGATTGGGAGCTTTTGTTTTATCATTATTTGCATTTCATCCAAAAACAAAGCTCTTATTTAATAATTGGAGAGGTGAATGGTCTTTAACTATATATTGTATTATGATGAATAAATCATTAGGAGGTACTCAAATGACAGTCAAGTGGAGAATTTTGGGGACTTTCTTGGGTTCTTGCATAGCATGGATTATTTGGTCATTATTTGATGGACATCCAGTAGCATTAGGAATGGTTGGGTTTTTATTATCTATTCCATGTTTCTACATCATCATTTATTGGAAAAAAAATAATCCATTTGGTAGGTTTATATTATTAACTTATAATTTAACTGCATTGTATTCTTATACAGCAGAACAGCATGATTCTGAAGATGGTAACGAAGGTGGTGATATACCAATTATACTGGAAATTGCATTTCATAGATTTATTTCGGTTTCAATTGGTATTATTTGGGCATTGACCATGGCATCAATTTTTTTACCAAATTCAGCAAGATCAAGATTAAAAACTGGGTTAACTATTTTATGGTTAAGATTAGGTATTATATGGAATAGTGATCCATTAGATTATGATTATGATGAAACCACTAAAAAAAATAAATTAATTAGTTTAAAAGGGCAAGATGGTTTAAATAGTTTATTAACAGAGTTAGAATTATTATTAAAACAAGCGCCTATGGAATTTAGATTAAAGGGGAAGTTTCCTAAATCACAATATGAAAAATTAATTACATATACTTCACATATAATTGATGCCTTTCATAATATGATCTTAATGATTGAAGTTGATCCAATATTAAGTTCTAATGAAGAATTTGTAATTAATTATATTGAAAGTGAAAGGCATGAATTGGAACATCGGATTTTCTTAATATTTTATATGATTGCCAGTTCAATGAAATTACAATTCCCATTACCCAATAAGCCTGCATCAACAGAACATGCTAAAGACCGATTATTATTCAAGTTAAGTAATATTAGATCAACTAGTCGTGATGATGACACAATTCATTTGACTAATGAAGATTATGTCTTATTATATTCTTATATCTTGGTAACATCAACGTTAACTGAAGATTTAGATAAAATTATAAATGTTATAAAACAATTAACCGGTAATGTTTCAGAGGATTTATTTCAATTAGTTTAATGTACATTTATGATATTTACACACTCTTATTTTAATAGTACAATTCTTCTTTATCTTAGTTCATTTCTTCGTTTAGGCCACGCCATTCTATAGCCAATTTTTATAAGTTACAATCATATTACAACCTCTATTTCTGTATGTTTAAACCATCATATCTTCGTTATAATCATCATCGACCATTCCAAAATAATTTTCTGGCTCTTTCTCAAATTGATTTTGATAACCTTTAGTTATATAATTTTCAGCTTCATCAGATGGGCTTAATTTAAGTGATTGGATTGATTGAGGAGTTTGGGGTAATTCGTTAGAATATTCATCAGTGCCTGCACCAGTTTCATTAGGTAAAGTGAAATCATAATCTGAAAACGACATATCTTCAAATTTAGTTATCATTTCACCATTTAACTCATATTGTCTTATAGACCCCCAAGGTGTTATTTTTATTATACCTCCATTAGGATGGTTATAGACTGGCCATTCATTGCTGGTACTATACAACTGTTGAGTTATTTCATCGATTGCCTTTTTCTTATTAGCTAAAGTCTCGTCGGTCTTTCTCTTATTCATAGTAGAAAAGAAGAGTGAGAAAGTGAAAAATTCCCATACTCGAGAAATATCAATTCTACAACTTACGTGTCGGAACCGATGACCGGGGACGCGGGCAACCAGCCATAAATGGGGCAAATGCGGCAGGACGCGCCGGAGCCGCTAGGCCAACCTTGGCCGTGGAAATGAGACTCCATGCAGGATTTTTTTTCTTAGTGGGTTTGGTAATGCCACGATCCTCGCTGAAGCACGAAGTCTAGTCCGTCGGCGCACGACTTGCATACACCGGCCTATTCTGGTAAATCCCATACAGTACATCATGATAATAAAGGCTATCTGTTTTAGGAAAAATAATCTTTAAGGGCCCTATACCTTCATGTTTAAGTTAACACTTCTGGGGATACTTTAAAAATTATTTTTTCAACTTATTAAGCTACTTTAATAGGTCTAAGATGGGTGTGGGCCTACCGTCTTCCCATGTGTAGAGTGAAAAATCGATCTATTTCTTCTGTGGGGACCTACAAATGGACCTAAATACCGTAGTTCTAGCCCCAATAGTCATACACATCGTTCTATATACTCAAAGACCTAAATTTCACCCCAGCACATCCAATAATTGCACCCCATCGCATCGTTAACCGTCTAATTCTAAAGACATTTTCTCTCCCTGAGATCTAAATTGTGAAACCTAAAGCGTCTCGGTACGCGCACTACCCGAATCTCATTAACCAATCAACAAAAATTAATTTACAATTTTTTCTCAATAATCAAATACAACTAAGGAACATTATTGAAATGCTTAGAACCAATAGTTTCCTTAAAAGCTTTAAGAATGTTAGGTTATTAAACACAACCGCCATCAAAAGAAATGTTGTAAATAATGATCCAAAACCATTTATCAATGCTATGGGTAAAGAATATCAAAAATACTCTCAAGAACCAGGAACCTTTGGTAAGACAACCTTTAGTGAAGTAATGGATGAAGTTGATATGACTTGGGGAAAAGATGATGATCCAAAGAATGTTGCTAAACAAAACACCAAAATTAGACATTTCACTATAAATTTTGGACCACAACATCCAGCAGCTCATGGAGTTTTAAGATTAATTTTAGAATTACATGGTGAAGAAATCGTCAGAAGTGATCCCCATGTTGGATTATTACATAGAGGAACCGAAAAGTTGATTGAATCTAAGACTTATATGCAAGCATTGCCATATTTTGATCGTTTAGATTATGTTTCCATGATGACCAATGAATTAGTTTTCGCTTTAGCAGTTGAAAAATTATTAAATGTTGAAGTTCCATTAAGAGGTAAATATATTAGAACCTTATTTGGGGAAATAACTAGATGTTTAAATCATTTAATGTCTGTTTTATCCCATATTATGGATGTTGGTGGATTAACACCTTTCCTTTGGGGGTTCGAAGAACGTGAAAAATTAATGGAATTTTATGAAAGAGTAAGTGGTGCTAGATTACACGCTGCCTATGTAAGACCAGGAGGTGTATCACAAGATTTACCAACTGGATTATTAGATGATATTTATATGTGGGCAACCCAATTTGGTGATAGATTAGATGAAGTTGAAGAATTAGTTACCGATAATAGAATTTGGAAAGCAAGAACTCAAGATGTTGGGGTTGTAACTGCTGAAGATGCTTTAAATTATTCCTTATCAGGAGTTATGTTAAGAGGTTCAGGTGTACCATTTGATATAAGAAAATCTCAACCTTATGATGCTTATGATTTAGTTGACTTTGATGTTGCAGTTGGTCTTAATGGTGATTGTTATGATCGTTATTTAATTAGAATGGCTGAATTTAGACAAAGTTTAAGAATTATTGAACAATGTATTAATGATATGCCAGAAGGTGCAGTTAAAGTTGAAGATTATAATGTTAGTCCACCACCAAGATCTTTAATGAAAGAAGATATGGAAGCTTTAATTCATCATTTCTTATTATTTACAAAAGGTTTTGCTGTTCCACAAGGTGAAACTTATACTGCAATTGAAGCACCAAAAGGTGAAATGGGTGTTTATGTTGTTTCTGATGGTAGTGAAAGACCTTATAGATGTAAGATTAGAGCTCCAGGTTTTGCCCATTTAGGTGCTTTTGATCATATTGCAAGAGGTAATTTATTAGCTGATGCAGTTGCTATTATTGGTACAATGGATTTAGTCTTCGGTGAAGTTGATCGTTAATCTTAAATCTTTTTTAAAATATTTGCATGTAAAATTATTTAATTATATAGTTAATCTATATATCTTATTTAAATTATCCAAAAATTAATTTATACATCATAACTAATGAACCAGTTGCTCCCCCCATTATCATAAATGTTCTAAATGTAGATCCATCTTCTTCATCTTCTTCATGATATTGGTTGGTTGGTCGTTGATAAATAAATGGATTAGATTGATTTAATGTAATGGTGTCTCGATAATTTTCACTTCTTTGTTTTCGATTAATATTCTTTCGAAGATGTTTAGTAATTAATTCTTCACTTAAATTTGAAATATCTTCATTTTTAGTTAACTGTCGAAGAATTGCTTCTCTTTCTTCATCTGTTAATTGCTTACTTATAATTCTTTGTTCAAATTTCAAATGCTTCAATAAATGTTCTTGATAATCAAAATGAGGGACATCGAATCGATCTCCATAGTTAACATGTTGTCCAGTAAAATGAGTTTGGGGATCAAATCCAGGTTCATTAGCTTGATGAACACGATGTCTAGTTCTATTTAATCTAGATGCATTACCATATTTGGATTCCCCATAGTATTTATTCTCCCATTCTTTCCTAGCATTGTTATATGAATAGTGTTGAGCATAAGCTCCACTTCTACCAAAGGAACCTCTCATTTCAGAGGCCCCACCTGTTAGTGATTGATCATATATCCTTCTTTTATTGTTATCTTTAAGAGTTTCATAAGCGTTGACAATTCTAATAAATTTTTCACTATTGAGCTTTTTAGCATCTTCTGATAAGTGACTATTTAAGTCAGGATGGTATTTTTTCAGTAATTTTTTGAACTGAGTTTTGATTTCTGTTAACGATGAGGTTTTTGGTACATCAAGGATTTCATAGAAGGTAGTAGAGGTATGATTTAGTCGTATGAACAGCTTCATGGCCGTGTTCGGTATGATGTGAGCAAGGTAACTAGTGCGGCGGTTGGGTATATGGTACCGACTGCGGATAGCCTTAAGGCCGGTGACAGGCTACGGCTGATAACAATTCCGATAGGATATCTGGAGTTAAGAGCAGTGTAGAGTTAATGGAGCACTTTGGGCCGGTATAGGGCTTAAAAAATCCTACAACAGATACTAAAAAGATGTTCCAAGCGGAAATAGATCGGATTGGCACTAATTCCGGCAGTATTTTCCTGCCGGTGATCTAGAGATTTGGCTGCAAGCACGGCCTGGTCATTGCTGAAACTGGCGGTGACCTACCCGATGGCCTGCCTCGTATTGGCCTCGCACTGTGCTTTGAATTACTATGGCCCCGGTACTGTCTGGCCTGCCACTCTGACTACTCTACACCTACCCACTCTATACTCTGCGGTGTCTATACCCGCTACTATAATCTACACTACCGTTTCCAACAAACCACAACCCAGACTATATACATACCGCCATCTATACCCTACTATATTACCCTAGCCCGTCAACACCTACACCACCCAACCCTCCACTATATACCACCTAGCCTTCCGCCTAGCCCACCACTTCACGTGGCACTAATCTAGCACCTTCTACGTCCCGCCGGTCGTGTCCCGCATGACCTCCGCTCACCAATATATAAAGACGGCGAGCGAAAAAAAACTCATCAAAATGCCTAGACAAAGAAGAACTGCTCCACAAAGATCTCAATCAAGATCCGCTCATACTGCTGCTCATCCTCAACAATCATATTCTCACCCTCAAGCTGCTCAACCTGCTCAACAAAGACAACCAGGTTTGTTCGGTCAAATGGCTTCCACCGCTGCCGGTGTAGCTGTTGGTTCCACCATTGGTCATACTATTGGTGCGGGTATTACTGGCTTATTCGGTGGTTCTAGCGCCCCAGCTCCTGCTCCAGAACAACAACTTGCCGCCCAACAATCTCAAGAATACCAACAACAAGCTAGACATTGTGATGCTGATGCCGTCAACTTTACCAGATGTTTAGAAGACAACGGTGGTAACATGCAAATCTGTGATTACTACTTACAACAATTAAAAGCCTGTCAAGAAGCTTCAAAACACTATTAAATCACTGATACGTGATTGGCTGTTTGACTGCCGCTCTTGTTCATAGTTATTTATTAGAATATATTTATATGTCCGTTTATTATAAATATCTATATAGTTTTTCATCTATTTTTCAGTCTTTTTTTCACCACTACTAAAGTAATAATAACTTCCAGCACCTAATCCAAAAAGACCCAAAGTGATTGCAAACCCGTTATTTGATTCTTTGGTCTCAATTTTTTGACCAGCGTTATGTAAGTTATCATGATCTAAATCATCAACTACTTTAGATGGTTTAACTTCAGTTTGCTTATGGTCAATTTCATTATCCCCCAAATTAACCACATCTGCTTGATTTAATTTTGGATTGGTTGACGATTGAATGTATTGATCTCTATTGGCTGGTTTGTTTGCTTTTGCAGTGTTTTTTGCATTTGGAGTGGTGATCTTAATTGGCTTGGATCCTCTATCTTGTAAAATTTCAGGTTCATCTTTAACTGATTCACCACCATGGAAAACATCGGCAGAATTGGCTTCAACTTTGATTGATGATGCAACTTCTTGATTTAACATTTCTTGTTCGACTTTTTTCTTTCTTTCATGGGCGATATCTTGTTTAATTGCTTCAGGACTAACAGGAGGAACTTTTGGCTCGGATACTTTTGGGATGAAATCATACTTAAATTCCCATTCGTTGATTGAGGTTTGGGAAGGTAATCTGTAAGAATCGATAGTTGAATGGTCGTTTTTGGCTAGTCTTCTAGCGTTAAATTGCAAAGATCTAATAAATACTCTGGACTTGTACATGGTTGAACCCCTAGCAATAATTCGTGGGGTCAATGCGGGATGGTGGACGATGGTGGTGCGTGCACGAATGTTGACAGGACGGGAGGGTCCAGTTGGCGGTGCTGGTGCGTGCTGGTGCGTGCTGAGCCTGTCTGTCTTCTGGCGCCTTAGTCTGCTCTGCTGCTCTCCAACTCTACTGCTTTTGTCATGAACTCGCCCTATACTTGGCCTATATGGCCCCCTCTTGCCCTGTATGGCCCGCTCCCGCCCCATTCTTCGTCCATATCCCGTTTAATGTCTATTATATATTACTATTTACGAAAACGTTATCCCAAGATATCTTCTAAATATTGACTTGGAGGTCTCTTCTTATGTTGGGGCTCTTCATTTATCTCTTGTGTTCCAAGCTCAAGAAGCGAAGCATTGGACAAATTTTGATGAGATGTGAACTCTTGACTGCCATTATTAATTAAAAGATCATTGGTAGGACTGAAAAACATCGATCCTCTGTTATTATCTAATGTAGCATTTCTGTATGATCTTCCTAATGGCTGATTTAATGTTAATTGACTTAGATTTGAAAATGAACTTCGTTTTTCAAATAATGATGAAGTTGAACTGGTTGATGAGTTATTCGAGGTGGCTAAACCATTATCAGCAAAAATTGGGGAGTTATAATAATATTTTTCCAGATCATTTTTAGCATTATAAACCGATATTATCCAAGTTATAAACCAATATAATAAGAAAAACAATAATAATAAACCTATTATCCCACCCATAACTATAAATACGAGGTTTTCAGGTAAGGTGGTTCTTTGAATGTATGGATTGGAAGATTCATTATTATCATCATTTACAACCACTTCATAAGTATAAGAAGTTTCTGCCAATGTTGGTAAGGTTGGTAAATCTCGTTTTTCATTAACACTTGGATTAGGTATTAGTGATGCTGTTGTCAAGACAAACATATATAACAATGTCTTTAACATTTTGGAGGGTTTGATTTGGAAGGGTGTGAAAGGTGATGGAAGGTTATATAATACAAAAATATCAGGACTTTAAATATGATCCACTGAGTATGAAAGTTATGGAATGATAAAGTAATTCAAAAGAATTTAAAGGGAATAATAATTATTTATACGTCTGCTTTCAATTAACACACAGGCAAACATGAAATGATAAATAAACAAACCTTAAAGGATTTTATTCTGTGCATACATTACTATTATAAGCACCGCAAATTATATTGTTGCCTTTCATTATCCCTTTTTTACCTCTTTCGTCCGTTATTACTTTCTTAATCCGGTTGACTTATGGTGTTGCGCATTCGTGAATCGCGTCGCGACGCGATTTGTCACCTCAAATTCGTGGTGCTAGAGATATTTCGTGGCTGCAAAATCGTATCTGAAATGCGTTATACTGGTAATTTTTATTTACATACTATACACTAATGGGTTTAAGGATTCTATTGGCTGCTGTTTTTGTTATGAGCGTGTCCATACGAATATAAGATTTATAATTCCAAAAGGAGTTACGCAAGATTAAGTTGCTTGACATGCCATATTTCATGGCTCAAAATCTGGCTTCCTATATACGGGGCCGTTCATAGAAGTAAAAATATCAATGTTAAAATAGCTGGTGGTATTCTTATTTACACACATTAACTTTAACATTTTCTAAAAATACTTCATCTCTAAAAATACTTTGCTAAATACTTTCCCAAAATACTTGCCTCTAAAACCTCCAGTTTTCATCAACACTCTCAATAGCCCATTTAAACTTATCTCTCAAAGTCTTCGTAAACAATTTTTCAATTGGCACATCAAACTTCTTGGAAAAAATTACCGTCAATCTAGGATCGATATAATTCATCTTGGATGTACCTAATGAAACTTCTGAATTATCTTCTTTATCTTTTAATTGGAAAGAGATATTCGTATATCTTTTTTCAAGACCTTCAACTTGTTGTTTTAATTTTTCAACTGTTGTGTTTTTCTTGATTTCTGGTTTTCCAGTCTTTAACTCTTTGGCGAATTCTTTCTTTAATTCATCAACTTTTTTCAATCTTTCCTTTAATTCAGTTTCTTTCAATTCAGGTTTACCCTCGATTTTTAATTTTTCATTATCTCTAATAAACTTCTTATTGATTTGATCAATGGTTTTTTCAATAACTTTATCCTGGATTTGCATTTCTTCTTCTTTTGTAAGATCTTCAATTTCTTCAAAATATTTTTTTTCCTTTTTACGTAAATTAGGTTCAAGTTCTAACATCATTCTCTTTAATCTAATTTTATTCCAAAAGATTTCTCTTAATTTATCGCTGATTTTTTGAACAGAATTACTGTGATTTTTACTAACTGTCCTTTGATGGTTACATAAAATTGCAACTGTTCTGTTTGCAGCATTGAATTTAACAACTTTTTCAGCTACAGTACCTTCATTTTTAATTAAATCTAATTGGTCTTGCATGGTTTTAGATGCATTATATGTACGGAAAACTTTTGCAGTTAACCCTTTCATATAAACTTGGAATTTTTTATTTAATAATGAAGGATTAATTCTATCAAATAAATCATCTCCAGGTTGTTTTGGTGGTTTTTTAAAGATCTTTAAGTTTTTGAAAACTTGTTTATCCACTTCAACCTCTTGATAAAATCTAATGGAATCTTTACCTAAGAAATCAAATATAACGGTATTTGGAGGTTTTAAAGTAATATGTTCATATCTTAATGAACAACACCCAACAGTATCAGCTTCATCCTCACCCTTTTCACCACCTGCTCTTAATGCAAAAATATCAATCAAATAAGTTGCGGTTGCCATTTGACGTTCTTGCATTAATTCAGATTTTAATAATTTAGTATAGTCAGCTCTAATTGCATTAATATGATGTTTTAATTGACGAGCAGTTTCGAATTTTTTATAATCCGATAAACCTTTAATTGAAGAATTAGCTGCAAATCTAACATATTTAAAGGAATCAGCAATATTTTCTCTCCACATTGCTAACCAAGTAACAGTGTTATCATGTTTAATATCTCCCCAGCTATGACCTTCAGGAGGTGGTGGAACTGGTGCATTTTCACTTAAATTAAGGGTAACATCTTCAGGATAAACTCTTCTTTTCAATTTCCCGGTTTTTGGATGTGCCCCTCTACCTCTGAATAAACCTGGAGGTTCAATTCTAAAATTACCAACTTTTTCTTTTCTACCGTTTAAAAGACAAGTTTTGTAAGGTTCTTCTAATTTTTCTTTATCTAATTTGATTTGTTTCTTTTCTTCTTTTGTTAATTTCTTCTTTTCTTCTTTCAATTGTTCAAAATATGCAAACATTTTAGTAAAATCACATTTATTAAAATCTTTGATCTCAACATCACAACCTCCACATTCTTCTAAAACGGTTAAAAAATCATCAAAGAAATTTTTTTGAAAAACTGGATTCTTACCATGATCAGTTTCAATCAATGCAGCAAAGAAACCAGCAACTTCTTCTGCTTCTTTTGGTAAATTCACTGGTTTTCCATTATAATATAACTTAACATGAGAAGGTAATGGCTCATATTCTGGAGGAAACATAACCCCATTATGTTCAAGGCTTTCCCATTTGATTTCTCCGTCATGATCACCTTGTTCTTCCCACCATTTATACCCTTCATCTTCTTCTTCTTGTTCTTCTTTAACGTCTTGACTATCATTTGATGGTTTATCATTACCATTAGCGGCTTTTTTGACTCCATTCAGAGAACCATTCGATTCTGTCTTCACTTTTGTAACTTTCGATTTGGATTCCTTCTTAATTTCCTTCTTAGGTTCTTTCTTGACTTGTTTTTTCGATTTGGATGATTCTTTTTTGACGGTTTTCTTTGTCTCAGATTTCGGTTTCTTTGGTTTTATTTGAGAAAGAGGAGTATCATCTTCATCATCATCGGATAAGACTCTTTTAACTCTTTGCTTAATAGGAACATCGTCATCTGAAGAATCCATATTTACTTAAACTAAACAAACTGAAAAACGTATACTAAAAAGAAAATTACTGGTCGTGTGAAGCTCATGTTAACACCCTTAGTCGTGGCGCGTTAAGATACGTGTAGAAAATTGTGCTGAGAATTACACTTGTTGGGCAAATAGGGTGTGTGGGCGTTTTGCTTTGATTTAAGACCCGGTGATGTGAAATGATGGTATGATGATTATAAATAGCTCAATTGTTTGTAATTTTTAAGTTATTGAAGAGAAATTAGAGGCAGTGTATAGTTTTCATCAACGCTGTTGTACCGCGTTCACGGCCCAAGAACGGCACCATCTCGCCCACTCGCGGTCCCGCGGTCTTTCGCCCATAGTCTCAGCAAAGCAATTGCAATAAACGGCGAAAACCCCCAACTTTTGCGGCGGTGCACGACCAAATAAACACACCCCTACACCAAATATAGTTATATTACGACGACGGAAAAACTACAGTAAACAGACTGCAATACTTTGCCAATATTTTTTCATTGCATCTCATTACACCGTCTAAACTCTAGTATCTTGACCTCTATTTTGATATCACCGCCGATCCTCTTGATCGTCTATTAAATACGTCTATTATTATCCTCTATCTTAATTAGGAAAGATCTCTAGAAACTCGCTTCAGTCATTACTTGAGGCTAAATTTAAGGCTTCTATACTCCTGATATCAAAGAAACAATAATAAACCATATCTATGACCATTCGGGAAATGTGCCGTACATGTAAACAATAGGAAACCAGGGGTATCATAACATACATATTTTATTGGTTAAACATTTAATCTGGTGCTATATAAACTACTTGAATTATATTTCAACTAAAAATTATAGGTCAATACAAACATGAAACCCCCATTCCAACGCCCAAAACTTCAAATCACCAAGTGAATTCACACCCTATGTTTATTTAATGCATTGAATGTAAAATCCAATAAATATGGAATTCAATGTTTACATTCCTAAATAGGTAAATTAATGGTTTTTCTTTACAGATTTAATAATAGTCCGTAAACTTTATAGCTTAGCTATGGTGACCCCCTAAAGTTGCCTAATTAGTAAATAGTTTGTGTATGATGGGTTGACAACCTTACAACCAAATTCAAAATTTAATGGTGTAACAATAGTTCATAACATCGTCAAGGAAATGTGAGAATGGCAATTAACAAGAATAAATAAATAATAAATCAAAATATAAATATAAAAAAAAACTATTTGAAAAAAAGACCCCTCTATAAATCTCTTATCGAAGCAATTAAAGACCGTAAACACTATTTAGTAAATAAACCAACTAATATTTCATGTAAGATATCAATAACGATTAATAGGCGTTTCATAATGTTACAAAAAATCCGGGACATACTCACGTGACTAGAATTACTCATTTTGGTAATCAAAACATTTTTCTAAATTAGAATCGGTTAAAAATCAAAATATTTGGTATTATGAAATAAATTAATTATCTAAATCAAGTTTTTTTGTAAATATGACTTCACAAAATAAGTAATATTAACATGCAGTAAAAATTAAACTAGGAAATTAAAATTAATTCATATAAAACTCGATATAATCTTTATTAAAAAATTTGACGACTAAAGTCATCGTTAGCATTTTCATAGATTTAAATCAAAATTAACTCTTTTGATAATTTAATAATTGCATTAATCATTAAAGTGAATCAAATTGAAGTTTTAGGATTATCAATTAAATCTCACTAGTCAATAAAAAATTCTTACACTTCACACAAAGTCACAGAAAGAAAATTTAAAAAAGATGTCTGTTAGAACTCAACCTTTACAACCATTAAATAATGGTCAAATCAATTCCAGAAATAACGTCACTCCAATCAAATTAAAGAAAAAAGATGCTTTTGAATTACCTCCAGTTCAAAGTAATAATTATGATTTACAGCCTCAATCTCAAGCGTTACCAACAACTCAACATGTTCAAAAAAAGAAGAAGAAAGAAAAATTATCTGCATTATGTAAAACACCTCCATCTGTGGTTAGAACAAGAAACGGTAGAGATTATAAGAGAGGTTTATTCTTAGGTGAAGGTGGATTTGCTAGATGTTTCCAAATGAAGGATTCAAATGGTCAAATTTTCGCAGCTAAAACGGTTGCAAAAGCATCTATTAAAAATGAAAAGACAAAGACTAAATTATTATCAGAAATTAAAATTCATAAATCTTTAAAACATGCAAATATTGTTAACTTTGTAGATTGTTTTGAAGATGATGTTAATGTTTATATATTATTAGAAATTTGTCCAAATCAATCATTAATGGAATTATTAAAAACAAGAAAGAGATTAACTGAACCTGAAGTTAGATTTTTCATGGTCCAAATTATTGGTGCTGTTAAATATTTACATTCAAGAAGAGTTATACATAGAGATTTAAAATTAGGTAATATCTTTTTTGATCCAGAAATGAATTTAAAAATTGGAGATTTTGGTTTAGCATCAGTTTTACCATCAATTGATTCAAAAAAATATACTATCTGTGGTACTCCAAATTATATTGCTCCTGAAGTTTTAGGTGGTAAGAATGTTGGTCATAGTTTTGAAGTTGATATTTGGGCAATTGGTATTATGATGTATGCATTATTAGTTGGTAAACCTCCATTTCAAAGTAAAGATGTTCAAATAATTTATGAAAGAATTAAAAATTCTGATTACAATTTCCCAATTGATAAACCAATTTCTGAAGATGCAAAAGAATTAATTCAAGATTTATTAAATATTAATCCTTTAAAAAGACCAACTATTAATGAAATTTTAAATTATAATTGGTTTAAAGGTTCATTCCCAGATAAAACTCATGAAATTAGTTTAACAAGAGAACCTGAAGGAATTAATTTAATTTCAAAAGCTCAAAGTTTACACAACTTTAATTTAACTAAAGCAAATGCTGGTATTTACACTCCAAAATCTAAGAACCCAGTTGAAATTTTGAAAACTGATTTACAAAGTGAAGAATCAAGAACTGTTTTACCAAAATCTTTATCACCTAATGATACAAAATATAAATATAAAGAAGTTGATCCAAACTTTTTAACAAAAAAGAAAATTCAATTCAATTCAAATTTCCAAAATTCAATAAATGAATTAAATTTAAATTTAGTTAAAACTTTCCAAAATATGAATAAATTAATTAATTCAGTTAATTTAAAAATTGAAAGCTTTGAATTACCAACATGTGAAAACCCAACTTTAATTAGTAAATGGGTTGATTATTCAAATAAATATGGATTCAGTTATCAATTAAATAATGATGATATTGGTGTATTATTTAATGATGATAATACCATTTTAAAATTATCAAATATTAATAAATTTTTAGAATTATTAATTCTTGAAAATGAAGGTTGGACTTGTGTAGAAAATTCATTAATTAATCCACCAATGAAGTTCAAACGTCAATTAGAAATTGTTGATTTCTTTGCTAAATATATGAATAGTAACTTATCAAAAGTTAGTGATATTGAAGAAAGGAAAGAAGTTGTGTTTTTAAGACGTTATACAAGAACTAGTGATTATATAATGTTTGAAATGACAAATGGTACTTATCAATTCAATTTTAAGGATCATCATAAAATTGTTATTTCAAAACAAGGATTAGCAATTACTCATATTTCTCCAACTAGAATCACCCAAACTCATCCTTTAATCTTGGTATTAAAACAAGGTAATTTCCCTTCAAATAACATCCCTGATTGTTTAGAAAAAATAAGAGTTATTAAAGATGCTATCGAAGAAAGAGCTTATAATGTATAATAGATGTAATAAATAGTGAATAAGAAATTTAACGTAGGTGAAAAAAATATCTCTAGCGTATTTTATTAATGTAGTAATTTACATAGTTGTCATGATACAGCTTCATATACAAGTCCAGCTTATTCCAGCTTGCCCTCAAAGCCTCAAAGTTTTCAAGGCGTCCAAGAACCTCGAGACTCTTGAAATTGTCGAATCTCTCAAAGTCTAATAACTTTCATTATCGTTCAATAAAGACTTTAATGCCCATTCATCTTTAAACTTATTTTTTATTATATCTAATTCACCAATCAAGTTGGTGCATGCGTTTCTTAACGCTTCTCTTGGAGTATAATCATCTTCTGTTTGGATTCTTAACACAAAGTTTGCAAATAAAGGATGTTCAACCTTATAAGCAGCAAATATTACTCTTTCGTCTTTTAATAATTGTGCTCTTAATAAGTTGGCTAATGTGTGGTCTTCTCTTTCGATTTTGATCAATGCAGCATTAGGAACCTTTGTGTCTGGGGTGATCTTTATCTTGTCAACACCTTCTGGTAATATAAACAATTCAAATCTATCTGGAGCATTCATGGTGTGTAGTTGAAAGTATCAAAATTTTCGTCTTTTTGTCAGTTTTGAACCGCGCACCCTTACACCAAAAATTCACCTCCACACCAGTGCACCACAAACATTTACCCGGACAAAAAACCGGATCTAATCTCCAAAAGCTAAAGTCGGTTCTAATTCCATAAGCCGACGAGGGTACCAAATTTTAAAACCGGGCTCGCCCAATCAACCCACAAGGGACGTGGCGGGACCAGTTTCCTTGAACTTTTGTGATGCTAGCGTTTTGAAAATATCTTGCACCTGTATATCGTTGGGTTTTTTTGCTTCAGTATTACTTGTATCAAATTAATTTCTCCTAGCAATTCGGTATATAAGCAGTGGACGGTTAATTCATTCACAAATCACTTGAAACCAACTTATTAAAGCAAGAAAACAATCGGTATTCTTACCTTACCAAAACACTTTCATCACTGATAACTGATATCAATTCTTCAAGTTATTTATTTACTTGTTTAGTTAATTCCGTCTAAAGTCCAAGAATGTCAAATCAGGATCCCTGGGGGAACCAAAATCGTCCTTTGGGTCAATCTTTTAAGTATGTAAATTTTTTCAGGGTAACCCCATTTAATTGCATGGTGGTCAATTTGATTATAACTTAATTGAATTAACTATGGTGTAATTACGTGTTATTCATTAGTTCTGACCTTATTGGGTTAAAACTCGAATGGAAACCTGTTACCGTTGACTTTTGAATGGTTATACTAACTTTTGTTGTAGTCGTCAACACCCTCCCGTGTTGCCTCCACCAGCTACTTTAGAAACAGGTATGTTTAATCTTATTATGAAATGATGTTGAATGTCATTGATAGATAAACCGAATCATTTGGCTCGATCATTTGGCTCGATCATTTGACTCGAACATTTGACTCGATGATTGGTTTAATTTTCAATGATATCATCGGTTTCACCATTGATGTCCATATACTAACAATTATTAGGTGGTCAGAAATTCTATCCTTTACCAAGCTTAGCCAGTTTAGGAAATGGAAATCATCACCAACCAGGTCATAGTTTTAATATTCCTTCTATAAACACTGGTGATCAAGTATGTATAATGTTTTACACTAGAGATGTTTTTTTACTAACAAAAATTTTCAGGCTCACAATGATCATAGAGGTACTCAATTACAAAATCCGGTTAGATTAAGTGAAAATCCATCCCAACCTCAACAACAACAACAACCTCAACAACCACAATCTCAACCAACTCCACAAACTCAAGGTCAACAACCACCATCTCAACCAACTCCACAAGCAACCAGTGCACCAGCTACATCCACTGCGCCAGCGCAATCGGTAGCTGCACAATCTATTGGTGGGGTACCATCAACCAATTCAAATGCAACTGCTTCTGCAACTCCAAGTACGACAAATTCAATACCTCATCAACATTCTCCAACATTAGCTGAATCTCTTAGTCAAAATGTTCCAAATAGATCAAGTACAACTAACGTTTATAGACCTTTAAATGTTAAAGATGCTTTATCTTATTTAGATCAAGTTAAAATTCAATTCTATAATCAAGCTGATGTTTATAATAACTTTTTAGATATTATGAAAGATTTTAAATCTCAATCAATTGATACTCCTGGTGTTATTGATAGAGTTTCTTCATTATTTAGAGGTCATCCAAATTTAATTCAAGGATTTAATACTTTTTTACCTCCTGGTTATAAAATTGAATGTTCTTTAGATCCAACAGATCCAAATCCAATTAGAGTTACCACTCCAACTGGAACAACAACTGCTAGACCAAGTGGAACTTTTGAAAATTTTACTAATAATGATCAAGTTACTTATCAACAGCAACAAGGTCTTCAACAACAACAACAACCAAATGGTGAAGATGGTAATAGTGATCAAATGAATCATGCCATTACTTATGTTAATAAAATTAAAACTAGATTTGCTAATCAACCTGATATATATAAGCAATTTTTAGAAATTTTACAAACTTATCAAAGAGAACAAAAACCAATTGGTGAAGTTTATGAACAAGTAACTGTTTTATTTTCAAATTCTCCAGATCTTTTAGATGATTTTAAACAATTTTTACCTGATACTTCAGCTCAAACTAATGAATTTGGTCAAACTCAATTACCTCCTTTAGGTAATTTCCAACAACCAACTGGTAATGGAATTCCAGCAACAGGTGCTACAGCTCCAACAAATGGTGCTCCAGCAACAAATGGTGTTTATCAATATCAAGCACCTTCACTTCAAATTGCTAATAATAATTTACCAAATCAAGCTCAAGTACCTCAAGGTTATATTCAACCTCAAATTAATAATGAAATGTTACCAAGAAAGAAAAAATCAGTTTCTGAAAATCATAATTATGATCAAAATTATAATAATGAAGCTCAATATAGTTCTTTAAGAGGTGATTTACAACCAAAAAGACCTACAAATCCAACTTTAGTTCCTGGTATACCAGAACCAGTTCCAACTTCAAATGTTGGTAAAACTTCTTCATTACTGGAAGAAATTAATTTCTTTGAAAAAGTTAAAAAGGCAATTGGTAATAAACAAACTTATAATGATTTCTTAAAATTAATAAATTTATTTACAAGAGATATTATTGATAAAGAAACTTTAGTTGAAAGAGTTGATTCATTTTTAGGTGATAATCATCAAGATTTAACTAATTGGTTTAAATTATTTGTTGGTTATGAAGATAAACCTCAACATATTGAAAGTATTAGTTTCAAAAAACATCAATTAGAATTATCTCTTTGTAAAGCTTATGGACCATCTTATAGACAACTTCCAAAAGCAGAAACTTATATGCCATGTTCTGGTAGAGATGAAATGTGTTGGGAAGTTTTAAATGATGAATGGGTTGGACATCCAACTTGGGCATCAGAAGATTCAGGTTTTATTGCTCATAGAAAAAATCAATATGAAGAAATTTTATTTAAAATTGAAGAAGAAAGATTAGAATATGATTATCATATGGAAGCTAATTTAAGAACCATTCAAACTTTAGAAACAATTGCTAATAGAATAGCGAATATGACACCTGAACAAAAGGCTAATTTTAAATTACCACCAGGTTTAGGTCATACTTCTGTTACAATTTATAAAAAAGTTTTAAGAAAAATTTATGATAAAGATAAAGGATTTGAAGTAATTGATGCATTACATGAAAATCCAGCAGTTGCAGTACCTGTTATCTTAAAGAGATTAAAACAAAAAGATGAAGAATGGAGAAGAGCTCAAAGAGAATGGAATAAAGTTTGGAGAGAAATGGAACAAAAAGTTTTTTATAAATCTTTAGATCATTTAGGTTTAACATTCAAACAAGCAGATAAAAAACTTTTAACTGCAAAACAACTTGTTAGTGAAATAAGTACTGTTAAAGTTGAACAACAAAATAAAAGATTATATCCATTAACACCAAAACCTCAAGAACAATTAAATTATAATTTTAAAGATTATGATATATTTTATGATATTTTAAAATTAAGTGAAGTTTATATTAATAAATCTTCAAATTATTCATCAGCTGATCGTGAAAAATTAAATCAATTTTTCCAATTTTTCATTTCATTATTTTTTAATATTCCAAATGAAATCTTTGAGAATAATTTAAAGAAAAGAAATGAAGAAGATGAAAATAAAGAAAAGGAAGAAACTAATCAAGTTAAAGAACAAGAAACTAATTCAAAGAAACGTCCAAGAGAAAATGATTTATTAAAAGATGTTTTAAAGAAATCAACTAAATCATCAAAGAAAGAAGAATCTGAATCATCACCTCAAGAATCTGAAACTGAAGAACAAGAATTATTTAATGAAGTTGAAAATTCAAGTGAATTATGGATTTCAACTACTGGTAGAAAATTTTCTTTAAAAGATAATGAAACTTCTTTAGAAAAAAGAGATATCTATAATTTATTTTGTAATACAACCGTTTATGTATTTTTCCGTCATTTAAGAACTTTATATGAAAGATTAGAAGAAGTTAAAGGAATGAATGAAGAAGTTGCAAAAGAAATTAAAGCAAGAAAATATCCACAATTTGCTATTGATCTTAATTTAATAAGTCATCAATTAGAAGATTTAAATGTTGAAATTAAAGGTGATAAAGATTGTTATAAACAAGTTTTAAAATTAGCTGAAAGATTAATTGAAGGTGATTTAGAACATCAATGGTATGAAGAATCTGTTCGTCAAGCTTATAGAAACAAAGCTTATAAAGTTTATACTATTGATAAAGTTGTTCAATCAATGGTTAAACATATGCACACAATGATAACTGATAGTAAAACTTCTGAAATGATGTTATTATATGAAAATGATAGAAAAACACCAATTTCAACTGCAAAAGATCAAATTTTATATCGTATGCATGTTAGAAGTTTAATGTCAAATGAAGAAAATATGTTTAAAATTTCTTTTAAAGAAAAAGATAACAGTGTAAATATTCAATTTGTTAGTCTTGATGATTTAACTATTAATGATCATAAGACTGCTGAAGAAGCTTATAATTATTATGTTACAAGTTATGTAATGTCACATCCAACTGAAGGGGTTTCTGCATCAAAGATTAATATGCCATTTTCAAAAGATTTTATTGAAAGTATTGATGAAGAACAATGTGAAGGTTACGTTGATGCTTCTTTGAAAGTTTCAATTTGTGAAAATTCTTATAGATTATTCTTTGAAGCCGATACTCATGATGAATTTACTGCTAATACAGTTTTTGAAAATCCTGTTGAAGAGTTAAAAACTAAAGATGAAAAAGTTGCATCTCTTAAAATTCGTTTAGAAGATCCTGATGTTGGTTGGAAACTGACAATTAATGATAATGTTAAACCTGAATTATATGAAAATAAATTGAAAACTTTATTTGAAAAAAGTGTTGAAGAATATAAAAAAGTTGTAATTGAGGAAAATCCTCCAGATGTTGAGATGGAAGATGCTGAAAAACCCAAAGCTGATGTAACAGTGGATGCTGATAGTACCATGGTTCAAGAAAATAATGATACTACTATACAGCAAGATGCCAATGATACAACAGCTGATGAAAATACTGTAAATGAATCAATTTCTGGTGATCAAAAACCACCAACTTCTGCTCCTGCTAATGATAATTAAATTAAATTTTTGAAGAAATTTGAAAAGAGGTTACTAAAAATGGAAAATAGAAAAAAAAGATAGTCCCCCCTTATTGTACTTGTGTATTATCCAAATATATTTAATTTGTTATATGAATGTTCTAATGCTACATAGCTCTAAATCTACCTTCTGCAGCAGCAATTGCTAATCTTTCAGTAGCAATACTATGTGCCAATTTTTCTCTTTGTTCTAACCTTCTAGCAACAAAAGATCTTTCGTCTTTAATTAATAATAATCTTAAAATAATATCTTCAGCTAATGCTTGAGCAGCAATTGGATCAGATCTAGCTTCATTAATTTCCCGTTCTGCTTTTCTTCTTAATTTGGAAGTTGCATTAGCAGAAATTGTGTTATTTCTAGCCATAGTACCAGCTCTACTTAAGCTTCTTGGTCTACCTTTAGTTTTGTTATCGTCTACAGTTTCAGAAGTTTTAAAATTATTACGGTCTCTTAAAGATTTAACATAAGCTGGTGATAATCTTTCAACTTCTTGTTTCAAATACTGAATATCACGATCATAATATACTGGTAATAATAATAATGCTTGGTAATGCTCATTCTTTAAATCTTTAATTGGTGGTCCATTACCATCATTATGGAAAAAATCAAAACATAAGAAATTTAACCATGAAAAGACTGTTTCAAGTTCATTATTAGTTAACAGATTACCAAACCCATTAATACCAATAGAGTTAGTCATATTAACCATAGCAGATGTCACAGCAGATTGCCAACCACTGGATGATTCATTTGTATTATTCCCATTAGGCGATGATTTGGAAAGTTTAGAACCAATGTTTGAGAGATGAAAGGTTTTAGCAGTTACTAATTTTGGTAATAATAAATCGTCAGCACCAGCAACAACTACTTCCCAAGCAGCCAACATTACTTTTAATAATAAATCTTTAGTTAAATACTCAGCTAGAACTTGAAGATTCATATTTAAATAATCATATAATGGCATCATGGCATCATCCATTTGTTGTGGTGTTGGTTTAATATTACCATTATTACCACAAATTGATTTTAAATTATTTCTTGAAAAACAAAGATGAACAAATCTTGAAAACTTTTCAACAATCAATTTAATACATCTATCTTGAGCTCTTTTTAATGCCCTATGAGCCCTACCCATTACAAAAATTGCATCAATTCTTTCACTTTCAACTGCAACTTCAAGTAAAATCCGACCTTGGGAATCTAAATCAAGAAAGATCTCTTGAGGTATACCATCATGTTTAAATCTTTTAGGATCTAGTTGTAAAATAGCTCTACCACATACTGAATGAGTTCCAAGTCTTTCATCCCAAACAGTTAAATTTAATGTTAAATTCGTATTTGGTTGTATTGTAAACTCAAATTCTTCTTCCCAATCTGGGTTAGTAGTATTATTGATAGTTCTAGTTTTACCTATGGTCTTCTTTGCTAAAGTGTCAATTAATGTGACATAAGGTCTTATATTAGTTGAAGAACTACCAGATGTTAAATTTTCAGCTCTAACCAATCTGACAGAAAACACATGACTTGTGAAATAATTTGATCTTGTTGGTTCAAAGCTTTTAACTGTGTTCAGAATCAATTCAGGGTCTAAAATATCTTCCAATTGAGTCAATTGTTGCAGCATTGCTGCTAAATTATTTAAAGCAACACATGTATAAGGCTTAAAATTATATGGTTCTTCTGGTTCAATTTTTGAAATACCAGATATCTGAATATTATTAACAACTTGTTTCATCTCATCAAACCATCCAGTACCACTTTTACGTTTTTCAGCTTTCAGTTGATTTGTTAAATCGATTAGTTTTTTTTGCTCTTCTTCATTTAATTCATGCATTATCTTTTCTGTAATTGAATTGGTATATTTTAAAACACCATCAGAAATGTTTTTTAAAAGCAAAGTATAAATTTTGGCCAATTGGTATTCATTTGACCATTTTAATTCATCTAAGATTTTTAAATATTGTTTAATCAAAGTGAAAAAATCAAGAATTGAAGTACTATATTTTTTGTTATCATCTTCGATATTAACAGGCTTAAAATTATCATTTTTAATGGCTTCATCAATTATATTTAAAATTTTATCCCTACTCTCATTAACCCATTCAGTTAAATGGGGGAAGAAGAATTTTTCTAAATTGAATTTAAATGGGGTATTAGTAGTATTCACTTGATTATAAATATCTCTAATTTCATATAATGACTTATAGGTTTCTAAAGCATCAGCATAAGCTATCAACTCACCCTTTTTACGATTGTACGAATCAATATGTTTTAAAATATTTCTTGAATCAGCTGCAAACATCGCCGTTATAACAGCCGCAACAGTTCTTGAAACATGTAAAAACCCTAATAATGGGAATTTATATTTTTTCTGTAATGATCTGATATCTTTCACGATGTTATCGCAAATATCTAAAACATGAATAATATTTAAAGTATTGTCCCGTGGTAGATTTTCCAACAATTCAGCATATCTCATTTCTGCAACTCTTAAAAGTGATTTAGTTAATTTCTTTTCCCATTTTTTAATCAAACCAGTTTCTTTAACAAATGGGAATAAAGTATCAGATTCAATATAATCACCTAAAACAATTAAATAAGGTTGAAACTTTGGTTTAGCAATTTTACTGAAAAGCATAGAAAGTGATTCTTTAATTGCAAACATTATTGAATTATATGAATAAGTTAAATTCTTAATCCAATCATTTTTATCTTTGCTTGACCAAGCTTGTTTCTTATTCCAAGATATTTTTCCTTGTTCTTCAATTATAATTTTACAATAATCAAGTAATTTTACAGTATTATCAATATCAATTGGAGCCAAGCTCTTACTATCGTACAAATTATCTACAAGTATACCAGACAAATGCCCGGCGGTATAAAAACAAACAGCTTTGGTAGAATAATCAATTCTCCAGAATTTGGCACATAAATTAAGCAAAGTTATGGCTTGTTTCGATAACAAAGGACCATCCTGTTCATTTTGCTCAAGCTGCTGTAAAATACATAGTTTGATAAGAATTATATAATACGGTTTAATTAAATGACTTGGTGGTAAATTATAAAAATCATCCCCAGAAGGTAATCTTGGTGCCAGTAATAGTTTCATGGCTGCAGGTACAGGATACTTATTAATTAAATGTTCACAATTTTGCTTTTCCCGTTGTTTCCAATCTTCATAATCTTGTTGTGAATCGAAATGCTTTGGAGTGAATTGACCTAAATCTTTTTCTAAATAAAATAGAATTTGTTTTAAATCAAGGTGTAGAGTCTTCTCTTTTACAATATCTTTAAGATTATAAACGTCTTGTTGCACCTTATTCAAATCAACTTTAAATAACTTTTGAAGTAAATCAAGCATATTAGAATCCATATCTGATAATTTATAAGTTGGTTGAAGATATTTAACATTAGATAAGGTTGATAAAGATGAACTACTAGAAGATGATAACTTCTTTTTAGGATTTAATGAATCTTTATGTTCATTTAATTTATTAATGATTATTTCACTATTCTTCTCTCTTTCTACAAGTTTAATAAGAATTGATACAAATTCCGTTGCTTGCTTAAAAACCACTAGACTTATTTCAGATTGGGGATAGCCTAATTTAGTTATTTCTTTATTGGCACTAGCAACAAACTTCATTAATAAATAATCAGGTGTATTATTTGTCTTTAAATCATGTTTAACATTTGGATCTAAAAGTTCACTGTAGAATCGAAGGAAACATCTTTTTGTATTATCATCGAGTCTGGAGCCTCTTTTTTTCATGGCTATTAAATTCAAATGGTTCTCTAGACTGGCAAAGACTGTTGGCGATAACTTTTCTGAAGAATCTCCATAGATACGAGACACTCTATTCTTTCTAGAAGGGGACAGAGATAAAGGAATTGAATTTTTCAGGCTTGAATCATCAAGTATAGGTGTTTTAAACCTGGCCTCATTTATGTATTCTAGGATGAGAATCTTTAGTATATTTTCATAAAGTTTGGATTTATCTATTTTATCGTAATCATTTTCCTGATTTAACAACGTCGTGCTGGATAAACTTTGGGCACGGCTGCTGGGTTCACCGTTTAAAGGTTTCAGCATTGAAGTTAAACTCGAAATATCCTGCGTGAGTATATAAACAAGCGTACTGTATACAAGCGTATAATTGAGGTATAGACAATAGATGAGGTAATCGATTGATTGTTCGTTTGGTATAAACAGAGGGTGATGAAGGAGTTGGAGTTGAAGTTGGGGTTGTTGACGACTAAACAGTTCTATATGGTAGAGAACTTTTGTTCTTGAAAAGAATTTAAGTGTTAATTAGTATTTATTACATTGTACATAAAATGAGAGCACGTCAAGAATGGGTCAGAACCAGATCCATACATGAAGTTTATAGGGGGGTTTCATAGTCATTATCATTGTTACAGCAGTATAGATTACAGTGTATAGTTACAGATCAATTCTTTAAAGAGCTATCCAACTACTCTTCTTCGGATTCTTCAGACTCGCTTACTCTAGTGGTCTGAGCACCGTTGGAACTTGCATTAGCGGAAGCATTGACTGGACTGTCAGAGCCAGAACTGGCACCCGTATTAGAAGTGCTGGCATTAGCACTTACACCCGGACTGGCACTAACACCGGAATTGACACCGGAACTGGCCCCAGCCCCATCAGCCCCAGCCCCGCTACCACCACCAGCAACCAAGTCCTCTTCTTTATAGAAATGAGGTGTCAAGTACTTGTTCATCTCAAACGACGTCACCTTATCTTTCTTAAGCACTTTTTTCAAATTATCATCACACAAAATAACCCTCCCATCGTTTGGATCTTGTAATTTGTTCTTTTTAATGTATTCCCAAATAAGCTGAACAGTCCTCGTTCTAGCAATTTTAGTTACACCGCCTAAAAATTCCGACAACACTGGCGATATAGGATGCTGTTTGGTAAAACCCGAATTGGTGGGCTCTCTTTTCTTCTTTTCTTTGGTGACTTTATCCTTCTTTTTCCCCTTTGGAACGGGGACTTTTTCACTATATCTTGTGCCTCTGCCCGAATGTTTCAGTAGCTTAAGTGCCAACAATGCATCTTGTTTTTCAATCTCGGCTAACCTTTCCTTTTCAGATTGTTTGTCTTCAGAAACTTGATAATATCTTTCTAGAATGAGTTGGTTTATATGTTTCTTAAAGTTAGTAATGAGTTTAAATTTTTAGGACAAGTATACTTACTTTATGTGGATCTAAATCGATGGTGAATAACTCTTGTAAAGCTCTTCTGATCTTTTTAACAGACACTTTTTCTAAATCAGATACTCCCAAGATGGCCTAGAAAAGGTTAGTTTATGGTTTAAACATCAAGTAAACAAAACATCATACATCAATTGTAGGGATATAGTTTTCGGGGTTGTATTCAGACATGAGAAATTATAATGCGCATAAACTTTTCATTAAATATATACTTCGTTAATATAACTATTGATTTCTTAAATTACGTTTATGTTGTAATTCGTTTTTCTTTATTAATTTCTTTCTTTCAGCTCTATTTAAAGTTCTTGGATCGATCAATTCATCTTCAGTATTTTTAACTTTTTCATCGACTTCAACTAACCATTGATCATCCATTTGTTTGTTTTTACCTTTATAACCCCATTTTGGTACCCATTCTCCACTAGCTTCATCATAAACCATCTTACCATCTTTAGCTTTAGCTTTAATACCTTTTCTAAGAGCAAATTTTTCCCATTTGGTCATTGGTTTTTCCTTTGGAATGGATTTTTCTCTTGGTAATGGGGTTATTGGATCTGGTAATTGAATTAATGTCATGGTGGAATCTTGTCCTGTAGAGGAGCCGTGGGTTTCGGTGGTGGCTTTGACTGGTAATGATAAGATTTGATTAATTAATAATTGAACATTATCTCTTGTGACTGATGCTAAATATTGTTCTCTTTGTTCTGGGTCTTTTAATTTATCATTATCAAGCGGATTAGGATCAAAAGTAGCCAAATTACCTAAATCATAAGTATTTGGAATTGGTTTATCCACAGTTACTGGTTTATATTCCTTATCACTCATCTTATGTTAATGAAAAATATTTGAGAAAAAAACCGATGAGATGAGGAAATCCCAATTTGGTCACGCACTAATGTGCAGTACTCATTTTGCAACCAATATTCACCTCAGTGATACTGAAGTACTTCTCCATATCCAAAGAGATACTACTGCCATGACACTTAAGGTTCCACCAGCAAATATTAAATGTTTATAGTTTTCATCTATTTGAGTTTCGGGTTCTTGTTCTAATCCGGCAGTGGCCAGATTTGGTTGAGTAGCGGCATCGACAAGCTGAATGAATAACTCATTTAATGAAGTGGTCCAAGCACTCGAAATATGTAATGGTGAACTTAAAAACAAGTCCCGCGTGTAATTTTCAGGCTGAACATCCGATCTTTGTTGTTGTTTATCTAAATCAGCTTTTAAAGCTACAAATACACATGGTATTTCACTTAAATGGGCTTCATACTTTTCTCTTAGATTAATCAAGTATTGAAATGAATTTGGATCAGATGAATCATAAGTATAACAAATGACATCACATTGATCTAAACGATCTTTATTTTCCAAAATTGCTGGTTCAAGTTCACCTAACTCTTCTAATATCAAATAACATTGTTTCCCACCTCTTAATTCAATATCTTTTGAACAAATTCTTGGTTTTATAGTTGGTGAATACATTTCACTATAACTGCCTCTTAAAAACAGTTCCAATAAAGAGGTTTTACCTGATTTGGGGGCACCAATTAAAAAACAGTTAAACACATTTCTATCAAGAACAGCTTGTCTATAAGTTTTACCGTGTTTAGTCCGTTTTTTCCTTGGTTTGGTAATCTTTAAAGCTTTTAATGAACTACCTTCATCAAAACCAAGATATGCTAAATACTCTAATGTAGTTTTATAGTCTAGAAAAGTAGTTAAGTTCCATTGTGCTAACCATCCTTGAAGCGTTACATAACCTGACTCATTACAAACAATTGATGAAGGAAACAGAGTTTCCAACCAAAGTTTGGGGATTCCTGGTGTAGGATAAAATAAATTTTGTAATTCTGCTTCGTTTAATCCTCCGTCATTGTCTTTATCAAATTTAACAAATAAATCGACCATGAATCTATAACCCACAGGACTCAATTCAACACTAGAATCGGGGTTTATATCGATCTTGGGGAACAAAAACTTATCATCAAGTGAAAGAGAATTTGTATAATTAAAAGATCTTAAGATCCCCCAAATGGTTTCATGTCTTCCTCTTTCAGCGTATAATTTATTTAAGATTATAAACCCATCTTCAGAAATCCCCTTCGACCTCCCATCTTCAGTTCTTTCTTCAGGAAACACGATCTTATTAATGGTTTCCACAATAGCATCAAATGAAGCTTCACAGGAGGCTTTATCGAACGCTTTTTTATGTAATTCATTATACTCTTGAAAATTTAAATACCCATCTTGGTCCTTATCACTAAGGAAAAATACTCTTTTCAAAGCCGCTACAGCTGTAAGTTTCAAATTTCCTTCTTTTGAATCAAAAATTGGAGAGATTGGGTGAGTTACAGCTCGTTGACATAAATAAAACGCTTCAACTACATTATCAAAGGTCTTTGCACTGCTTCTAATACAGGCTTCGATTTCTTTAAACTCATTAAGTAACGGCACAAACTCGTCTGTATTTGACTGCTTGATGCTTTTCAGATTATGGAAACTATCACTTTTATTAGCACACACCACAATGGGTAAGTTGACACCTAGAGACCTTAAATATGGTATCCAATGTAAGCTGATTCTTTCATAGGTATAATGGTCGGAATAAACCAACCAGATCACATCACCTCGTTTCAATTCTTTTTGAAGATTCACTTGATCAGACGCTTGAGTATCAATAATTACCGTTGTATGGGGAATATATTTCAGGACTCTTCTCTCAGTTAATGGTTCGGTGAGGTCTATTAAAGCCTCTGCATAATCTACTTGCGAGATTGTAATTGGCGGTAGAACTTTCTGGATGTTAGGCACGTATTCTTTCTTCACCAAGGAGGTGATAAGAGTCGATTTACCAACATTATCATCTCCACAAACAATGATACGTAGATCTTGAGACATTTGATTTATACCCATTCGCGGGACTGGTTAATTTTTCACTTCCATCGCTTAGTCAGAAAAATTTCAAATGTTTAGATCCTTAGCTTTCAGAAGTGTACGTTCAAACATACAGAGTTCCTTAAGACAAGGACCGGTTGGAGTTTTAAATGCTCGTTTATATTCGACTATGGACGCTTATGAAAACAAAATCTTTGATATTTTGAAGGAAGAGTTTAAACCGGTGAACTTAGAGGTTAAAGATGTCAGTGGAGGATGTGGATCGATGTTTGCTATATTGGTCGAGAGTGATAAGTTTAAAGGGATTCCTATGATCAAACAACACAGATTAGTCAATGAAGTGTTGAAAGAAGAGATAGAAAAATGGCATGGATTACAGTTGAGAACCAAAGCGCCCAAAGCTTGAGCTGAAGTGATAAGGCTTGAGGTGAAGATACCAACATCACGGGTGATGGCTCTTTGATTATGCTCTAATATCCTTGTATATATTAATATATTTATTTGAATCCGAACGTTTAAATTTATTCAACAATTTCTTCCTTTTCTTCGATGATTTCTTCTTTGATTTCTTCGATAACTTCATCTTGAACCTCATTTTCTGGGGTGTTGGATGAAGAGTATTTAGATCTATAGCTTCTCCATTCTTCCAATAATCTACGACGTAATAAGATGGCTTCTCTGGTAGCAGCATCAGCTTCCATAGCATCAGCTTCATCAAATTGTGCACTATATTCACGTAAGTTCTTTCTAACTTTCTTTCTATCAGCAGCATTTAATAAGGATGCAGGTCTTGGTCTCCAAATAAATTCTTTGAATTGATCAATGGAATCATCTCTTAATAAATTACCGGTAAATTCAAATAATTTATAACCATTTTCAATAGTATGAATCCATGATGATGACCAAGCGGCAACAAATCTACCAGATGGATCCCAACTTAAATTGGTCATACCGGCAAATTTTTCTGATTTTAATAATTTAACATTATTATTATTAGCAGCTTTTTTCTCATCTTCAAATGAAGCATCAAAGAATTCAATTTCACCATTAGATTTAGCAATGGTTGCAATTACAACAAATCTACCTTTAGCAGCCCAATAAATAGTATTAGAAAATTTATTAGGAATTTGATGGAAGACTTGATATCTTGATGAAACATTCTTTGCTTTACCAGTGGTACCTGGAGCATAAAATGAAATAATATTTTTAGCAATAGCAGTATTATTATTACCATCATCTAATCTTGAAATGGTAACAAATCTATCAGATCTTGGTTCCCATGCAAAGTTAATAACAACTTCTTTTAATTCTAGTTTTTCAACAGGAATATCTTTTTCAGTAACTTTGAAAAATTCCAAATTTGAAAAAATAGTTTTACGAGATTTAGTATGACGATCAACTTTAACACATAAGAATGTACTTTCATCATGCCAATGCATTTTACAATCACTAACTTGAAACAAATTAATGGTTCTAAGAACTTGAGTGGTTGGAACATGCATTAAAGCAACTCTAGCAGTATGATTAGCACTTTCTGGAGTCCAATATGATAAAACATGTTCACCAGCTTCAGATTTATAACCTGCAAGTTTAACACCAGATGGAGCCCATTCGAAATCAACAATAGAATCGATTTCAACTAATTTTTTATTTAATAATTGGAAACTTGGAGTTTCATAAATAGCTAAAGCATTTGGACCTTGACGAGCACAATATTTATCATCATAAGACCATTTAACTAATGGCCATGGCATTTCTTTTTGACCTTCTAAATGTGGTGGTAAAGCAAAAGTTCTGGCAACTTCACCAGTTTTTAAGTGCCAAATAACTAATTTATGTCCAACATTTTCTTCTTTAAATGGGAATCCTTCTCTTTCTTTAGGATTTTCTGGTAAACTAATTGGTAATGGTGATAAAGTAACTAAATAGTTTTCATTTGGTGAAAAATCAATTAATCTAACTTGGTTATGAATAAATTTAGACATACTTTGGAAATCTGGACCACCCCAAGATTGAACACCTTGTGGATGAATTGAGAAAAGATAAGTACCTTTTGGTGAAAATTTGGCATATTTTGAAGTAAAACCTTTTCTTGGTTCAACAGCTGGTTCAGGATCATTTTTCTTTTTATTCCAATAAACTCCAACGGTTTCTGAAAAATGTAATAATAATTGATCTCTACCTTGTTCATCTTGTAACCAACTCTTTAAGTAGCCATGTTCTTTAAATGGTGGAATAGCAGGTTCTTCAAATTCATCTGGAATATTACCTTCTTGACCGTATTTTTCAACATCACTTAAACTGTTGACTAACAATCTATGTTTTTTATCTAATTGTTTACCATTTAATTGTTTAATGGCTTTTCTGGCCAGATCTGCAGTCTTATATTGAGCAAATAAGTAACCTTTGGTGTTACCATCTTCAACTGGCATATAAAATCCATCTTCACCATCTTCTAATTCTCCATAAGTACTTAATAATTTTCTTAAAACTTTAGTTAAAACTGGAACTTTTTCTTGGGTGGTGACTGGAGCCCCATCGATGACAATGTAATTATCTAATCCTAAATCTTCACTGACGGAGTATTGAGCTTCTAAATCAGAGAAGTCAATATCGTCAAGCTTAATTTGACTGACAAGTGTATCAAAATCTACGTCTGCCATTTGGTGAAAAATTTTCAGATAAATCGCGAGAGTAAAATATCTAAAAAAGTGTTTGAGAATTTTATTACTATACATGAACTAAGACTAAGATTCTAATTGGGCCCTTAAACGGGAATTTTCAGCCTCGAGTTCTTTTAATCTTCTTGAAGCTTCTGTGCTTTCATAAACTCTGGCCTCTCTTTCTGCTTTCCACCTATTAGTTAATTCATCAATACGTAATTTAGCTCTAGGTGATGAAAATGTAGTATCATTAGCATTAACCAGGGTTTCAGTAGATGTTGAAAGTTCATCGTTTTGTTGATTTACATTATCCATTCTTTTATGAAGTTTATTAATATACTTTGCCGTTTTCTTACGTTCTTCCTGTTGAGATATTAATGCTTTAACATGATCTTCAACAATCAGATTAACAGCTCTTGTACAATAATCAAAAATTGAATAATGGTACTCTTTAATACCACTTATATCATCGATATTAAGTTTCTTTTGATTTTGGATGGTTTCTTTAAGTACTTCATACTTTCTATTTGGTTCTTTCAATGATTCATCATCTGCAATTTTATTTAATGATTTTAAAAGTTTTGCAAACCTGGTTAGATCATTTGAAAAAAATTCAATTAATTGGTATTCCATTATATTTACTAATTTTTGCACTTCTTCTAAATCTTTTGAGTTATTTACAGAATGATCGATTATACTTAAATCAGTGATTTTATCAGTCAAGTTTTGAATTGTTGTTTGTAAAGATAATTTATCTTTAGTTAAAGATTCAACTTTATAAGTCAATCTAATTTTTTCAGCTTTTAGTATTCTTTGTTTTTCAACTGAAATATTTAATTCTTGTTGTAAATTATCAATTACATGTTTATCAACTTTTGAATTTGAAAATTCTTGTGATTTATTATGTAATTCATTAGTCAATTTAGAAATGGTTTTACTATAATCCTCTCTATCTTTAAGATATTTTGAATTCAATTCATTAAACTGTTCTTGTAAAGAATTATAATCTTTATGACTTTGAAGTAATTCTTCATTCAATTCATTAATTGTCATCGAGTGGTTACTAGCATTAATTTCATTTACTTCTTGTTGTAAATGATCAATTTTTAATTGATATTCTTCAAGTTTCTTATTCATGGTATTGTTGATTCGATTTAGTTTATCATTTTCTAATTTAATTACATTGATTTCATTCTTATCCTTAGATATAGATTCTACTTGATTCTTTATAAGTTTATGATTAGTCCTTAATTCATCCAATTGTTCGATATCATCAGGTAAACTTTGCTGAATATCTTCTATGAATTTGTTTTTTTGTTCAAGTTCTTTTTTAGTTAGTTCTAAAGTATCAAGAATTTGTTTAATAGTATCAATAGAAGGAAAGTTATCATTAAGATCAATAGATGAAGAGTTAAAAGACAAATTGTTAAATGAAGGAGGATTAAGAGATTCTGATTCTGGAGCTATATTATGAGTAAATGAGAGCTCAGAACTAGTAGGTTTCATAGGTCTGTTAGATATGGATGAATATCGTATACGATCTTCTAATTCTTTTTGGATTTGAAGCAACTTTTGTTCTACAGTTTTAGAAGAATTGTCACTAAATTGACTAACAATATGATCTATAAGTGATTCAACCATTTCATTGACATATTTAATATCATTCAATTGGTGTTCCTTTTCTTGTAATTCTATATCTTTAATGCTTAATTTGGAAGTCAAATCACTCAATTCTTGTTGTGCCGTACTATATTTATCCTTCAAGTGTTTTAATTCTACTTCAATTTTCTGGTAATCGGCTTCTAATTTACTGTTATCAGAAGATGAAGATACCCTACTTATAGGCACAAGACCTTTAAATTTTGCAGTTTCTTCGTCATTGAAGTTATATTTTTCTCTTAATGATTGGAAATTTCGTTGAAGAAACATTATTTGAATTCTATAACCTATTATTTGTTTATTTAGTTCATTTATGGTATCAATACTCGATGCATTTGAAGATCCCGATTGACCTTGGTTGGATTTTGCCCTGAAAAGTGCAGTAGGCACCGCCCAATTCGACGGCAAGTTGGAATTTGTATTGGGATTGGTGGTTAACAAAGCATCATTCTTATTTGGTGAAGTTAATGATGTGGTAGACCCTCGGAAATTTCTCCAAGGTGTACTGTTGACATTACTGGCGGAATTGCTCGGAGGACGAGAAGTTATGGATTCAACATCAATGTCTCTATCTATCTGATACTCTGTTTGGTTATACCTAGTGGAATCCATGGATATATCTTGACTAACATCTCTTAGGCTCACCTTCGCTATTGATTTTTCGAGCTGATGGATAGACAGGTCAGTTTGATGGTCTGGAGTCGGTTGTTTTGAATTGAGGTCCATTGAATGCTTGCTGCTATCAAAGGTAATATCATGACCAGAAACAAAGTCAGACATTATGCATAAATTAAGAATGGAGAGAGTGTTGATGTGTAAACAGCTAGACGAGCGCGATTCGCGAGAGTTACGTATATTGTATAATTTCAGAGTTGGCATGAGATGCAGCGAGTTGGCACGAGACGCAGAGAGTGGGGTTCCTAGGGTTTGCAACAGCATGAACCAAGTCGATGGTTACCGCCAGTAGCCCATAAACAGCACCAAACGGCCTCATCAGTCGCTGGCGTCAGTCACCAGAGCCTCAGCTGGTCTCCATGTCATCGTCTTCATCGTCCTCATCCTCCTCTTCTGCAAACTTAATGGCCTCTTGCAACACATCCTCAGGAACAAATTCGTGTCTTCCCTTGGTATCGTTAGAACACCAGGTGATCTCTAATTCATAATCTTTATCTTTATTATCTTCATGAGCTTGACGAATAATCTTAGCAGCATGTTTAACAGCTTCTTTAACAGTAAGTTCTTCAAAATTCAATTTTTCTAATTCAGATTTGGCAATTTGTCTACCTTTACCAGTGGCTGCTCCACTATATCCCCAAGAAGCACCACTTGGTTCAATCATATATAAATGAGGACCATTAGAATCAATACCTCCAACAATAGCCACAATTCCAAATGGTCTGACTGAGTTATAGCAGGTATAGTTCTGCACATATATTCCCAATCTGTCCATCAAATGAGGCACAGAAACAGGGGTTTTGTATATGTTTTTAAATGAACTGGCTTCATCTCTACCTCTATTAACAAAGTGTCTTCCATCGGGTAATAACCCTGAATATGCCACTCCAATGTGTCTATCGATGGTTTGGATTCTCTTGTTCTTTCCTGGAACTAATAACTTTGAATTTATGATTTTTTCAGCTGCTAAAACAACCCCATCTTTACATTTAATACCTATAGAGGTACCTCCAATTTCTACTGCTTTCATAGCATATTCTACCTGGAAGTTTCTCCCATCTGGAGAGAAAACACTATTTGATAAATCGTAACCGGTTCCAATGGATGTCTGAAGTTAGTAATGTTCCCTATGCTTTAATTGGTGAGTATCGACGTACCATAACTTGCCACTGTGAAGATTAATTACTGGGTGCGACTGGGAAATAATGAAAAATCGCTGCGCATTTTGTGTAATTTTATAACTTGACTTTATGGCGGTTACATTTAAATGGCCAATATTGGGAGTTATAGTATGTATATTGAGAGTGATTTGTGAGTGCAAGGTACTAACGGTGTAGATTCCGGTGGTGTTGATCGCAGGTATAGGGTATGGGTCCCATTACTTTGTCTTTAGATCGCGTTTGAGTGTTAAAGAGCAGGTATATTTCCAGATATCTTTGACGATATTATGGGTATCTTATGTAATAGCTATTTTTGCTGACCCGGGGACTCCTCCAAAGCTGTTCAAACCGATTCCAGGGGAATGGAGACGCTGGTGTAAGAAATGTAAGACGTTCAAGCCTGAGAGATGCCATCATTGTAAGACATGCAATAAATGTGTTTTGATGATGGATCATCATTGTCCATGGACGTATAACTGTGTGGGCCACGCCAACATGGGCCATTTCATGAGGTTCCTCTTTTGGATCATTGTAAATTGTTCGTATGTTTGCTCTAAATTATTCACTCGGGGCGCTGAATTCTACCAGGATAGAGACTTACCTTCGTATTTGATAGATAAAAAGGAGCTTGCTGCTGTGATTGTGCTTTTCCCGTTGAATCTTTTGGTATTGGCATCGATTATAATTTTGTTTATAAGATGCACCATTAATTGGGTATTTAAAGGTATGTCTCAGATCGAGGTATGGGAAATGGAGAGAATCGAGTCTCAGTTCCATACTGAACGGATGTGGTTGCAAATCAGAAAGAATTACTTGAAATTGCACGGCAAAGAGATGCCTGAGTTGACGTCGTGGAATCGAACTGCACGGTACTATGATCAGGAGGATCCAGACGATCCAGACGATCAAGATACTCAAAAAGATGACCATTATGATACTAATGAAGAAAGTTCATTAACGAAGTCGAGGGAGCAAATTGTCCCTGAAAACTTCACCATCGACGATTTGATCTTCCCATACGATCTAGGTATCTGGGGGAACCTTATCAGTAACTTCAATTACCCTTGGATGTGGTTATTCCCTTGGACAGGTCCAAGAGCTAAAGGGTGTCATTATCAAAAGAATGAATTTGCAGACGATGACCAATTGGCATTACCATGGCCTCCAGATGGTGGTCACCAAGAGTTTGAACCAGACTCTGAAGTTGATGTAAATAACCTTAGTGGTATAGAGATGAGAAATCTTAGACAATTAAAAAAGAGACTTGATCCCAGATCTCGAATGGACCGTAATGATTGGATAAATGATTTAGGTGAGTCATTGAACGATTACGGTGTCGACTTGGAGGCAGAAGATGTAGAGAATGACGACTTGTTGGCGTTGTCAGGATAAAAGAGTATAATCGCCCGGTTATCTTGGTTAGTTATTTTTGCAGCCATTCTGCAGGAAAATTTGCGGATCATTGAGCCTCAATTCTCAAACCATTTTTCACGTTTCCCATATGGGCAAAGTCATCGAATGGATTTTTAGTAAGGCAAATGGAAGAATAAATAGGATTTAAATATATGTAATTAGAACTATATAATCAAAGTGGTTTTTTTCTTTTTAAAATAACGCCATCCAATAATTTCCCCTTCTGGATTTTGTTGGAATAGTCGAAAAATTAACGACAGTCACGTGAGATTGAATGATTGAAATTATTCAATTATAAATACCCATGGGGGAAACCTTGAAAAATTACTTAATTTTTTCTTTAAAATGTCTAACGCTACTTTACGTTTAGGTTCTACTGCTCCAGATTTCCAAGCTGATTCTTCAAATGGTCCAATTTCATTCCATGAATACATTGGAGACTCATGGGCTGTTTTATTCTCCCACCCAGATGATTTCACTCCAGTTTGTACTACTGAATTAGGTGCTTTTGCTAAATTAGAACCAGAATTTACTAAAAGAGGTGTTAAATTAATTGGTTTATCTGCTAACGGTACCGAATCCCACAAAGCTTGGATTAAAGATATCGATGAAGTTACTGGTTCCAAATTAACTTTCCCAATCATCGCTGATCCAGAAAGAAAAGTTGCTAACTTATACGATATGATTGATTACCAAGATGCTACCAATGTTGATAACAAAGGTTTACAAATGACCATCAGATCTGTTTTCATCATTGACCCAAAGAAAACCATCAGATTAATCATTTCTTACCCTGCTTCTGTTGGTAGAAACTCTGCTGAAGTCTTAAGAGTTGTTGATTCTTTACAATTAGGTGACAAACACAGAGTTACCACCCCAATTAACTGGGTTCCAGGTGATGATGTTATTGTCCACCCAAGTGTTTCAAATGAAGAAGCTAAGACCTTATTCCCTAACTTCAGAATTATTAAACCTTACTTACGTTTAACTCCATTAGACCCAAACGAAAAGAAATAAGTGTGTAAAATAAACAATTGAATTGTATTAACTGTAGCTTATATGTTATTAGTATCTCTAGTTTAATATCTCGCTTACTACATCTAGTCTAACGTCTCTGAACTTGCTGTTGCGTGCAATTGAATTCAGATGGTCTCAGAATTTTTCACTCTTTTTCACTCTTTTTCTCTGATTTTTGTGGGGCATAATCGCGAGAAAATATGATTCGATTAAAGGGAACCAGCCAATGGACCCGAATGTATTCAAGATCTTTAAGGTCTTTTTACTCTTCAAAAACGTCTATTTCATCCAAAATCTCTAGAGAATTACAACCATACGGCTTGGGCCCCAATAAAGCCAGTTTTTTCCTCAATTACTCCGATAGTGAGAATGACAAATCATTAAAAGAACTACAAATGAAGGCTAATTTGGGTAAAATAATTGACGAATTGGGTGTTTTATTGCCAAATATTCTTACAAAGTCGCTTCCAAAACATATGATATCCAATGATATTCTTTTAAGGATATGTCCAACCCATTTTGATGAGTTCAATGCATATTTACCCAATATTAAAGGGCATGTATCATATTACGCCACTGCTAAAACCCTCCAATTAGTGTTCACATCGATCATTTTAAACCCAAGTGTCAAATTACATCTTCATTCAATCAAAGTAATGAGACCTAAGGAGTCAAATATCGACTTTTTATGCGTTTATCGTCATACAACTAAGATTCAAGTCCGTTGGAGCACTTGTAATGAAGGGTGTTATCATCTAATTAACAATAAGAATCAAAAACATGATGAGAATGATGATATCATGTATAAATCAACCTCTGCCGCTACTTTAGGATCACATTCATGGTCTGGAGTCGATACATCTAAGTTCAAAACTCTTAAAAATGACCAATTAACGGTTAAATCTTTAAGTTCGATTAGCAAGACCATTGCACATTTAACTTCTGGACTTGTAGGACTTGCAAAAGAACAAAATAGATTGGAAAGAGTCATTAGTGGGATCTTTATATTTGAATTAAATGAAGATAATACTGAAATAGTGGTGCATACAATTGAAGATGTAAATATAAGTGAAAAGAGCGACCCACTAAGTGAGTTGACTGTGTGTTAGAAATGGTTATTATTTAGTGTTATTTCAATTTGTTACTTTCTTCTTGCTGCTTAGTTCGTATTTGTTACTGTAAATAGCCGGTTCTAGTGTCGCCTAATATCATGTATATAGTGTATTATAGACTATAAAAGATTTTCTATAGCTTCTTTAACATTATCCGTAAACTCGTTAACCTTACTTCCAAATGAATCATCTTGTTGTTTAACAATCGAATTCAATTGTGAAGTAAGAAACTCTAACTTTTCATTAGAATTTAATTGTCTTCCATGTCTTTTACTTACCCAATCCCAAAGCTTTTTATCTTGATCCATAAAATCAAGATCACTATTTTTATTAGCTTTGTTTAACAGTTTAATAAGATACAGATTAATAGTGATTTGAGATTTAAGTAATGAATTGGTTTCATAAAGGCTTTTAAACATTAGTATTTGTATTATCATCATGAATAATAATACTAAACTGATTATAAGTATGATTGGATTTTTAGAAATAGTTTCCCAATCCGGTAATTGTATAGTTGCAGTAGTTTTTGTTGAAATTTCGGGTTCAGCTTTGGTAGAAATTGAATCCGGTTGAATAGTTTCAATTGGTTCAAGAGTTTTAGATTCTTCTTCTGATACACTAATAGATTTAAGTTCAGTATTATCTTTAATTTCCTCTTTTAAACTTTCGAGTAAATCTTTACATGCATCAGTTTGACCAGTTAAAGTCGATTTTTCAATCATTTTTTTAAACCAAGAACCTCCAGTCCATTCAATTAAGAACGAAATTTGTAAATTAGTTTGATTCAATTTAGACCAGTTAAATCTATAAATGGTTTTAACACTAAATGAATCCCCCAGAGGTACATTAGGTGTCTTGGTAATGGTTATCACTTTAATATAATCATTATAATTCATATGTTCAATTATTTCTTCAACTTCACAAACAGTAGATTTAGGTCCAATAGAATACCCCAATGCTTTTTTATAAGAATACTTTCTAGACAATTTCCCGTCAATAGTTTTAAATTTTTCAAACCCTACCAAGTCTGAAGAATCGTGAGATTCAAGAAATTTACTGAAGAATCCTTCACCTTTATCACCAAATAAAATAGCAAAAACAACCCCCATTGGAGCATCTAAAGCTTCATTACAAAGCTCAATTTCGTTTTCTTGTGGTAATTCATTTATATCAGTTGGCTTATGAATACTTGGCCCTAAATTTTTATATACTGAATCTGATTTGAAATCAAGTACTTTAACCTTCTCACTAGATTCAAAGTCTTCACTGTTTCTAGATGAGCTTGGTTCACTTTCAATCATATCATCCTCATCTTCATCAATTGACATGATATACGATTCAATTTTTGAAGGTTCGGTGGCAGATATCATATTATTTGGATCTGAATCACTAGTAAACGTTTCCTCGGCATTGGAATCGTCATTTTCATTCTCTTCATCCAATTTCATGATATTACCGGTGGTTTTCTCCCAAACAGTTTTCATGAATTCAAAAGTGGCATCTCTCGATAAAAAAGACGCAAATGTATGTCTTGCATCTTTGGTTATAACCGCTATACCATTAGGAAAGATCCCTGCCGTAGACGTTTTTTCGAACCGAATAATATCTTCTTGTGGTATAATTAAATTTGTAACCCATCCCAAAAGACTTGAGTTAAAACAAACGTATTTTTCACTGATATATATTCTACCTTGAAGAAGAATTTCTCGACTTAAAGCACATGAAAAGTCATCCAACAACCGATCAGTTAGGTCTAAAGATCGGAATAATTGATGGAAATCTGTATTCCGTTTGATAATAGCGTACCTATACTTTGTATCGCTGAATTTTTCATCCACATAAAGCTTTGGATCGTATTTTTCAAGAGGCATTGAAGCATCTAAAATGTCCTGAAACGTACCTTCACTAATTGTTCTTTTAGATTTTCGATAGGCAATTGCTTTAGGAGATTTTGGCGAGTCTAGATTCAATGTAGCATTTGAATTAGACTTGACAAACCCTAGAGAAGAAGGTACTTTAGGAGAATGCGGTGATTGTGGTAACTTATCAATTATATTATGATCATCATATGATAATTCCATGCTTGCGAGGGCATTAACTTTGCTATCTCGAGAAATAACAGAACTGGCATCTTCTTTGGTTGTTAATGGGTTTGCAGGCTGTGATTTTGACATAAGTGGGGATTGTAAAGGTAATGAGCTTAAAGATTGGGTGGCCGAGCCGGTGTTTGAAGGCTTACGAACAATATCAATGGCTCCATTTGAAGACTTTGAAGACATTCGTGACAATTTCATGTTATCTTCCGAAGACAGGGTTTCTATATCATTATTTACGTCATTAGAGTCATTAGAATTATCATTAGAAATGTTGGATTTAGCAGTATTTGTTGATTTTAGTTTGGAATGGGATGGCAAGGATTCATCTTTTAAAGGCAACGATTCTGTTGATGGAGGGAATGAATAAGACCAAGCATCATCATCTTCTTCTATGTTGTCGTTCATCTTTAGTGATTGCGATTCATGTACGACCTATACGAACAGTGCGAACCAATCTCCCCCCAAAAAAAGTTGGGGCAGGCCAATTGGGTCCGTGTGCGGGCCTAAGAAAAAAAGAGTAGCAATTGCTGCAAACAATTATAGTTTCATACAATTATAGTTTATCGTATATCATTTTATATACAGATACATTATATAATTTAAACTATACCTGAGAATCTATGATAATTATCTTACGTATGTTACATTAAACAGATTCTAAAACAACATCTTTGAAACCTTTAGAAACTTTTTTACCCTTTTCTTCAGTTGCATTTTCACCATGTAAAGACATTAAAGCACCTAAATCGAATTTTGGTTGTCTTAATAATTTAACTTTTCTGATGTGAACATTTTGTAATGGGTAAATGGTTTGGGTTGATTTTTCAATTTCTCTGCCAATAACTTCTGGAATTAATTTAGATACTAATTGAGCTAAAGTAACATTTGAGACTTCTCTTTGCATAATTTCAACCATTTTCTTTCTAATTTCTTTTAATTTAGAAGATTGAGCGTAAGTGGTCTTTTTAATTTGGTTTTGTTGTCTTTTGGTGAAAGCAATGGCAAAGATTCTTAAAACGTAATCATCAGCGGTTTTAACAGTGACATTAGCTTCAACTAATGATTGCCATTTTCTAACTAATGATCTTACTTTATCAGAAGTGAAATTTAAACCGTGGAAGTTAGTTAATAAGTTTTTACCTTGAACTTCATCGACTCTTAATTTGATGTTTCTGTAAGAGTGGTCTTCGGAACCTTGTAAATCAGCTAAACAGACTTCAACAACTCTACCTTTTAATCCATCAGCGGCATTCTTTAAACCGGTGGATTTATTGATTAAAGTCTTACCGACGTTTCTGTTTTCGAAAGTGGATGGGGCTTTGATATCAAACCAATCTTTTCTGGTGAATGGGTCAACAACCTTCTTTTTTAATCCTTTTTTACCTTTGGATAATCTTTTATTCTTTCCAACAGCCATGATAAACTTGTATGAGAATTGAAAAATTTTTCAGTTGAGTTGCACTACTGTGAATGGATGCATCACGTGCTTTGAGACGAAAAAAAAACTTTTTGGTCGGAGATTTTGTTTTTCAGCGCGGGGCTCGTTCGAAATTGGAGGGAGCGTACAGAGGATTGTTGGAGGTTTTATCGCGTGCAGTAGATTAGGGCAAAGCCCTCACGACGATTTTCAATTAATTTTTCACCGTCTTTAATTTGCAGCCAAACTAATAAGTCAATTTAATGTTACTAAACGAATCAGAGATGTATTTTTTTCATATATAAATACTGTTTATTCAACAAACGTAGTACTTAATGCTATTTATGATATTAAATTTTTTTAACCGTCCCAATAATAAAAAGAATTGAAAATTCGAGCCATTCAATTTGACCATGATGATTTCAACATATTAAATACAAGTAATTTATTGGTTTTCTGGACGTAATTTTCTGACTTCTTTACCAACTCTCCAGATTTCCATATCTCTGATAGTTTGTAATTCTTCTTCTAATCTTTCTCTGTAATCTGGTTGAGAGTTGAAGTCTAAAGATCTTTGAGTTTCACTACCGTTTTTAACTGATTCGTATAATTCAGCGAAAACTGGTTTCAAAGCATCTTTGAATCTTGGGTACCAGTCTAAAGCACCTCTTCTAGCAGTGGTAGAACAAGCATCGTACATGTAGTCCATACCGTATTTACCAATTAATGGGTATAAAGATTGAGTAGCTTCTTCAACAGTTTCATTGAAAGCTTCAGATGGAGTGTGGCCGTTTTCTCTTAAGACTTCGTATTGAGCTAAGAACATACCGTGGATACCACCCATTAAACAACCTCTTTCACCATATAAATCAGAGTTAACTTCTCTTTCAAAAGTGGTTTGGTAAACGTAACCAGAACCAATAGCAACAGCTAAAGCAATAGCTTTTTCTTCAGCTTTACCAGAAACATCATTCCAGACAGCGTAAGAGGAGTTAATACCTCTACCTTCTTTGAATAATGATCTAACAGTTCTACCTGAACCTTTTGGAGCAGCTAAGATAACATCAATGTTAGTTGGTGGTTCAACTTTGGTTAATTCCTTGAAAACTGGAGAGAAACCGTGAGAGAAGTATAAAGTTTTACCTTCAGTTAATTGAGGTTTAATACTTTCCCAAGTTTCAGATTGAGCAGCATCAGATAATAAGTTCATGATGTAAGTACCTCTAGAGATAGCTTCGTTGACATCAAATAAGTTTTCACCTGGAACCCAACCATCTTCAATGGCAGCTTTCCATGAAGCACCGTTTTTTCTAACACCAATGATAACGTTTAAACCGTTATCTCTTAAGTTTAAACCTTGACCGTAACCTTGAGAACCGTAACCGATTAAAGCTAAGGTGTCGTTTTTGAAGTATTCTAATAATTTTTCTCTTGGCCAGTCAGCTCTTTCGTGGACAACTTCTTCGGTACCACCAAAGTTAATGGTTTTAATACCTCTGGTAGCAACAACGTTGGTTGATTTTGGAATTCTAGAAACAGTTGATCTGGTTAAAGTAGCAAAGTTTCTGGTAGCTGGTTTAGCAGCTCTAGCAATTGATCTAGCAGCACGGGCAGATTGTCTGAAGGACATGATTATTTAATTTTGGTTTAAGTGAAAAATTTCCCCATTTATATACTCGCTGGAAAATTGAAAAATCGACGAATCGGCGGTCGTGTGTGTGTCAAATGACTAACTGGGCGAGCGGGACCATGGGGGTTACCGGTACCGCGCCGGTGTCGCAACAGTGAAATTTGATGATTCAGGCCCGTCATCAGGCCCGGTGCTATTGGACCCTATCACTCCGGCCCTGATAATGGTTCGGACCTGAGGCCGACGAGTATTGTGATGTTGAATCTTAAAAATAGCATCTAGGGAAGGTATTGGTGTGTTGGGTTGAAGCAGGTGTGTGAAATTTTTGAGGTGAGAATTTTTCACCGCAACTATGGCTAGTCTAGACCAATTGGTATGGTTATATTTAAGCAATTTAAGTAGAGATATTTAATAGATATGTGTATAGATATTAACAGATTAATTTAATTATTGTATTAAGCAGAGTATTTGGTTTCTTTGAGCGAAATTATATTGATAAGTAGATTTTTTGGGCTAAAATAACTGCTTTTTTGACAAAATTAGAAATTAAATAAGAAGCTATTGGGTACTATTAATATTTAAAGGTTAATGGTGTTAATTGGTGGGTAAATTAAAGCAAATTATATGCTTGGGAAGGGTTTGTGCCCATTTAAATTAATATAGTGGCTGTGAATATTCTAAAGATCTGGCCACATGAGCCCACTCCACAAATTATAACTCTGTGGTTTTTCATATTGGCCAACAAGCTAACATAACTCTCTCATTAATAACTTCATAATAACCATATAAACACCTTCGATAACTTCATTAACTAACATCCAACACACCAACATGATCTTATCTTGATGGCTTATCTTCTATATGCAGGATAGAAATTTTGCAGCCAGTGATATAATCCAACTAGTGACGAAAAAACACTGCCAATCCAGTAATTTACCCAAATTATCCATATGTGTATATTCCTTACCTACCTATAAACCTAATAATCAAACCAATTTAAATTCGTAAAATCTTCAACCACGATTTCATTCTCAATAATCCTAATATTTTTCATCTTCAATGAATAATCAATTTTAGGAGTAGATTTAATGAACACTTGGTTAAACTCTGGGGCGAAAAAATTATAGCGTTCGCTTTCTTCTAATGTCAAGCCAATTTTATAATTGACTTCTAAATCATGTATAAATTTATGTAAATTCCTTTGTTGGATTTGGTTTAAAAAATTATTTAAACAATCATCAATTGAATTAATTTTAAATAAATTATTGAATATTTTAAATCCAATATGATTTAAATTTGGATAAATATCAAATAAGATTGTTTTGTCATTAAATAAAACAAACTTCTTAAAATTTGAATCTTTAATTAAAGAAGAATTATCAATTACTCTAAATGGAGACCTGCCAAATAATAAAGTAATCATTGTAATACCAAAAGACCAATAATCAACAAATTTTGAATCATAATATTGAAGATTTAATTGAGAATAATTGTTTACAAACACCTCCGGGGCCATATACTTTTCTGTTCCAACATTAAACTCATTATTAAATCTTTTGGTAGTTGATAATCCCCAATCACATAATTTAATCTTAATATGATTGTTCAAATTTTTACTATATAAAATATTTTCTAATTTTAAATCTCTGTGAAAAATCCCCTTTGAATGGGCAAATATAACTGCATTATATAATTGTTTTGCAATTAAATAAAGTTCTTTTGAATTGAATTTTTTAATTTTAAGTAAATCATGTAAATCACCTCCATTACAATATTCTAAAACTAAATAAATGGTATTATTTAATTTAAAATTACTTATTAATTGACAAATATTTTCATTACCATGTAATTTATTTAAAATATTAATTTCATGATTAGCAAACCTTTCATAATTAACTGGGATTGCTTTAATTGCAACAGTTTCTGAAGTATCTAAATCAAGACATTTAAATACAATTCCATAAGTACCTTTTTGGATATAAGTTATAAATTTATATCGTTCAATTAAAATACCATTTGTAAAGTCTTCCATACCTGAGTTGAATCAATTAGGAAGCAAGAGACCTTGAAGTAAGATAAGATTTGAAAAGTGAAAATTGAAAAATGAAATTTTTGGAAATTTTATGGGTATTTATTTAGTTATCTAGCTTTAAGTTTCCAATTAACTACTGCCAGTAGTTTACAACAGGATATTGAAGTCAATTTATGCTTTACTACCCCTAAGTTCCTACATAATTGATTAAATCACAATGCGACATTCCTCCTTATTGGGGATTGTATGTCGGGACGTTTATTAGTAAAAAGGCTATTGTTAACTTTAATAAAACAATAGGTCCAACAATTAACCTGGTGTATCCACGTTAAAACCTCATATTATATCACAAAAATCATAAGGCGATTTTTCATTGACGGAATAAAATCTTGTTTTACATTCGAATGAAAATATTGTAAAAAAGGGTGGGGACCCCCAATCATTGTCCCTTTTTCTTATGACATACTTTATTAGGTTGTTGTTAATATATTAGTCGAGCTAAAAAATAATGTCTCTTTTGTAATTGGGGGTTATTTAAATTATGCAGCTCTATTGGCCAATCATAACTGTACATCTGTCAGAGGTCTAGAGTATCATCAGCAAATGTAGGTTTGAAAACTGATGATGTTTTAAGGCATCGCGTATAGTTACTTTAGATAGCCCTACAGATATCTCACATACAAGCGACTTAGGCAGGGTGGAGGCAATTTAGGCAGGGTGAGGAGATTAAGACATTTACGATGGTTTAATAAGGCAATTGTAAGTCAATTGCATTACAGTTAAGAGTGAGCTAATAAACTATCATGAAGCGGTTAATTATCTATAAATGACCTCAATTATAACGAAGGAATTTGTATATATTCCGGGTTTATTTTGTTTTAACATCTTATGAAGCACAACATGTAATATTATTATGTAGATTGTATATTACAATGAATGCTGGGAGGTCGTGTGCATGGCATAGTTTAACAATTTGGTTTTATCTTACATAATGATGACAATAACTGATAACAATAACAATGATAACAATCATTAAATGTATCTAGCTGTACTGCTCCACTTACATAATTTTAAATACTATTGTTAATCGTTAGTTGTCTTCTTACTTACACCTAATTTTTGAATTGGAAAAATTTCTCCAAATTTTTCAATTTTTTCAAATTTTTCACTTGGTTGAATTAACAACCAAACGACAATTGTCGTTAGTGATGAGTTTATAGTTTATTATTATTTTCTTATTGGGGTAAATATTTACGTCTTTTGCGTTCTTTAAGATAGGGGCAGTTTTAAGGAATGTTGAAGTAGAAACGTTAATAGAGTAGGTATAATTAATTGAGCACGTCTAATTGAACAAGTAATGCATTTGATCAGGTTACGAGATTCAATTGAATCAACAATTAAGCATTTCAAACATTGTATTGTACATACAGTTACACCCCAAGATGTAAACAAATACAATTCCCATATGGGTATTTCGGACACCATACAATACAATTCGTAAGCCGTTAATAGCCAGGCAGTTGAGAACACGATTCACATCAGAGGCGGAGTTCAACGGAAACATAGCATATGTAGCCAACACATAGCCATGATCATAGCCATCGTCAGAGATAAATAATTCACAAGTTATATATTAAAACATTTACACCACATTATTACATTAGTCGGCTGCAATGTAGTTGCAAGGTAGCTGCAAAGTCGGTACTAAAGCAACTCAGCCGGTCCCAGTCGAGTCGGCCCCAGCGGGGCATCGATCGGCCCTAGCGAGGCATCGTTCCGGAAACTCTTACAATAATTTTTCAATTGTTGCTCCAATTGAACTTGGTTTGGTGGTACTAGCGTATCTATTAACAACTTCACCTTCTTTGTTAATTAAGAATTTTTCAAAGTTCCACTTGATTCTAGTCAATCCTAAAAGACCAGACTTCTTGCTCTTCAAGTACTTATATACAGGATGGCTCTTATCACCATTAACATCGATTTTTTCCAAAATTTGGAAGGTAACACCGTAGTTTAATTGACAGAAACTTTGAATTTCTTCAGCATTTCCTGGTTCTTGACCGGCAAATTGGTTACATGGGAACCCTAAGATGACTAAACCTTGGTCTTTATATTTTTTGTTTAATTCTTCTAATTCTTTATATTGAGGGGTGAAACCACATTTTGATGCGACATTAACGATTAAAACGACTTTTCCTTTTAATTGGGAGAAAGGGAAATCTTCACCTTTGTTGGTTTTGGCAGATAATTCGTAGAAGCTAGACATTGTATGATAGTGAACAAGGAGGAAAGTGCGCACCAATTTATAGGCCTCGGAGAAAATCGTGGCAAAGCCCTAATCCGAACTTAATGCCGTGTTAATCCCGACAACACCGAAAATATTATTAATGGGGCAGAATCTGGCCTTTGATGGGGCCTTTGATGGGTCGAGTATTTGTAATAGAGGGCTGATGTCTGGAGAAGTGGGCAGTGTTGGTGATGACTGATGGTATGATGGCTGGTGTGGTGGTTTATGTTATATGGGTATGGTTAATGGTGGTGGATATGTGAACTGCGGGTTAGAGTGGCTTTAAATATGTACTTTATATGGTAGATCGTATTACTTGCTTCGTATTGACTCTGGCAAAGTGTTAGCTGACAAAGTACTAGTTGGCCCAGATTTTGATTTATCAGGCAACTGTTGTTGGCAGTGAAGAGCGTAATTTGTAATACTAAACGGCAATTATTTCCTCCATTAGCCGTGTGCCGAGGGACGGCTAACGGTATTTTAAATATCCGTATAATTCGCTATATGATACGTCAATCATGCAGCTACGTTGCAGGATTCCGTTCTACGAGAAATATTGTCTTTTTGTTTGAGACATCATTTTATAGGTATTTTTTAACTAAATTTAAGCTTTAACTTTATTGAAACGACTCTATTTAAATGTTTATTAATACATATATAGTACAAAAATTGACCAACCGGATTTAGTTATCAATTAGAAACGATAGAATTATAGTGACATATAGATGTCCAACCAGTGGTACACCAGCGTATGTTATTTGAAAAATATGATCCGATTAAAGGTTTGCAGACACTCGGAAAAACTTGGTCGATCTTAGTTAGATATCGGGATTATCAATGCATCTTTAGATCTGTTTACGCTGAATCCTTTGTTCCTTCTAAGGTATTATCATCGCTGGAATCCACCGGTTCTAACTCATCACTAGAATTGGCCTCTTCTTCTTCATCGTTAACACCGATTTCTCCGGCACATAACCGTGCAACTTTTTTATGGAGTTGAAATGGCCAAGTTAAACTACTATATCTACCAACAACATTACCTTCTTTATCGATTAAAAACTTTTCAAAGTTCCATTTAATTGTGTGAATACCAAATATACCAGCTTTTTCACTCTTTAAATACTTGTAAACGGGGTCAATATTTTTACCATTGACATCAATTTTTTCCATTATTGGGAAAGTAACACCATAATTTAATTGACAAAAACTTTGGATTTCATTAGCAGATCCTGGTTCTTGATATAAAAATTGATTACAAGGGAAAGCTAAGATAACAAAATCATCATCTTTAAACTTTTTATATAATTTTTCAAGCTGTTTGTATTGATGAGTAAACCCACATTTTGATGCTACATTAACTATCAATACGACTTTACCTTTTAATTCTTCAAAAGAGAAAGGTTTACCCTTATTATCATTAGGAGCTAAATCATAAAAGTGGTTGACTTCTTTCATAGTTAATTTCTACAAAGTTTTACGGGAATCCAGAGTTTATATAATTAGCCGAGTTTGCACATTGGTGCAATTTGAACCGTCCTATTCCCGCTACCATTTCCCTTTTTAGTAATAATGATGTAGGTTTTTTTTTAAAACAATATGGTATTTTAGCTTCTAGAATGTTAAAGTTGTCAACAAAGTTTAATATTTTAATTTACAAATTTATATTAATCTATTTAAAATTAGTTAGTTAATTTGATCTTAGTTTAGTAAAACTTAAGCTAAGTTAGTGAAATTTTATGCGAAATCTGATGAACCATCGGGGCGTCGCTTGGCACCATTTAGTGCTAAAACCTGCACCGGAGGAAAAGAATTGACACGGGAAATTTTTAGTTCATAAAAAGTTCCCGCCCGAAACTGAGTCAAATTACGTTATTAGATTGCTAGAATTTAATTATACCCCTATTGTTAGGTAATGCTACTTTGTGATGAGATAGGCTGGTGAATTTGTTTCATTGGCGGTACACCGCATGCAGGAGTAAGGGCTATTGTTAAAACCTTAGATAAGAGGTTATTGGTTTATATTAAAGATATATATTAATTAATGAAATGAGCTGAATGTAACAATAAAGTATTAGTAAAGCTAGAAAATATTTTTATAATTAGGATTAAAATTGATGGAATGTCTGCAGTGTTACTAATGAAAGTATCCAATCATAGGGCCAGGAGTTCCATCGCTTCAGCCGCGGGACTTAATTAGACGTATCAGAGGCGGACTTAAGAGATAGTAGGCTAGTTTGGTGAGAGAGAAGGCAAGAGTGATGGGTGATAGGTGAAGATTGGTGGGTAAAGAGTATTGTTGGGATCAGCTGCAGGGGTGTCTGTTTCTGTCCATCTGGGTCGGCCCAATGCTGTCCTGAATCGCCCACCAGCCTAAGCCGCTAGCGCGGCCCATTCGGGCACCGGCCTATCGCTCCCAGAATCCCATCGCATGCACTAGCAGGACACAGGCTAGCCACTCTAACTGGTCACACGGGCCCGCCCTACTCTTGCCCCGGTCTGGTCACACTGACTCGCCACACTGGCTTCCCAGCTCGCCCAACGCTCGCCCTACGCTCTCCCAACACCCGCCCTACGCTCTCCCAACACCCGCCCTACGCTCTCCCAACACCCGCCCTACGCTCTCCCAACACCCGCCCTACGCTCTCCCAACACCCGCCCTACGCTCTCCCAACACCCGCCCAATCCCATCTCATCGTCAATCATATATTATCTAACCCATAATTACATCTCCTAATACTCCTACACTACTTATCAAAAACGTAAACAAAACCATCCCACTTCCATATAAATAAACTGTTCTCAAACCTTCTGCACTATGAACCATATCCTTCTTAAATAACGCCATATCTACCTCTTGATCAACATTTTCTTCAACTTGTTTAGGTGATCCTGGTGGTGTAGAGTTTGTACTACTTGATTCTCCATCAGAAACATGAATATACGACTTACCTAAATCGTCTTCTGCACTTTGGTCACCAGTTTGGGTGGTTGTTGGTGCTGTTTTGGACTCTGGAATAGTAAAAGCATCTAATTTTTGCTCATATTTCAATGATTTATAAGCAGTATATCCATAACTAATAAGCCCACCTAATAAAGAATAGATCAAATAAGGATGTTTTTCAAAGCTTGGGCTGTAGGAGTAACTTAAATAAAAACAAATTGAGGAAACGGATACGAGGACTGAGTTAATGATTTTAGAGCATTTGACTTGGGGGTATAAGTCATTTGAGACCCGGAAATTTAAGTCCTTGATGAGTTTTGGGAGTTGATGGAAAGCTTGATAAGATAAAGATCCTGATAACAAACCAATAGAGCCAAGTCCGACAAATTTGATAGTGGTAATACAAGTCCCAGCCATTGTAAAAGGGATGATGAGGGAGAAAAAAGGTGCGAGTTGCTAGCGCGTGAAGAGGCGCGATGGGTGGTGATTGTGCGGCGGTGGTGCGATGATGGTGCGGTGAGGGTGCGGGGGCGGGGCGGTGATTGGGGCGAGTGTGGTACGGTAAGAGTTACGGATGAGCGATAAGGACCATGGTGTTGGGGTGGGCCATAAGAATGACTATCGGAATAAGGTTGTATACCCTGGAGGGGGTCCCGGGTTCCCGGCCTGGAAGCAACTGATATATCCGTGTTACCATTCTAACGTCTCACATGGTTTGCAACCGTTGCATTGTGCCAGATTTGCAGGTCTGATTTGCCGGTACTGCAACTCTGATTTACCATACTGCTCTGTCACACTGCCGTCTATTTCTAGTGTAATGTCACATTGTATTGTCTGTCTCTGGTGTCATTTGACTGTACCGTCTATCTCTGCTAAGTTCACTGTACCGTCTATCTCCGGTTTTCAAACCATATCATACATTATTATACACTATACCAATGGTGTCGTACTCCCAGCACTACCTGTACTACTACGACTACTCGACCTTTCTCTATATCCTGCCAATTTAACAAACTCTCTATCAGAATTCTGTTCCATATCTCTTAATGAAATCACATTTAATGCTCTTTCATGGGCATTCCATGCTCTCGTACCTTTTTCAAATAATAAGTTCATATCATCAATTGGAATTCCTTTGGTTTCAGGGTATAATAATACAAATACAATCCCAGAAATAAACAACATAAGTCCAAAGAATATAAATACTCCATAATCCATGGCATTGATCATTAATTGAGACCATCTAGCAAATACAAACGCCCAAAACCAATTGGCAGATGCATTAAAACATTGACTTAAATTACGTACTTTAGAGTCGAATATTTCTGACATATAAACCCAAGGAAATCCAGACCAAGCCAAAGCAAATGAACAAGTCCAAATATAAAAGAATGCCAAAGCACTTCTTGATCCAGCTGTTGAATCTCCATGTAAATTATCAATTGGATCAGCTATTTTAATATATGCTCCAATATATAATAAACTGAATATACATACAATTGTTCCAATTATTACTGGTGGTTTCCTACCAAACTTATCGATAATGAAAAATGCCCATATAAAGCAACTTACACCTTTAATAACTCCAAAAACTCCAGTTGATAAAAGTCCTGCTTCAGTACTTGCAACCCCCATTATTTTTAAGAATGAAACAGAGTAATATATAATAGCATTAATACCCGAAGTATTTTGCATCAAGAATAATAATAAACTTAATATCAACTTATACCGATTGTTATCGTTCAAAAATAAGAGCTTAAACGGACCAAAAAATTCATTTTTAATAACCGCTTTACGGGCATGATATTCTTGTTCAATTTGATTCAATTCATGAGAGATATAACTATTTGAAGCATCAAGATCACGTAAATAACACAATGAATCCAATGCTTTGTCTCTTTTGTTCATATTAAAGTACCATCTGGGGCTTTCTTTAATGAAAAATACCCCGATAAAGAACAAACCAGAAGGTATACATTGAACTGCAATGGGGATCTGCCATTGCTTATTATCATCAAGGTTTCTTTCAGTTCCATAATTGATAAAAAAACCAAAGATACCACCCACTTGCCAGGCAATTTCGTACATGCCAATGAGTCTACCTCTAATCGAAGGTGGTGAGATCTCTGACACATACATCGGTGCTAGATTAGAAACAGCACCAATCCCTACACCACTGATAACTCTACCTGCCAATAACCAACCAAGACCATGTTGTTTATTAGAAATCAATTGAATAGCAGACCCAAAAGTTATCAATAAACCAGAGATTTTGAACCCCCATACACGACCTAAATAAACTCCAACTGGATAAATAAAGTAACAACCAAAAAAGGCACCAACATGAAACAACGAAATGATATTTGCTTTTGTATTTATGACCTCACTAGGTGTCTTATTAGCAAAATCAAATTCGTTTTGAAATTCTGGTAGAACCACCGTTCCACCAATAAACCCGGCATCATAACCAATTATAAAAGCAGCAAATGAAGCAACTAATGCAGAGAAATGGATTCTAAAGTTGTATATTTGAGGAGGAGTTGTGACTACTTCAAGCATACAGATAAGAGAAGAAAATAGTTATTTATATTTATATTTGCAACCACTGGCGCGAGGGTCCTTATCAGTAAAACCACGTTGGGCTTAGATAAGATTTTCGTCACGCGGAGAACACGATAAGGGTAAATGACGTAGACAAAAGAGTTTGTGGGGTAGTGGATGACAAATCAGGCTTTGGGGTAGCAAATTTGATAGATACAATAGTCAGAACCGGTACAATGGGTTCTATAGGAGGTGAACATTTAATGCTGGATGTGAGATCAGCGGTGGGATTGGCGGTGGATTGGCGTTAGTCTGGTGCGAGCCTAGCCCGAGTCGTACTACAATAAGGTTGAAAGTTTAGAGTTATGTAGTTAAGGTAAGGTTGAAGAGCCAATTCAAATAAAGGTCGTTAATACTAGTTGAATACACATGAATATATCTATTAATCATATTTTCGATCTTATCTAAGTGATCTAGTGATGTGATGATCTAGAGTTGTCACCACTATATTCTGGTCTCTACAGTATAGCTATTTGATACGAAACCATTAAGAGTTTCACACAAGGAAATTATAACTAGATTGAGAAACTACAACTTTATTGAGCGCCATATTTAGGTTTTACTGATAAGTATTATTTAGGGTTTGTTGAATGTTCTAGGCAGTATTCCTAGGCAGTATTCCTTCGGGCTTTAGTAGAAATGTTGTATCTAGTTGGCTTTAGGCAATTAGCAGACGATTGTGGACGTGGTAGTGTTGGCGTATGTAAGTGTTAGAGAGCGACCAGACCCTATAGTATCTGTAATGTTAATGTATTTATAATGCAGTGTTAATGTATTTATAATGCAGTGTTAATGTAGTTATAATGCAGTATTGAGATAGTTATAGTATCTGCAACGTTACACCTTCTATAGAGTCTGCACCCACGTCTATAGCATCCTACATTACACCCTATAGCATCTACAGAGCTACAATCCAACACCATGTACCCTTCTAGTCTTTTCTGCAATTCTATAGGTTCACCTAAGTTAAGGCACCTAGAGTATCACTTAATGTATCGCCTACACCACAACCTCCTAAAGCGTCGCCTACTGTAACAAGCTCACCTCGTCAATAACCAATCAGGCGCCAACTCCCCATCTATCTCAATCAGATTAATATCAAACCCTTCTATAAGCAACTCAACCTGAATCCTACCCCCTTTAGCCCCCGTAAATCGACGATACTCTTCACTAACAGATGCCAAATTCCAATTCTGTAATCTTCTTAAACATCCAATCACCGTCCCCGTCCTATGTCTACCCATACCGCAACATACTAATAATGGATAATTATTCTTATTGGCCATTAATTCCAATGATTTTTTAATAGTAGCTTCATTTAACGTATCCCATGGATTAATATTACTCAGATAGTTATACGTATAATCATTAATCATCCCCACAAACTCCAAATTAATATTGTTTAAAGAACAAAAATCAAGAAATTCTTCTTGAGGTTCTTCAGTAGCTAACCATATAATAGTCTTTAAATTAAGATCTTTTAAAAAACTTTGATTTATTATTGATGGTTGTCCCGACCGATAAAGTTGATGTTCAACAGGACAGAAATTCAATGGAGGTATTATCCTTAATTTAGGTGGATTAGTTATTTTGGTAGTTGACATTAATGATTTTTTCTCACCACCCACACCACCGCGCAGTGAAAATTGTCAATTAAACTTGCCAGTTACTTCATTTCCACGTCATGGTTAAGGGGAAAAAATCCACAAATTATATCGGAGACTTGTTCAATAGTATCAGTGTTACTTATAATGATTATACAAAAACATTAACCCCCAGATTAAAGTTAATTGATTCATTTTTATTATACCTTTTAATTATTGGAATCTTACAGTTTGTCTATGTTTTATTGATTGGTAATTTCCCATTTAATGCATTTTTAGGAGGGTTTATTAGTTGTGTTGGTCAATTTGTGCTTACAGTTAGTTTAAGGTTACAAGTGAAGGAAAGTAATTATTCTATATTTCTGTTTAGTCCAGAAAGAGCTTTTGGAGATTATATCTTTGCCAGTTTGATATTACATTTTATAGTATACCATTTTATAAACTAATATATGTTGCCGGAGACAATTAGAGAGCTGAGAGTAAGAGAAAACAGAAGAGAAGGCCTGGGAGCCATGCTCTCGAAGCCGTTTATTAAACAATTACACAACAACCTGACAGTTCTTTTGATTCATTACCAGATGAAGATTTAACTTGTTGTTTTCTAACTGCTGGAGTAGCAGTAGAAGGTTTAGATTGTTCTTTGTGTTCAACAACAGGTTCAGCAGCAGGTTCAGATGGTTCATTACTTTTTGAAGGTTGGTCTTTAGGTTTTTCAAGGTCTCTAACTGATCTAACTAAATCATAAAATGCTTCTTCAACATTAATTCTTTGTTTGGCTGAAGTTTCCATAAACTTACAATTGAAAGTTTTGGCCAACAGTTCACCTTCTTCATAACTAACTTGTCTTTCATTTTCTAAATCACATTTATTTCCAACAACTAATACTGGTACATCATCACTTTCTTTAACTCTTTGGATTTGTTCATAAAAGCTTTGTAATTCGTCCAAGGAACTTCTGGAATCGATTGAATACACCAATAAGAACCCTTCACCAGTTCTCATGTATTGTTCTCTCATGGCACTATATTCTTCTTGACCTGCAGTGTCTAAAATATCTAATAATACTTGATTATCATCTATGGTACATGCTTTCCTATAAGAATCTTCAATTGTTGGATCATATTCATCGACAAAATGACTTTGTATTAATTGGATGGTTAATGCACTTTTACCAACACCTCCACCACCTACAACGACTAATTTATATTCTTTCAACATGGTCTAAGCAAATGAAATTTTTTGAAAAATGCTCGTTTATATAAAGTAGTGCCGAGTCAGACTATTTCAGTAGTTAATTTTTTAAATTTACACCTGGAACAAACAGATGTTTATTGAAGCTTATGAAATGGTTATTTATATTATTTATGTTTATTATTATATATTTAAATGAACTATCAAACTTATCTTCCTATAATAATTTTTTAAACCCAACCAGCAATTATCATAGCAAAAAAATATACCTGGCCTCGGGAACCGGTGTGTGCACGCACGCCTTGGTTTTGCCAAAACCTTCATTTTTTTATACCCCATATCGTCTATATTCTCTTAATCTTCTTTTGTTTAAGTAAACAATCATCACAATACCATTTCCCCTTTGGTGGGTTTTTAAACCCAATACATGGTAAATGAAACCATTCCCTCTTACAATCATCACCATCACATCCAACCATTTCTCCAAATGATACTTGATTACAGTAACAATATGTAGGCTCTGAATTGGTTTCATCTTTGGTTTTAGGTTTCCTTTTTGGTTGTGGTGTTGAAGGTCTAGATATATCTTCGGGTTCTTTTCTACTTCTCTTCTTTTTCTCTAATGGAGTATGCTCTTTCTTAGTATTAGCATTACTATTAGATCCACTATCTTCATCTTTGGTTTGCTTTTTGGCAGCCAATGCTTCTCTTCTTGTTTCCAGTCTTGAACTTTGGGCTGATCTATTTGGATTATGAAGATCTGAAGGTGATGAAGAGTCCATAATCATTGCCGGATGATTTAATGGACCAATACGAATACTTTCGGGGATTTCATTATTATTGATGATTAATTTATAGTCATTATTGATACGAAACAAATGTTTTTCAATGACATCTGTGGCAATACTGGTGACATGCATTTTCTCTTCTAAACAAGGAATTATATCCCGGACTCTGTCTCTAATCTTGCCTAATTTTTGGGCTTTTTCGTCGTCCAGTTGATCTTTTTCATGCAACTCTTCGATATATTCTTTGATTCTGTAGTTGATTCCGGGGATTTTGTTGATACATTTGGCATCAATTTCCTTTAAAAGAGTGAAATATTTGATTATATCTAATGGTAATGCCTCGAATGCATCGCTGATATCGTTTAATCCAGGTAAGAGTTCATTGATGTTGTTGATGATTTTTGCTTTGGCCTTGAACTGTTGGAACTTGAGAAGATGTTCTTTGTGTCTATTTCTTCTGTAAAGCCTTTGGGACTTTTGTCTTGGGGGTAAGTCTTGTACTGTCATTGGAAAATATCCACCGCTGCGCGAGATAAAAAACTTGGATTTAGAATTGGTGCACGGGTGGTGTTTGAGAATTTTGTTTTTTTTTTTGGAAATTGTGTTCCTGCACACAAGCCAGTCTAATGAACAGGTCTCATCAAGTGTGGCCATCGGTGTAGGAAAGGCCCAGGAATAAGGGTAAATGGAACCTCCAAAATTCCCAGATTGGTTCCTTCAAATCTCCATCCTCACCAAATACACCTAAAACTTTCAGAACAAGAATTGCTCCTCCCCAGCCCACTTTATACCTCTATGCTTTCCTTTGGCAATCAACGCTTGGTGCCAGACGGATTTGCTCAAGTCACGTGCATTGGTTTTACCATATTATCGCTAAAAATGGCTTTTCATAACTAAGCAATGCCAATTTATTGGATATAGCTCTTATTAACCAACTATATCGTTTATAATTTACATAGAATTCGTCCCAATTACTAAAAATTCCATTAGTTCCTGTAAAATTCCATTAATTCCATTAAAATTCCGCAATCCCACCAATTTAGGCCTTCCTTTGTAGTTTTCACTTAGTGTGGCTCATGATGAATAGTAATTTAAATAACATAAAGCAAAACCCGGACTCTTTAAAAACAACAACCTCCCCAGAATCTCCAAATTCTCCTGTAATGAATAATCCTAATTTATCATCGGAAGATGAACGGTTTTTATCATTAGCTAAAGAAGCATTAGCTGCAACCGCTACTAAAGATAAGAAAATACTTGATCCAACGCTAAATGATTTATATATGAGGTTACAATATATATCTTCACCTCATGGGAATCCCATAAGAAGAGGAGAGGATATTAAAGTTAATGATAATGGACAATTGATGATACATGATTTTTATCAAAACTTTCCAAATTTAAGTAATGATGGTTTTAAAGGTAGTAGTAGAGGTTTAGTAGGAGAAAATTTGTTTGCTCTGAGTTCAAGTAATAATAATACAGAAGAGAGAAAGTATCAATGTGATAAGTGTCCTATGAGTTTTAAACGATCTAGTGATTTAAAACGTCATGAGAAGCAGCATTTAACTATACCGCCTAATATCTGTGATAACTGTGGTAAAGGGTTTGCTCGAAAAGATGCACTTAAAAGGCACAGGAATACGGCGACGTGTCGTCGAAACCTTGAGAAGAAATTATATGTGGAGAATCTTGAGATGCTACAATATAAATGAGAGTAGACGTATATACGGATGACATTAAACGGTGCTGGAGTGTATGAAACCGGCTCACACGAGATGGTACTGGCCGACTCGAGATGCCGCCAGCCGGCACGCTGCAGACCACCACGAGACCGCCCCGAGACCATCGCACCGCACCGCTAGCGTACCACCAGCTTACCACCAGTCCACCAGTTTACCGGTCCACCACCAACGTCACCGGACCCTTAACTATCCTCTTCAACACATGAACATACATCATCTCATGACGTAAACCATCCCATCCTGCCAACCGTCCGCGATACTTCCGCTGACATCGCCGCACGCTTGTGATTTTACCCAATACTACTGCAGACCGACCGCGGATTAAATAGCTTTACGCTTATATATAGAATATATTACTAAATTAACCTTTTAAACCCCTTCCAAATATCTATCCGTTTATAGCAATTATCTTTTCTTATCCCCTTCAGCCTTTTCTTTTTCCCCATACTTTACGGTCATTTTTGCTTTCCGAGCCTAATCAATCATTCCTCGGTCATTAGGAAGTATCGCGAAAATATATAAAAGATAAGACTTTCCAGGTAAATCAAGCAAGAAAAAAATTCACAATGTCAAGTGCATCTGCAAGACTTCTACAACTTTCACAAATTCTTTCACCAAATTTAACATCTGCTGAAAGATCTTTAACACCAGATCATCCATTTCAAATCGCCGTCATTGGTTCTGGTAATTGGGGGACTACCATTGCCAAAATCTTAGCTGAAAATGCTAGTGCCAGACCTCATTTATTTAAACACCAAGTCAAAATGTGGGTTTTTGAAGAAAATATTAATGGTGAAAAATTAACAGAAATCATCAACACCAAACATGAAAATGTTAAATATTTACCAGGGGTTACTTTACCAAAAAATTTAGTAGCTATACCAAATATTGTAGATGTTGCAAAAGATGCTGATTTAATTGTATTTAACTTACCACATCAATTTTTACATAACATTTGTAAACAATTGAAAAACAAAATCAAACCAAATGCAAGAGCCATTTCTTGTTTAAAAGGTTTAGAAGTTACACCAGAAGGTTGTAAATTATTAAGTACTTATATTACTGAACAATTAGGAATTACATGTGGTTCCTTATCGGGTGCCAATTTAGCTCCAGAAGTTGCCAGAGGTAAATGGTCTGAAACTACCATTGGTTATACTTTACCTGAAGATTTTAAAGGTCCTGGTAAAGATATTGATCATTATGTTTTAAAAGCTGCTTTCCATAGAACTTATTTCCATGTAAATGTAATTGAAGATGTTGCTGGTGTTTCTGTGGCTGGTGCTTTAAAGAATATTGTTGCATTAGCAGTTGGTTTTGTTGAAGGTTTAGGATGGGGTGATAATGCAAAAGCTGCAATTATGAGAGTTGGTTTATTAGAAACTATTAAATTTTCAGAAATGTTTTTCCCCGAATCCAAAGCTTCAACTTTTACTGCTGAATCTGCAGGAGTTGCTGATTTAATTACCACTTGTGCTGGTGGTAGAAATGTTAAAGTTGGTAGATATATGGCAGAAACTGGTGTTGAAGCTCAAGAAGCTGAAAAGAAATTATTAAATGGACAATCATCTCAAGGTATTATTACTGCTAAAGAAGTTCATGATTTATTAACTAACGTTAATAAAACTGATGAATTCCCATTATTTGAAGCAACTTATCAAATCATTTATGGTTCTGAATCAATTGAGAACTTACCAATTTTATTAGAAAAGAAATGATAAACTTATAGATATTTGTATTATACATGAGTTATTTAGTACATAGATTTGCTTAGTAACTTAACAAAATTTTGCTGCCATAAACTTTTTATCTACTTCAAATTTTTTGCCTTTTGGTTTCAGATTCTTCTTCTCCCTTTCTATGTTTGGCTCTATATTTTACAAGAAACTTTTCCATATATGCATTGGTAAAATCTTTAATTTTTTTCAATTTATATTTGTCAAATTCATTTGGTGGTATTTTCTTATTATCTTTTGAAATCTCTTTTTCTACAAGATTTTTAACAATATCTCTAGCACATCCTTTAACAGAATCTCTACCAATTTCAGTTTCATATTTTTTAATAAGATTCGGTACATGCTTTGCAAATAATGAACTCCATTTTTTTTCAAGAACTTTTGGATCATTTGATTTATGTTTTGCTTTGGCTTTAGCTTTAGCTTTAGCCTTTTCTTTGGCTCTTTCAGCCAATTCTTGTTTTTGTCTTTCTTCCATTTGCCTTTTTTCGATAATTTCCCTTTGAGATTGTAAAATTAATTCTTGTAATGATCTTTGCTTTTCTAAACTTTCTCTATATTGAAGTTCTTTCTCTTGTCTTAAACGCATTTCTTCTAATTCTGCTAATTTTTGTTCAGCAAAATTAGTTTTTGGAGTAGATTGTTTAAAATTTGAATTGAAAGTGTTCGTATTATTTGAAAATTGTCTTGGGTTATGTTGTTGTTTTGGAGTTTGTTGCTTTGGAGTAAAGTTGTTAGGCGTATTTACAACTGGCGACTCTTCCACTGGGGGAACAGTTTCAAGTACAACTGGCTTTTCCCAAGTAGATTGGCCTAGAGCTTGATTAAAGTAATAAACTCGTTGAGTGTTCTCATCAAACGCAGCTCCCCAACCTTCAGGCAAATCATCAGCTTCAATTACTCTTGGTTTAGATTGCTCTGAATCTTCACCTTGTAGAGTTTGTTGTTCTTGTTCTTGTTGGATTCCTGATTGTTCTTGACCTTGTTCATCATCTTCTGGTGAGTAAGATCTATAACTACGACCGTAAGATGAATTAACTGAAGTGTTTGCAGTTTTCTTCTTTGGAATTCTATAGGCCATTTGTAATTTCCCCCATTCTTCTAATAAAGAATTACATAACAGTTTAATCTTTCTGTTTCTTGAATTAGATTTAATTTCTTTTATAACATCTTCAATTTGTGAAGAACTGATTTTATTTCGAGTGATTTTGGGCCATTTAGTTAAAATTTCTAAAATCATTAATACTATTTCTTCATCATCTTTCCCATAAGATTTTAGAATCGTTGATAATGTTTTATAACCATGTAATTTAACAATTGAAAGATTAATATTTTCATCATTAGTAACAAAAATTCTTTCAATTAATTTTTTAACAATATTAATATCTTGAGATTTCATTAAAGCTGATATCACTTTAGTTACAATTTCAATATCTTGAATTGGATTTATTTCAATTGATTTAACAAATTGTTCATTAATAATTGAATCGGATTTTTGTTGTTTGATTCTAAGATGTTTATTCTCTTTTAACCATTGTTTTTCTTGTTTTAAAGTGACTCCTAATGCTTCACTAATACCTTCAGGTAATAATAATGCAGCATCAGTTTGGGTTTTTCCACCCATAAATTTGATACAATTAGGTTCTCCACAATAACAAGGTTGACTTTGAGCTCCATATCTATCAACATTATAATCAAAAGTTATTTCTTCACCTTCTTGAATGGTTCTTTTAGCAAATATACCCATTCTTAATTTATCTCCTACAACCCATTTGTCAACATACGCATTAGGATTACAAGAATGGTTGACAAACCTTGCTAAAGAACCTTTAATGGTTGCATCAATAAACGAATCTTTCTTTAACATCATAAAGTAGAAATGTTTAAAGTTTTTCGAGTCATATTCAACCATTCTTTTTCTAAAAGCTTCTTCATTGATCACTTCACCTATATATTCATAAATGAATTGAGATTCATAAATTATTTTATCAGCTCTTAATCCATAGCCTTTCTTTTCTGTTTTAAAAACAGTAACTGGAGAAAATTGTTTTTTTTGAAATCTTTGATTTGAACAATTATCACCACAATTACACGTCTTATTTACACATTCCACTGATGTAGCCCTATTAATACATCCACTATCTTCATTACAAGCAAGATTTATATTTGAATTGGAGTCCCACCTCTCTTCACAGTCGCATGTCATACTTTCATTTTGACCTGAATCTCCTAGACTTTTGTATTGATATATACATTCGTATATTTCTTGGAAAGTGGTTTTAGCTTCCTCTGTCTTACTTTCTTCATGTAAGAATAATTGAGGAGTTCTTTGTCTTGTTTCTCCTTCCGATTCTGACATTTGAAAAATTTCGTCCGTCGATAATTCAGCTCGCACAATTTTTAAACAATTGAGCTTGCCGGACAGACACAGAACGTGAGAGCGTAAAACCTTGTTGTCGTATATTATCTTAACAAATTAGATACTAATTTAGTCAATTTTTCATTAAAATCGTTATTGATTAACAGATCATTATTAATTAGGGGCTTATTAATTAGCAGTTCATTATTTTTTAGCAGTTCGTTATTTAGCAGTTCATTACTTAACAGTTCATTAGTCATTGCCATCTCTCGATAATTTGATACGAATAAATTGTTGATATCTTTCAAATTGTTTTCAATCAAGTGTATAAGTTCTTGATCGCCAGAGTTTTTATGTGGTGTATATATCTTTTTAATTGTAGTCTTATAAGCATTAGTTGACCTTCTAAAGAATGGGTTTTCTGAACTATTGTTAGAACCAAATCCTGTTGGAGATAAAGGACCTGGTGTTGAAACATGATTAAAGTATGATGTTAATGGGGAAGTTGAAGCTTGTGGAGTTGAAGTATAAGAATTTGAGATATTATCACCGACCTTTAATTCAATCAATTTAATTTCTCTAGCTCTAAGACTTATAAAGATAGTTCTTGATGTAATGTTTTCAATACCACAATTATTCTGTTGAAATAATAAATCATTTTTCATCGAATTTATAACATCTTGTTCTAATCTTGGATTAATTGGACAAGATTGTATACTAAATTCGGGTCTAAATTCATCAGTAAATGCAACATTTGGTGGTAGATCTTCATAATCGGTTAGATCAGAGAATACATAGTCATTGTTAACTTCAATTGAATCTTCTTCTTCATCGAATTTGAAACCAATTGATTCTTGATTCATGATTTTATTAATCTTATCATCAATAGTTTTACTATTTGCACTAAAATTGGAAGTTTCATAAATACTAGCTTTAGACCTATTGATTGAATTACCCAACAGATGGTTGTTTTTATGATCCATGGAATTGTTATAAAGTTCAAACATTGATTGAGTTTTTGAAATCCTTTGATGATGAGGAGGAGGAAGATGATGAAGAGAATGTGAATGATGTGGGTGAAGAGGATGATGTGATTGAGGATGGTGATTAGGTAAATTAAATTCTTCAACTTCTAAAGCAGGAGATGGAGTACGAAGATTTTGAACAGATAATTTCCTATGCATTGAATTAGATGGTGGGTGGTAATCATTTAAATCATAATTATTAATTGATGAATTAAATGAATTTCTCCATTTTTCAATAAAACTTCCACCCAATTTTGATAAAGAATAGTTTGAAGCAGAAGATGAAATTGAAGAATTTAAAGATGATGATAAATAGGCCATAGATGATGATTTTGAGAGTGACGATCTATGAACTTGTGGTTTGTTGATAGGAATATTCTTTGAAGAATTATTTGACATGGAAAGTGATGTTGAAGTGACGGCAGAAGATTTACCTGGGATTTCCCATCCTTTTATAGATGGAGTATTGAGAGAATTATCTGAAGAACTAAATGATTCTCTAGCGGATAATTTACCTATTGGAATTGGTTTTGTAACAGGTGGTGATGGCAGAGAAAAAGTGATGCTATCAACATCAGTATCCTGATCATCTTCACCTCGAGTAGATTCTCCGTCAATGGAACCATTTATTGCACTGTCTATGGCTCTTTCCATGGTACTTTCTATAGCAGTTATAGAGTCAACACGATGTAATTTTTGCATAGATTCGGGAGAATTGGGTTCAGATAAAGGTGACCGATTTAATTCTTTAGAAAGTCCTGAACTCTTAGATATCCTTGAACTGGGAGATCTATAAGTTAATGAGGCTCTAGAGTCGGTTTCAGTTATTTCAGGACTACTATCTTCATCTGGTGTCCTTGCTGGCCTTTCTTCAGTTGGTGTCCTTACTGGCTCTTCATCGGTTGGTGTACCTACCTCAATCTTAACTCTACTCCTTTCACTCTCCCTATCTGATTCACCTTCTTCGCTCCTCTTCAACAATTTATACACATCATTATCTGGAATCAACCCATTAATAATAAATACCAATTTCTTTGCTATCACAGGATTCCCGGTCATTATTACTACTCTTGTTATCTCTTTTGAATTTGAATTATAGTTATAATTAAATGGTTTTTCGGTCATCAGATACCTATAAGGTATAATTAATGCTAATAAACTAGATAAGAACTTTGAATTATCATTAAGCTCTTTGAATTCCAACCAATTAATCATTTCTAAAACCCAATTTAAAACCATTGGATTATATTTTGATTTGTTGTTAAGAGAAAGTCTCATTAATGAGTTTGAATTCATTAATTTAGGAATATTTGAATTATAATTAATTAATTTAATGAGTTTAACAAGTTGATGATGAAGATCAAGTTCATTGCTAAGAATCCCACTTGGGAATTGAATTCTTTTATTGATGACGTAAGATGGTTCATTAATATTGTTCATAATGCCAATTAGTTTTTTACATACAAGTTTTTGAAGAATGACTAAGAAATGAGATATTTCATGCCAGTTATTAGAAATAACCTCAGTTAAATATTCATCGTTGATTGGAATAATAATACCAATCCCAAACCTACTGATGATATTATTCTTGTCATCATTTGAATTACTTATAGAGACTTTTGTGTTCTTTATAGGTAAGCATGGGCGAGGATTCCAAGTATGGTTAGCAAAATCAGTAGAAGAATCTTGGAAATCAGATATCAGAAATAATCTGGTGATTAAAATTGATCTATACGAGCCATAAACTTGATTATTAACTATTGGTAAAGAGTGGATCTTGGTGGTTGGTTGGAGTTCATTAGTTGGTAATCCACAGCCAAACATATAATCATGCAATTCATTGACATTATGGTGGATTTTGGAAGTGGTGATCTTGGATTGACGGTTATTTGAATGATGACTTGTATTCTGTTCATTATTAGAAGTATCAAATAATACTTGCTTAGACCTTAAATTCCCTGCATCTTGTGATATTAAGATTCTGAAAAATTTATTATTAAATTCAAATGGATCAAGGATTGACTTGTTGGAGTTCCCATATAATATTTCCCGTGTATATGAATCTTCATAAGAATTTATATTAGCATTAGAATTTAAAGGAGATGCAGAAGCATCTTGTGATAAGGATGTTGAAGAATTCTGTTTAAATAGTCTTCCTAGCATAAGATTTGAACTTCAGTAGGAAAACGATTTTATTAAAATATGTGGAGGTGTACGATGTAGATGTGGCTTCTTAATTAATTACCCATTACAAGGAACAAGCCGATAAGATGAAATTTAATTAGTTAAAACAATGGAGTTGATAAGTGGATTGGCTTGACAACTGGAGCGAATGAGAATGCGATCGGCCGGTGCCTGGTTGCGGATGTGCGGCTGGTAGGAGAGACATAGGCGACAAAAAATTTGATAATTTCTACATTATATCTATTTACTTCTTTAATACTTCTTCCAAGGTATCGATGAAAATATCGGCGTGTTTTTGTTCAAATACCAATGTTGGTCTCATTCTAACTGAATAATCACCACATCCACCAATATTGATACCTTTAGCTCTCAAATCTAATAATAATTTTTGTCTCTCATTAACATCTTTACAGTCCCAAGCGATAAAAGTACCGAAATTTTCACCTCTTAAATTATAGATTGGATATTTTTCTGCTAATTGTTTTAATTTACCGTATAAGTAATTACCAACTTTAGCAGTTGAATCAACTAAATTGTGTTTGGTGATTTCTTGATAAATAGTTTTAGCGATAATGGCTTTTGATGGGTCTCCACACCAGGTATTGAATTGTCTATATGGTTGATTTGGTTGAAGTTCCGGGTTACTGAAATAGAATCCTGCGGCTTGGAATTTCTTTGAAAATGTAACCATATCTGGTGGTGAAGGTAAATTGAAATGTTCATGAGCCCAAAATTTACCTGAAGCACCAACACCAGTTTGGACTTCGTCAACAATCATCAACACATCGTTATCTTTAGTGATTTTTCTTAATTGTTGGAAGAAATATGGTGTAGCATGATTATCACCACCTTCAGATTGAACTGGTTCAATTATAATAGCTGCAACTTTACCATTGTAACTTTTAATTATTTGTTCAAATTTTTCTAAACAAGCATCTTCCTCTTTTCTGTTTTCAACTTCAAATTCATTTAATGGATATTTCAAAGCTGGGAATGGTGCTTTTGGCCAATCAAATGCAGGAATATCCAATTTATGAATAGCTTTGGATCTAGTAGTTGATAGTGATCCAAATAATCTTCCATGGAATCCTTTATCAAAGGATAAGATAACCATATCAGAAGCACCAGGAGCTTTGTTTTCCATTACAGATTCTAATTCTTCTTTTGAAAAATCACCTTTTCTTCTTTTAGAATGATGGTACATAAAAGCTGCTTTATAAGCAGTTTCATTGGCATCTGATCCGGATAAAGCAGTCCATACTTTAGTCATACCTGAAGGAGCAGCAGCTAAAATACCTTCATGTAAAATCTTACTATAATCTATAGTTGGGAAACAAGCTAAGGCTGGTCTATTGATTAAAGCGTTAGTCATTTCATCTGATTTTGCAGCCTTAATTAACTCTGGATTATTATAACCAATTGCAATGGATGATATCTGGGCATATACATCTAATAAGTTATTACCGTCAGCATCTGAAATATAATTACCTTTTGAATTATAATAATCAGCGACAAAATAAGTTGCTCTGTTATCGAAAATTTCACCTAATTCAGTATTTAATTTTTCACTGATAGGACCTGGAATTGATGAAGTTTTAAGAAGTGGAGCTTTTGGTTCATCTGGGAAATAACTTTCACAAGTAGATACAAATCTACGAGAGTTAGTTAATGATTTTTTCAATAACCTTCTAGCGGCTAACATTGGTGAAAATTTTAGTTGGAGATTGTGGGTTTATATATCGCTTCATACAGGACTGTGAATTACAGGAGATCGGTTTCCGGACGGGGGTCGCTGTACGATACCAGTCAGAGCGATATGGGCGCGGGACAGATGGTAGAAACTGGGGCGCCTGCCTGGAGTACTGCTGGGCAGCGGATCTCATGGATTCCGGAAACTGAAGAATTGGGCCCGTAGGCGTGCATGCAAGAAGCTCTACCCATTGATTAGACTTGAAAGCGTAATCTAGCATTCAAACAAACCTCTGTATATAGTAGAAAATATTTTTTTGAATTATTTAATTTTTGCAGAAATCATCTTGTGGTCAATAATGATCAAATATTGGTCTTGTAAATATGATAGTAAAAATAATAAAAAAATAAAAAATAAAATAAAACGATTTACCAAAGCATCGTAATAGGTCATATAAGTGTTACTATTTTCGTATATTGTAACATTTTACTAAAGTTTTATGTGAATTCACCTGTCATTAAATCACTGCCTCGTCTCGTTTCATCTCTACTCCAACACCGGGTCGCTCCTACCACGGCACTAAATCTCGTACCAATTTTCGCACCGAAACTATTTCCCATGGTACTAATGACTGACCGTACTGGACCCACGCATCCACCCCTAGTCGCATCTGAAACTTTCTTAAATTAAATCTTATGGAAGAACCAGTTAAACCAGAAAAACACCAATTCAAGAAATTCGTCGACAAATTGACAGGCCAACCCGAACTGTATCGTAGAAAGGAAAAATATACTTTTGGTAAAACTTTAGGAGCTGGATCATTTGGAATTGTCAGATATGCAAGAGATAACCAAACTGGGGAAGAGGTTGCAGTGAAAATAATTTTAAAAAAAGCATTGAAAGGCAACGAACAACTTGTTATTGATGAGTTAGAATTGTTAGCTGAATTGAAGCATCCACATATTGTTGGGTTTAGAGATTGGTTTGAATCAAAAGATAAATTCTATATTGTTACCCAACTAGCCACAGGTGGTGAATTATTTGAAAGAATTATTCAAAAGGGTAGATTTACTGAACATGATGCTTCATTGGTAATTGTCGAAGTTTTGGAAGCAATTGAGTATTTACATAATAAAAATATTGTCCATAGAGATTTAAAACCCGAGAATATCTTGTATTTATCACCAGAGCAAAATTCAAATGTTGTATTGGCCGATTTTGGTATTGCTAAAAAATTAGAAAATGCAGATGAACAACTTCATTCATCTGCTGGTTCATTTGGTTATGCTGCTCCTGAAGTGATATTAGGAACAGGACATGGGAAACCATGTGATATTTGGTCTTTAGGGGTTGTAACTTATACTATTTTATGTGGATATTCCCCATTTAGATCGGAAAATATTCATGATTTCATTGATGAAGTTAAACATAATAATGGTGTGATATTTCATGCTGATTATTGGAAAGATGTTAGTAAAGATGCTCGTAGATTTATAATTAAAGCTTTACAATTTAACCCCCTTCATAGACCAACTGCCAAAGACTTATTAAATGATCCTTGGTTAGTTGAAGTTGCTAAAAAACATAAAGATGCTGATTTGTTACCACAATTTAAAGAACATTTCGATGCTAAATCTAAATTTAGACAAGCTATTGAATTAGTTAAATTAAACAATAGAATCTCTAAATTAAAGGAAATCCAAACAGACGATGATGATGATCCAAATGAAATTAATTTATTTGGTGATAAAGGATCTTTAATTAAAGATGTAAAAGAACCGTTATCAAATTGGTCCAGTTTTTCTGCTGCTTTACCCGATACCTCAAAATCTTCTTTAACCGCTGCGGATCCACCTGAGCCAACTAGTCCGAAAGAGAGAAAAAAGGATCTTACTCATAATGCTTTTGTGCAGTTGGTGCATGCAGCTCTGGAAAATAAAGAAAGAGTCACTCGTTTTAGTGAAGAGAATAAATAGTTATATATTTAAGTGTACGTTAATTCAATTTCGAACTCAATTATATCATCTAATGTAAATTGGAATTGGGGTAAAACTCCTGGCCCACAAGCACCTGTTCCAACACCATGCTGCTTATAATCGATCCGGATATATGTATCTCCATGGATTATATCATATGGATGTTGGGCTTCTTGAACGTTATATTCATCAGAGAACTTGAATCCAAAGGGCCTATCCATATTTATAAACATGCCATTTTTATCATTTTCCTTGGATAAAAATAACAACTCTGTATCCTCGTGGTTCCCATTTTCCTGTGGGAATTCGTATTGATAACCTAATTGAGAAATATCAGACTCATATGTATCTACTCTCTGAGACTCTTTTTTATCTGGATAACTTTCACCGGGTCCTCTACCAAACCATTTTGCTCTATTAAAAGTTTTCGATAAGACAAACTCATAACCTAACCTAGGAATATATTTTGGAATAGATAACGAGTTAAAACCTTTTTTTTCAACCTTTGTAAATATGACTATCTTATTCAGGTAAATCTGATATCTCTGATAGACATCAAAATGCCATGAAACAACAGAAGGTCCTATAAACAGGTGGACTTCAATTTGGATTATACCTTCATTATTATCATTAACAATTATATTATTAATATTGGTGTTCATTTGGTGAAGCCCAAATTTTCTCCAATAAGGTGCATCCACTGGTGTATCGTTATTAATTTCTGGTCTAAAAAAGGTTAAATTATTGATCCCAGGTATTATCAATGAATTTTTATTGCAATCCCAAGAGTCAATTCTTCCAAACTCCTTATCAAAGGAGAATTGAAATGATTCACCGATTATTTTAACAAATTTTGCTGTTTCAATCTTCTCAAATGAATTAGACTTAAACGGTGCTATCGAATGAGTTTTGCCCTTCTTTATTTCATTCTGTGCCCATGAAATTATATGACCCTTTTCTATTCCATGTGACGTTGAATTCTTTTTAAATTCCACATTAAGAATCACTTTCCCATCTTCTTTAATATCTTTGAATGGATATTTTATCACAACTTCTTCTTTAGGACCAATTTTAGGAATAAGAAGTGTACCTTCTTCCACCAATTCTTTTAATAGTCCCTTATATGATATTAAAGAATATGAAGCTTCATAATCATCTAAATTAATAAAATCAAAAGTATTTTCTATGAGTATACCATTTTCTTGAAAGCTTATAAGAATGGGTTCGATTACTTTTTTATATTCAATTAATCCAGGGGTTGGATTATGTTCCGAATCAACGAGCCCATCCATACAGAAAACACCATCATTAACTGGTTCATCGAAATCTCCACCGTAACAGTATACTTTTTTCCCATTACGGATATCTTCAATACCATGATTGTTCCATTCCCAAATAAACCCCCCTTGTAATTGTTTATACTTATAGAAGAGATCTTGGTATTGCCTAAGCAATCCGGGACCATTGCCCATTGCATGGCCATATTCACATAAGACCAAAGGCTTTTCGTTTTGTTTAGTGAACTTTAATACATTTTCTAACAGTGGATACATTCTACTGTACATATCAGCAGTCTCTGCATCAAGATCTTGTTCATAATGAATGGGTCTAGTAGGGTCGACTTTCCTTATATGAGCAGCCATTGATACATGGTTTCTACCGTAAAATGCTTCATTTCCTAAAGACCAAACTATAACACAAGGTTGGTTTATATCTCTTTTGATCAATTGGTTAGCTCTATCGACATATGCAATTTCCCAGTCTGGATTGTCTGAAGTGAAAACCTTAGCTTTTTGAAATAACTCACGCTTGCCTCCTCCATATTCGACGTCATCGGAAGCATCAATTGGTCTTCTTACACATTCATAGAAACCATGACATTCTAAATCAGCTTCATCAAATACCCAAAATCCTAGTTTATTAGCAAGCTCATAGAATTTAGGGTGATTGGGATAATGTGAAGTCCTAATAGCATTTATATTGTGTTGTTTCATCATATTGAGGTCTCTTTCTACGAACTCAAGCGGTACAGCCCTACCATATCTTGGATGATGGTCGTGTCTATTAACACCTCTTAGGAGAATTGGAACACCATTGACTTTGAGAAGACCATCACTCATTTGAATGGTCCTAAAACCTACCTTTTGTTCAACTAATGAATAAACAGTTTCATCTTTATATAATGTAAGTGTTAAATCGTACAAATTAGGAGTTTCAGCTGTCCATTTCAATGGGCTAGCAACATTGAAGGTTTGCTTGAAATTAGACCCTACGGTGTGGTTCGAAGATAAAATCAGCTTTTTTCCATCTCTTAAACAAACTTTTAATTCAAGAGGTTTGTCAGATTTAATATTGATTTCAATTGTCAAGTCACCATCCTCAAATTGTGAATCCAATCCGGATACTACTTTGAAATCTTCAATATATGATTTCTTGAATCCTAGCAACAAAACATCTCTAAAAATTCCACTTAACCACCACTGATCTTGATCTTCAATATAAGTAGAGCTTGACCATTGATAAACCCGAACATATAACTCATTAGATCCAGGTCTAATTACATTTGTAACATCGAACTCTGCACCATTTCTGCTGCCTTCGTTATATCCAATTAACTCTCCGTTTACAAAAATATGATAAGAGTTATCGACACCTTCAAATCGTAATCTATATGATTCCACACCTTCCCAATTAGGAATATTAAATGAAGTTTTATAGACACCAGTTGGGTTCAAGCTAGGTGGGTGTGGTACATTGACATTGAATGGATATTGTACATTAGTGTAATTGGGTGAACCATGACCTTGCAATTGCCAATGCCCCGGAACTTTAATTTTCCCACTGAAATCCATATCATCTTTAGGTGTAGGTGCCGTAATCGGTGATTGGCAATACTCAAAATCCCATTCACCATTCAAAGAAATCGATTCATTTGGTATATAGTAAGCTCTAGTGTCCAAACGGTTAACTTGAACTGTTTTAGGGTCCGAAAGAACAGAAATTAGCGAGTCAATTGTATAGTTAGTCATTAGTAAGTTTGTATATTAAATTATAGATTCGCATCCACCCGACCCCAGATTTGGAGAACGGTGGGGTACGCTCATCGCGTAAAAGATTATACGGATATTACTAGGTCCCCTTATTCTTGTATAGCCCTTTTATGAAAAGATATCTAAAATGGAAGATTTTTCCATTATTGAGCCAGAATTATTATATAGAAAGTGATCGAATTCATTTTTCGTATTTACATAGTGATCATCTGCAATATATGTACCATTAGCATAATCCTGTTTAAGTTTCATTAGTTTCGAGTGGAAATGACCAGCCAACCCCCATACTTTACCTATTTGAAATAATTTCATTGATAAATATTCAAAATCTGGTGGGATGTCTGTACCATTCGTGGCATTATTCATAAATATAATTTTACAAGCGACAAATAATGCTATACTATAGAATGGACCATATCTATAATAATCTTGATCATTGAAAACCAATGGTAATTGTTTACACAATTGTGTAATTTTACTAGCTGATGCTTTGCAATAATGTTGATATAAGTCTTTCTTTTCATCCTCTGTAGCTAATAAACACGAGTAAAGTCTTATTACAAGAACATGATAAAAACTATGAAATAAAACATCTTGCACCGTTAAAGTATCCTTGAAAAACGGATTAGATTTATCTAAAAATTCAATATAAATTTGGGGCAATAAAGGCTTCCAGGCCGCTAAATTTTGACTAATATCATCTAAACTATTAACTAAAAGATTATGATCATTATCACCATACTCTCTTATTGCTTTGCATAATAGATTTAGCATATTTATTAAATCACAAAGGTAAGACCAAGAATCATATTCTCCGGTATAGTCTTGTGATGAATTTAATTTCCTCCCTGTTTCAATAGAGCCTGCTATTGAACTTTCAAGCGATATTGGAAGGTAATTGTTTGGTGTGGGTAAATTATTTGCAGTTGAATTCATTAATGAACATAATGAATCTACTAAATATATGCTCCAAACTAATGGAGTTTCTTCATTTCCTTCAGTTAAAAGATTCATTGTATTACACCCAGAACAACCTAATGAGATCATACTCCAAGTTTCAGGATTATTGCTTTGGCTGAAAAGATGAAATCCAAATAAGCAAATCGCTCGAAGACTTTCAAGATTATTTACACCTATACAATTTGATAAAATAAACGAACGACAATAATTATAATAACTTTTTTTCTCTTTTTCTTCTATATTTGAAAAATCCAAAGCATTTATTATAACTCCCATTAGGGTTGGTGAAGGTTTGGATTTAGATGATGATTCAATCAATTTTGGTATTAAGTCCAATGGATTTAATATGGGGAAAATATTGTGTATATGATTAAAATATGTTTGAATTAACTTTTCAGCTACCGCAGGTTGTGGGAATTTATCAGATATTATTTCTGGTTTGGGGATCCGGGGTACGAAGGTTGATCTCTTTAAGTTTTCGAGTTCTTCAACTTTTTTCTCGATCATTTCATATTTTCTCTTTAAGTTATTCAATTGTAAGTTGATATCATCCATTGTTGTTTGTTGACTAACCACAGACTCTAATTGTTCTAATCTTTCCAACATTTGTTGACCATAACCTGGTTTTAAACCTGGTCTTTTAGTGACACTATAACTACATTCGGCATTATGTTTAACACAATATGAACAGGGTTTCTGTTGATCACATTTGACTTTCTTTAGCTTACAAACATCACAAGATTTGGCAAGCTTTGGTTCACTAGCATTCATGGCACTGAGTGGCAGTACATCATTATGTTCTTATATTGATTTAGTTCCTCCACTTTTTTTTTGACGAAAACGGAAACTAGAATTTACTCACTTAAATATGTAAGATTATTGACCCGAGAAATAGATTTTGAATTTTATAGGAAAACCCATTTACATTTAAGTTAGACCCTTAAACAAAAAGTCTAATTTCATACTTGGAGCTTATATAGGGCATTTATGCAAATGTTTTAAGTAGGATCTACACTTGGTGGTTTAGTAACTCAAATACTAAGCTCACTAGTAAAGCGGAATCCTATTTTGGAGTTCCCCTAAATATTTATAGAAAGTGATGGACTAAACCTTCATAATACTCGAGGTTTATTAAGTACCTGTTTACAGAAACCAGTATCGGTTTATAATGTCAAGAATAAGTATTGAGTCCCTTTATCTTCGGAAGTACTTCCCTTATCGGGAAACGATACCTCTTATCGCAGTATCCGCACACACAAAATTAACTAGACCTGCATGATAAGAAACTATCTTTTGACATAAAAGCTCGAAAACAGCTGCTAAGTTTTAGCATATCATGATCGTTCCAATATCCATTATACTTGTAATTGCTTTGGTTTATTTACTGGTTAAAAAAATTCAAGACTATAAGCTTCAAAAAGAGATTGATAAACTTCCCCAACCAACTCCACTATATATTACACCAGAACAAGTAAAGACTTATGATGATAGACCTTGGAGACCTTTTCGATTTCCTTATCATCAAACGATGTCAATATTCAAGCTTGATATTAACCATTGGCTCGATATGGATAAATATTACTGGATGTATATTGAACATAAGCAAAGAGTTTTCCATAAATATGGTAAAGCCAACTTAGATTGGTTACCTGAGGGATATGAACCATGTTTAGAATTGATGGAAACTGTTACTAATCATATGACTAAAAGATATCCTTTGTTATTTTCTATAATAGAACAAGGAAAAAGGGGTAAGATTATCAAAAACGAATTAACTAAAGAAATTCTTGATATGACTTTACCATTAAAAGAACATCCCTTGGTTTATGTAACAAAAATGGCCAAAGAAGATTTTTATGTGGTTAGAAAAAACCCAAAAGACGGCTTACATTATTTAGTTGCCGGGGCTGTACCGTTCCCTGGTGGACAATTTACTGTGGGTGGAATTTTAGGTAAACATTTGGATATTATTCATACTAATGTTCCGTATTATGAATCCAAGTTGAAAAAATCAATGGAAAGATGGTTTGGAAGGCTCACACCAGATGGAGCAGTTGAAAGAGCATCATGGCATTTTGTTTGGGACCATAAATTAAGAAAAAATGATATTTATAGGTTCCAATCCCATGAAGAATTAACTGAGAGAATGAAACTTTATAGTCCTCACGATTTTAACATCAGGGTTGAGAGACAATCATTAAGAAAATTACCTAAAACTGGGGCAGTTATCTTTACTAACCACCCAATATTTTATTCTGTTGAAGAAATGAAAGATGAGCCTTTAGTTCCATCTTTATTAAAAGAAATTATTGCCGGTGCTCCTGAAGATATCAAAAAGTATAAACATTATGATGAGGTTAAACCCCATCTCGATGAGTATTTACAAAAGTTGATTGACAGACAAATTGATTTAGGGTTAATTACTAAAGATACTCCAGTAAAGACTTTACCTACTTATCCATTTGCATATTGGACAAAGCAAGAACATGATGCTACGGCTGGTGGTTACAATAATCCTAGCGAAAACTACACCAAAGAAAAGTTTAACTACGAGAAGTCTGCAGAGAAGGATTTAAATGAAGATTAAAATGATCCGGAGTAGGTCCGGAGAAATTCCAGTTTTATAAAAAAAAAATAGAGAACGCGAAATCATTAGTCTTGGCAAAATGCTGGTTTATTTTTAGATGAGACGTCAGGGGACCGAAGAGAGCTGATCCTAAGTTGATATGATCTCTGTAGATACCTCTAATATACGTATATACGTAAGCAACTCCCTACCTAACACTTGTCATTCTTGCATCTAAAAAAAACCATTGTTAATGTTTGCCTAGCAAAAAAAAAAGTAGGCAATGGTAATACCAAGAAATGATGAGGTATTACTGAAATACACGGGAAATGAAAAAAAAAAATAATATGTTTTTACTTATCTTCCTTCTGATACTTGCAGTGATCCAAGGTGTTGAATTAGATCTTACCGATATTGATTCAGTATGTGAAGCAGCTAAAGCTGTAGCACAAGGTGAATTAAATTATTATATGGGGAATCGTTATGGAGGAACACCTGGGATGTTTTCAGAACCATATTATTGGTGGCATGCTGGAGAAGCTTTTGGAGGATTGATCGACTATTATACTTTCTGTGATAAAGATAATAAGACGCTTAGAAATTTATTAGTTGATGGAATGTTTCATCAAGCTGGTGAAGATTATAATTATATTCCATCGAATCAATCGTTAACTGAAGGTAATGATGATCAAGGTGTGTGGGGAATGGCCTTATTACAAGCGGCTGAAAGAAATTTAACTGATCCATCTGATGATTATTCATGGATTTCATTAAGTCAAGCTGTTTTCAACACTATGAATGCTAGATGGGATGATAAACATTGTGATGGAGGTCTTAGATGGCAAATCTTTACTTGGAATTCAGGTTATGATTATAAAAATACCATTTCTAATGGATTATTATTCCACATGGCTGCAAGAATAGGAAGATTTTTAGATAATGATACTTATTTTAATGTTAGTGAAAAAGTTTGGAATTGGATGGAAGATATTGGGTTTATTAGTTCAAATGATGACGGTATTGTGATTTATGATGGTGGTAAAATTCCTGATTGTAAATCTGATGTTACTAAATTAAAATGGTCTTATAGTTATGGTGTATTATTAGCTGGTTGTGCTTATATTTATAATACAACCGAAGAAGATAAATGGAAACAAAGAGCTTTGGATATAATAGAAGCTGGGGTATCTGTATTTCAAGATGGTGGTGTTATGTCTGAATCAACTTGTGCGCCATGGGATCGTTGTAATAATGATCAAAGATCTTTTAGATCTCTTTTCTCAAGATGTCTTGGACTTGCATCGGTTCTTATTCCTGAATCAAGAGAATTAATGAGTGATTTCTTATCTAAAAGTGCAAATGGTGCTGCAAAATCATGTTCAGGTGGTGAAGATGGTATCACTTGTGGTGAAGATTGGACTGTAGATGGTTGGGATGAAAAATATGGATTAGGTGAACAAATGTCTGCATTAGAAGTAATTCTTGCAAATGTCGTAACTCAATTTGATGCTCCTTTAACTATTGAGACTGGAGGAAGTAATAAAACAAATTCCGAAGCTGGGCTTTCAAGTGTGGATCATAAAAATAGAAATGAGTTAAAAATAGAGAAGAAAGATGTTGTTGGTGCTTCAATTTTGACAGTGGTATTTTTATCCATAACTCTTGGTGGTAGTATCTGGATGTTCTTTTAGATTAACTTTTTTGCATTAAATCAAACCTATGAATATAAATTACGATTATTTGGTATCTCTAATTAAAGGCTTTTTTTAGTATACTTTTAACTATTTATACTATCATTATGTTATTAGTGCAACTGACATTTAGTATAAGTAATAGTGTCTGTATCAGAAAATCGCTTACTAATACTCAAGGGTATGTAATAACTACAATTCACCATTAAGTAAACCAAAATATCTATAATTTTAGGATATATACCCATCTATAAGACCAGATGGTTCTACCATCTTAACTATAATACCATCTTAATATCTCCTTAAAATCAACAAATTCAATTAACTTAAGTCGTGCGACAACCAATCTCCACACTTTATAATTTGCAATCGCTCTCACTGAAAGCGTAATATTTCATTATCTTAAATTATGTCTAAAGGTACGTTAATAGCTATTTATTGACTCAATTGAACCTAAATTAACATTTAAGCAATTAAAGTGTTTACTGGACCAACTCCAAATGGTTACAAAGTTACTGTTCTTTTAAATTTATTAAAATTGGATTATGAAACCGTCCCAATTGATATCTCTACAAATATTCAAAAAGAACCATGGTTTTTGGAAATGAATCCTAATGGACGTATTCCAGTTCTTCAAGATAAGAACACTGGGATCACAATTAGTGAAACTGCTGCTATTATGACTTACTTAACTGATACTTATGATAAAGAAAGAAAATTCAGCTATGATCGGGATAGTAAATTTTACTATAAGCAATTAGAAGTTCTTTACTTCCAGATGGCTGGTGTTGGGCCAATGCAAGGTCAAGCTCATTTCTTTCACTTTTACTGTAAAGAAGATGTTCCAGTTGGTAAAAAAAGATATCTTGATGAGACTAGAAGATTATATGGTGTCGTTAACGAATATTTAAAACGTAACGAAGAAAATGGTCTTTTCTTAGTTGGTGATCATATTTCAATCCCAGATATTGCTATTCTTACCTGGTCAATTTCCGTTCCGAGACTTGGAATTGAATTTGATGAATTTCCATTAGTTAAAAAATGGATTGCTTCTTTACTTAAGATTCCCGAAGTTGTTAAAGGATTCCAAGATCCTAAACCTCCTGCCTACTGGCCTGAGGAATTATTGAAGTAGGTTTCGTAAATTTATTATATGATCATTGTTCTGTACTTTATTCTAGGTTATCAAGCTTAAGAAATTTAATTAAAAGTATAACTTTATTTCTTCCTCATTTTAACTCTAGGCCCTGTTTCTTTTATATATTTATATTGCTTCCTAATTGGCTCACTCTCCTATAGGTAGCGATTCAACAAGCCTATAAATTGTACGTTGAATAAATTTCTTTCTTCTCGCTAAGTTGAACTAAATCTTCAAACTTTCTTCTAACAACTACTGCTCTTTATAAAGTTATGGTGACTTAAACGTAGCAAAGTTTCATATTTTTATAATCTGATTTTATTTCTTCAATTCTTTGTTTTCTGTTGGATTAACTTGGCGTAAAAGATATATTGGTCTTAGAATTGCAAAATTGACAGAGCTAAATACCTTCACTAAAAATTATATATTAAAAAAGAGTAAAAAATCAGCAAAGCGGACATAGAAATATAACATCAACATACTATCCAAGTGTTCGAAATGTATTAGTAAGAGCCATTCATTATTATTTTAAAGCTACTTCACTATTTTATGTCGATACCGCGATAGTTTGGCAGCACGGTGGTAATATTTTCTGCAATAGCATTTTTTAAAATCGCTAATTGGTCTCTTGAAGTAATCAGAAACCTATGTCACCTTTTCTTTCCTTTATAAATAGTTTAGGTGTGGTCAAGGATTTATAGCTATTAGCAGTTGGTATCAAAATGTGTCACAGTATGGTAAGGTTTTTAAGTACCTTCATATGTAAGTGCAGCGACTTAATATGATAAATTGAACGCACACCGGCTATTTAAAATATTATACACATATCCCAGTGACAACAGTCTTACTAATTCTAACAAGATATGATTATATCTAGCTGTACGAATTGTCTCACCTATGGAATTTGTAAAGATGTGAATTCGGCAGACGAGGCGCAATGACCCGCCTCTAAAATTGAACTACGAATTACAAATAGAAAAACGAACTTAGAATTTGCATACTTGTAAATTATTATATTGAATCTGACTATTCTATAAGACTTTTGGGTTGTATTTTAACTCTTTGAACACACGTGATTATGCACATCTAGTGAAGTGTATATTCCTTTAACCGACTAGTAGTTTACAGCCTTTGCATAATTCAATCATCTTTTCTTGTATTTATCTTTCAATGATTCCTTCAAGGATATGGCAAGTAACCCTCTATCTCAAGAAGTATTGATAAGGATAAAATAAGCGTATTAGTTACACTATAAAAACATTTCTCGGATTCTCTCTTTGCTATAATTTTGTTGTTCAAAAAACACTAATGCTTGGTAATGAAAACAACAACGAAATATTTTCGCCTTTGCACAAAGTTTAATCTGAAGAAATGCTTGAAAGTGCTAACAAATATCCCAGATACCTAAAAAGAAGCAACCATGGTCTTATGTCATTAGATGCTAATGACTCATAGAATTTTGATGTAGTTCTGTTGCTTTTTGGTTAATGATTATCCATAACTAACCCTTGGAACCATTAAAACAGTACTAGTAAGTTCCATGTTTTGAATCCAACAAGTGAATTATAGGTAAAAGAATTTCAAAACTGTGTTCATGATATCGTTCTATAGAAACTAGTTGAAGAAAAATACAAACATCTTCTTGAGACCAATTTAACGGATATCAAAACACTTATAATATCATCGGAAATCTTATATAATGACCATGGAGACAGAAAAGCATAGTGCAAAATTGACCATATATGACTTTGAGTGAGTTATAGAAACATAATGCTAAGATAATATATTTAAGACTTGGGTGCCAAATAAAATTTTCAATTGTTAAATAGATGAACTAATATAAAAGATTACTAAATTATTGTGACATTATTGTGACATGATATCTACGGGTGTTCTTAATTGGTCGATAAATCCGATGTTGTGAACAATAATCCCACATTTTTTTTTATAAACCCAGAATTATTTCAGGAAGCTGTTTTTTTTTTTTATTATTTCTCTTTAATGTGAATTAACTAACAACATGATATGATAAATCTATTGTTCAAGATTTTTTCCTAACTTGGTTGTATTGTGTTGTGTGGTTCATCTATTATTGGAAAGCGCGTTGCCGAGTGCAGTTTTGATTGGTAGTTATGTTACACCCTTCATGTACAATGGCTAATTATTATTTGGTCAATGTGTCATTCATTTATTGAAGTGAATTCATTCAAAAATAGATATTGTTTCTCGTTTGGCCTACATTTATATAAACATAGAATCTTCAAAATTACTGAAAGTCCTAATCGTCAAAAGTTATTAAATAGTATCATATCATAGAGCTCACGTATCTATTGAAGTGCAATGAATAATGACTAGGTTACATTTATTATTTTAGAAAATACCACCCCTCCCGTTGAGCTCTTTGTTTTGCTGTTAAATTCCACATAGCCAGGAGTAGTGATACGAAAAATGTTATCTATTTTTTTTTTTTTTTTTAAAATTTGAAACAATGGAACAAAGAAGAAAATGTATTCACAACAAATGTTTCCTTTACATAAAAGTGTTTCAGGACACCGTGTTAATGATAACAATTTAAATTTGGATTGAGTTTCATCTTTTGTTTAAGCACTAATTGAATTGAAAGAAAGGTGTTAAACATTACTGATGATCAAGTCTTGATTATCATGCAAAATTTACACCGAACTGTTACGCGATATAATTCAATAAATATCTATAATGCCGAAATTACCCGTTAACCGAATTACACTCTGTTGCTGCCATTGTTGGTTATGAAAATAAAATTAATATACAAATTTCCTAAAAGATTAATGAATAGACCTTGTTTCAAAGATATTTTTTTTTGGTTTGATCCACGGAAAATACACGCGACTAAATTTAGATTAAAAAGAAACCTTTTAGTATCCCCTAAAATCCATGTTTTTTTTTGAATTTCCTGATGAAGGAGAATTTTGATCAAAGATTGAATCTTTTTAAAACAATGAATCTATTGTATATACTTTGGGAAAAAACCCCCTGTTGTTTGAGGATTCGTGTTCAATTTAAAGAACTCGTGTTCAACTTGTACAGATCCGTGTTATTTTTAAAAGTTTACATGTCAATCGTCATACTTCATTCATGATTATTATTATAAGTTCTCTGAAGATGCCAATAAGATTTTACTCATGTATTTTTTTTTAAATTTGAAAAATATTGCACTAGAAATCAAAGAGGAATATGATCAGTTAGTTCAAAACTCAGTGAAATTTCGGCCAAATTCAATCGCCATATCAAGCCTAAGTTCCACCTAATCCGAAAAAATCTAAGAAAACAACAAATTTCCAAAAAGAGAACCAAACCTTTTATAGACTATTTGTACTCCAAATGATATATCGATTTGATGTATGGATTTTGAGCCTATCTTAATAATGGTTTTTTTTATTTTATTTAAATGGCTCTTTTTTTTTTTCAAGTTCTATTCATACAAAACAGGAAATTTCCTAATTTACTCCGAATTTAACTGAAAAAAGAACATAGTTAGCTGTCCACTAAATTAAAATAAAAAGGACACGTTTACTTCTGAGAAGCATTTAAGTACTAAAGAATCCTTGAAAATTAATTATTATCATGAAATCTTCCTTAATTTTTAAGGTATTCACACTATCGTTGCTTCTGCAATATGTCCAAGCAGGATGTCAACTTGCTACTCCATCCCGGGGGCTCGAAGGAAATTACTATCTGAGTGTTATTTATGATCTAGGACCGACAGATAGAGCAGAACTAATTAATCAAATGGCAGCTTATGATTCAATGACACCAGATGATACCTTCGATTCTGTTGAAAATATATTTTTCTTTTATAGTCAGCCAACTACTCCTGAGCATGTAACTATTGGAGAGCTCTTTGGAAAAGATGAAAATCTTGACCATTTTGGGCTACTTCTAACCGGTTATTTTTTGGCTCCGTCATCGGGACAATATGATGTAGATATGTTTGCTGATAATGCTGCAGCAATGGTTTTATCTGAGGATTGTTGTTCTGATCCTAATTATTCATCATATAATATTGCATCTTTTTTTAGTAGCGAAAAAGCTACATTTACTTTAGTTGGGAACACGTACTATAAAGTAAAAATTTGGTATCTTCAAACCGGTCCGGGAGTAGCATTGTTAAATATTACAATGACTTACCCTGATAAGTCCGTTCACTCTGATGATATAGATTGGTATCATGGTGCAGCAGAAGAGTGCAGAGTTACGACTACAACCACTTGTACTGCCGACAGTTGTTCGCCTGGAACAACAACTGTAACTTGTGCTGAATCAGATCCTAGTTGTAGTAGCGATACTGTTATTATTACTACTGTTCCTCCAAAACCTGTTACAACAACCACAACTTGTACTGGTGGTAGCTGTCTGCCCGGAACAACTACTGTATCCTGTAGTAACTCAGATCCTAGCTGCCCCGACACAGTTATTATTACTAATGTTGTTACACCAAGTGCGTCAAGTGAATCACCTTCCAGTAGTGAATCACCTTCCAGTAGTGAATCACCTTCCAGTAGTGAATCACCTTCCAGTAGTGAAGTTCCTTCCAGTAGTGAAGTTCCTTCCAGTAGTGAAGTTCCTTCGAGTAGTGAAGTTCCTTCGAGTAGTGAAGTTCCTTCGAGTAGTGAAGTTCCTTCGAGTAGTGAAGTATCTTCATCTCTATCAAGTCCGTATTCAAGTGCACCTTGGTCAAATTCCAGCTCTTCTAAACCTCCAGAGACACCTACAATAACTAATACAGTGACCTGCTCTGATACCAAATGTACTACCGGTATTACAACAACTACTGCTTGTGATGTTATTGGAAGCTGTACTGTTCAAATTATTACCACTGAAACTTTACCACCTCTTTTAACTTCAACCACTACATGTATTGGATCTAGTTGTTCTACTGGTGCCACAACTATTACCAGTTGTGATGGATCTACTTGCTCCACCGGAGTCATTACTACTGTCTCGGGACCACCTCCATTATCTATATCTACCACCACTTGTATCGGATCCACTTGTTCAACTGGTGCGACTTCCATCACTACTTGCGATGGTTCCTTTTGTTTCATCCAAATAATTACTACAGAGACTTCCGTTCCGCCACCTATAGCCACTTCTACTACCACATGTATTGGATCTACTTGTTCTACTGGTGCTACAACTATTACTAGTTGTGATGGATCTATTTGTTCAACTGGAGTCATTACCACTGAAACTTCAATTCCACCACCTATTTTAACTTCAACCACTACATGTATTGGATCTACTTGTTCTACTGGTGCTACAACTATTACTAGTTGTGATGGATCTATTTGTTCAACTGGAGTCATTACCACTGAGACTTCCATCCCTTCAAGTGGAGATACTATCACTTCCACTACAACATGTTATGGTTCTACTTGTTCCACTGGTATTTTAACTACCACTACCTGTATTGGCAAGGTTTGTTTCTCAGAAATAATTTCCACAGCCACTGTACCAGAACCACCAACCTCAACAGTATTTTGTACTGGTGCTACCTGTAAAACCGGTATGACTACTGTTACAAACTGCGATGGTTCTCTATGTTCAACCGAAGTTATTACAACCGCCACTACTGTTCCTGATACTGTAACTATTACCACTCCTTGGACTGGTACTGGAACAACTACTTACACCACTAGTGGTAAAGATGGTGATGAAACAATAGTTATCTTAACACCAACTGATGATGATAGTATTACAACACCATGGACCGGTACATTTACTTCAACCTACACCACCACTGGTATAGATGGAGATAGAACTGTTGTAGTTGAAACACCTACTGATGATGATACTATTACAACACCATGGACCGGTACTGGTATTTCAACCTATACCACCACTGGTATAAATGGAGATAGAACTGTTGTGGTAGAAACTCCAACTGTGCCACCAACCATTACAACTCCATGGACGGGTTCATATGTTTCTATCTTTACTACTACTGGACCAGAACTGTTGTCATTGAAACTCCAACGGATGTTCCAGTTATTTTTACTCCATGGACTGGTACTTTTACTTCAACCTATACCGCTACTGGTGATAATGGAGATAGAACAATTGTTATTGAAACTCCATATCCAACTGTTACTACTCCATGGACTGGTACTTATACATCTACTTACACCACTAAAGGTGGTAACGGTGATGGGACTGTAGTTGTTCAAACTCCAGCTCCAACTATTACTATCCCATGGACTAATACTCTTACATCTACTTACACTACTAAAGGTGAAAACGGTGATCCAACTGTTGTTGTTGCAACTCCAGTTCCAATTAAAACTGTTACTCTTCCATGTAATGAAAAAACCACTAGAACATACACACAAACATGTGGAGCTTGTGAAAAAGGAGATTTAGTAATTGTTATTGAAACTCCAGCCCCAGTTCCAGTTGTCACTGCTACTGTTGCTTGTTCAGGAAAAGTTCCAGAAACTTATGTTAAGACTGCTGAAAATGGGGACTTAACTGTAGTTGTAGAAACCCCAACTAAGACTGAAGTTGTTGTTGTCACTACTACTATTAATCCACCAGCCAAAGGAGGTAAACAGCAAGATGCCATTACAACAACGTATACCACTACTGTTGGCGGATCAGGATCGGGATCGGGATCAGTTGGTACCTCTAATGGATCTTCTAATGGATCTCCTAATGGATCTTCTAATGGATCTTCTAATGGATCTTCTAATGGATCTTCTAATGGATCTAATGGGTCTAATCAACCTAATTCTGGCAGTTCAGGCTCCATTCAATCGGGAACAGGAAATTCAGGAGGTAAAGGGTCAGGATCAAATGGTTCTGGTGCTGGTTCTCCTGAAGCAGGTAACTATGAGGGTCAAGCTGCTATAAAGAGGGCTCAATTGGTAGCCGCTGCTATCCCAATTTTCGCTTGGGCCCTCTAAGTTTAGAGTTAATTAAATTATTTTCGTGCTACGGCTTTAATACATGTTTTTATTTATAATCTCGAATTTCATTAGCAAAATTTTAAATTCTAGTGCGCTAATTCAAAAAATCGCTTATGATTGACTTGTGTTTTGACAACATTACTACATTAAAGTTTGGCCTTTATTATTAAATTAGTTCACTTGAATTTTCGGTGTTCTTCGTTTAAATGGATATCTATCAAAACCACTACAAATAATACGGCGGCTTGGCCAACTCTGGTAGAAAAAAAAGATTTTCTGTTCGCGCGATGTGGAACGAGCTCGGTCGGACAGTGGTGCTACGACCGCGCTCCCCAAGGAATTATCTCAAGGTAAATTGATTTAATCTATATCTATTAAATGATTTCCAAGTGAACTGTACCTAATACTATCAGATTATGGTTTAGTAGCTGTAGTTATTATTATTATGCTGATAAGTTTGTATTAACACTTTCAAATGTAATATCCCGTTTTAATGAATATGACAGTTCCGCGAAAATCAGATTAGAAAAGTAATACCTTTTGGGTACTCTGTTGTGAACAGAAAAGTATATAATGTATTTAATATGAATAAAGATATATAATTATCTGCATTAAGAAGATATATTGTATATAAATGGGTATCTGGAAAAGCAAGAAGAGTGTAATTTTTATTGTATGGTGGTAGACAATTACTACTGCTCTGGTGCTATTTGTAGTACGAGCTATCGCGGTAGTTTGGTACCGAGGTGACGGAGCGAAAAAGGGGCCAGAAACAAGAGTATGTTCTAATATAGCAATGTAGAATCTCATCATAAAAACCTATACCTTAAACGTATCTACAGTATTCCTAGCCAAAAATATTCTAATAGTAGAACAATATCTTTTGTAGTTAGCTGGAGCAGCAAGTGTTGGGTTCGATTCATTTGACATGAGTGCGTTTTATTGCTACAATACGTTAAAGTTTATAAATGAATGAATGTACGGGAAGTATCTTAGCGAATTTTGTGATTAAATATATAAGTGAATTTTGAAGGAAGTAGCTAATTTACTTCAATATGCTGATTGAACGAATTGGACGTCATTTAGATTTGTCATTAGGGCGACCCTAATAAGAAAGTATCAAATAATGTTTTCTTTTATTATATTGGCCAATGTGTATAGACTGTAGTTGTTCGGTCTGAGACATTTTGGAAATGATCATGATTTAAATTGATAGTCTTGAAAGTATGTTAGAAATGATAATTAATTTTTTTGTGAATAGTTAAGTAGTGTCTGAATAAAGTAAATAATACCTTCATTATATTTTAATGAGAACACGGATCATCTGGCTGATAGGGGTTGCAGAGTAGGACGTGGAACTAGTTAGATGAGTAAATACAGGGTGCATTAAATATGTATGATAGGATAATATATGCAGCGGTTAGGAATATTTGTTAGGAGCACGGAGGTAGGATTTCCTAAACCATGGTAGCAGAGTAGGGGGGATCTCGGTCGAACACGGTCGAGAAAGTGCCACGGGAGGACAAGGACGCGGAGAACTCGGTCGAGCTCGAACGAACTCGGGCGAGCATAAAGGGATTAAACTTCAGTAATTCTATTATTTGATAAATCTAAAGTTCTTAAACCTCTTAATCTACTAACAATTGGAGGCATAGAAGGTGCTTTATTATTATTAAGATAAATACTTTCAAGAAAATCATAATTAAATAACTTAGGAGATAAGTTCATTAAACCTTGATCTCCTAAATCTAATTGACATGGTGGGTGTTATGGTGGGTGTTATGGTGGGTGTTATGGTGGGTGTTATGGTGGGTGTTATGGTGGGTGTTATGGTGGGTGTTATGGTGGGTGTTATGGTGGGTGTTATGGTGGGTGTTATGGTGGGTGTTATGGTGGGTGTTATGGTGGGTGTTATGGTGGGTGTTATGGTGGGTGTTATGGTGGGTGTTATGGTGGGTGTTATGGTGGGTGTTA